>CM051236.1:1494867-1659414 GCA_027917425.1 Gastrophryne carolinensis | reverse complement strand
CACTGCTCACTTCCTCCCAGCACTGCGGTTGCCAGGGAACCCGCCCCCCAGCTTAGATTGCAACCTAAAATAGGCTCCCCTACTTCCTTGAAAGAAATATGTGGTAACATTAAATTGGGGAAGCTATTCCCGGCTGCACTGCTCACTTCCTCCCAGCACTGCGGTTGCCAGGGAACCCGCCCCCCAGCTTAGATTGCAACCTAAAATAGGCTCCCTACTTCCTTGAAAGAAATGTGGTAACATTAAATTGGGGAAGCTATTCCCGGCTGCACTGCTCACTTCCTCCCAGCACTGCGGTTGCCAGGGAACCCCCCCGCCCCCCTGGCTTAGAAGTTTGCTGAGATTGCAACCTGAAATAGGCTCCCCCACTTCCTGGACCGGAATGGAGCCACGTCAAGTTGGGGAAGCTGTTCCAGGCTGCGCCGTCCGCTTCCTCCCAGCACTGCAGTTGCCATGGAAACCCCTACATAAAATGTAAAACACAATGGGGTGTGCAGGGTGGATATGGCAGTGCAACCTTGAATAAGTTCCCTCACTTCCTTTAAAGAAATTAAGTAACATGAAATTGGGGAAGCTATTCCCGGCTGCACTGCTCACTTCCTCCCAGCACTGCGGTTGCCATGGAAACCCTCCTAGCGTAGGAGTGTGCTGAGATTGCAACCTGAAATAGGCTCCTCCACTTCCTGGACCGAAATGGAGCCGTGTCAAGTAGGGGAAGCCATTCCAGCCTGCGCCGGCCACTTCCTCCCATCACTGCAGTTGCCTGGCAAACCCGCTTGTGCAACCTGAAATAGGCTCCCTCATTAAATGAAGTGGCTCTGTATTGGGGAAGCTATTCTAGGCCACGCCGTCCGCTTCCTCCCAGCACTGCAGTTGCCATGGAAACCCCTACTTAAAATGTAAAACACAATAGGGTGTGTAGGGTGGATATGGCCGTGCGACCTAAAATAGGTTCCCTCACTTCCTTTAAAGAAATGAAGTTACATGAAATTGTGGAAGCTATTCCCGGCTGCACTGCTCACTTCCTCCCAGCGCTGCGGTTGCCAGGGAAACCCTCCTAGCGTATGTGCCGAATGTGCTGAGATTGCAACCTGTTATAGGTTCCCTCACTTACCTCAGAGATGTGAGGTAACATGAAATTGGGGAAGCTATTCCCAGCTGCACTGCTCAATTCCTCCCAAAACTGCTGTTGCCAGGGAAACCCTTTCCCCCCCTTCCAGCATACAAGTGTGCTGAGATTGCAACCTGAAATAGGCTCCCCCACTTCCTGGACCTGAAATGGAGCGGCGTCAAGTTGGGGAGTCCATTCCTGGCTGCGCCGTCCTCTTCCTCCCAGCACTGCATTTGCCATGGAAACCCCTACTTAAAATGTAAAACCCAATGGGGTGTGCAGGGTGGATAGGGCAGTGTAACCTAAAATAGGCTCCCTCCCCTCCATCACTTCCTGGACCTCAAATGGAGACACTTCAAGTTGGGGAAGCCATTCCAGGCTGCACCGTCCACTTCCTTCCAACGCTGCAGTCGCCTGGCAAATCTGCTTGTGCAACCTGTAATGGGCTCCCTCTGTAAATGAAGCCGCTCTGTATTGGGGAAGCTATTTCTGGCTGCACTGCTCACTTCCTCCCAGCACTGCAGTTGGCATGGAACCCCCTACTTAAAATTTAAAACCCAATGGCGTGGGCGGATTGTAAAGTCTCCCTCCCCTCCCTCACTTCCTGGGCTGAAATGGAGCCGCGTCAAGTTGGGGAAGCCATTCCAGGCTGCACCGCCCACTTCCTCACAGCACTGCAGTTGCCATGGAAACCCCTACATAAAATGTAAAACACAATTGGGGTGTGCAGGGTGGATATGGTGGTGCGACCTTAAATAGGCTCCCTCCCCTCCCTCACTACCTGGGCTGAAATGGAGCCGCATCAAGTTGGGGAAGCCATTCCAGGCTGCGCCGTCCACTTCCTCCGAACGCTGCAGTCGCCTGGCAAACCCGCTTGTGCAGCCTGAAATGGGCTCCCTCAATAAATGAAGCCGCTCTGTATAGGGGAATCTATTCTAGGCTGCAACGTCCACTTCCTCTCAGGGAAACTTCCGCCACTTTGAAGCAGGTGAGGGAAACTGGTGCTGCGACCTAGAATTGGCTCCCCAAAGAGGGGGGAATATAACCACCTGACAGGAGTTCCCCTGTGGGGGGAGGGGTGATGCCCTATCAGGAATTCGGGGCTCCCTTTTATATATGTTGCCATCTCATCTGAGCCACACGTGTCCCCTAGTTACTTGGTTGTCATGGAGACAGAGGTAATGGGAGGAGTCACAGCCAGTGTCCCCTGCACTTGGTCCCTAGTCCTTGGTTGTCATGGAGACAGAGCAGGAGCTAAGGGGAGGAGTCACAGCCCGTGTTCCCCGCACTAGGTCCCTAGTCCTTGGTTGTCATGGAGACAGAGCAGGAGGTAAGGGGAGGAGTCACAGCCTGTGTCCCCGCACTTGGTCCCTAGTCCTTGGTTGTCATGGAGACAGAGCAGGAGTTAAGGGGAGGAGTCACAGCCCGTGTCCCCTGCACTTGGTCCCTAGTTACTTAGTTGTCATGGAGACAGAGGAGGTAATGGGAGGAGTCACAGCACGTGTTCCCCACACTAGGTCCCTAGTCCTTGGTTGTCATGGAGACAGAGCAGGAGGTAAGGGGAGGAGTCACAGCCTGTGTCCCCGCACTTGGTCCCTAGTCCTTGGTTGTCATGGAGACAGAGCAGGAGGTAAGGGGAGGAGTCACAGCCCGTGTTCCCCGCACTAGGTCCCTAGTCCTTGGTTGTCATGGAGACAGAGCAGGAGGTAAGGGGAGGAGTCACAGCCCGTGTTCCCCGCACTAGGTCCCTAGTCCTTGGTTGTCATGGAGACAGAGCAGGAGGTAAGGGGAGGAGTCACAGCCCGTGTTCCCCGCACTAGGTCCCTAGTCCTTGGTTGTCATGGAGACAGAGCAGGAGGTAAGGGGAGGAGTCACAGCGCGTGTTCCCCGCACTAGGTCCCTAGTCCTTGGTTGTCATGGAGACAGAGCAGGAGGTAAGGGGAGGAGTCACAGCCCGTGTTCCCCGCACTAGGTCCCTAGTCCTTGGTTGTCATGGAGACAGAGCAGGAGGTAAGGGGAGGAGTCACAGCCCGTGTTCCCCGCACTAGGTCCCTAGTCCTTGGTTGTCATGGAGACAGAGCAGGAGGTAAGGGGAGGAGTCACAGCGCGTGTTCCCCGCACTAGGTCCCTAGTCCTTGGTTGTCATGGAGACAGAGCAGGAGGTAAGGGGAGGAGTCACAGCCCGTGTTCCCCGCACTAGGTCCCTAGTCCTTGGTTGTCATGGAGACAGAGCAGGAGGTAAGGGGAGGAGTCACGGCCAGTGTTCCCCGCACTAGGTCCCTAGTCCTTGGTTGTCATGGAGACAGAGTAGGAGGTAAGGGGAGGAGTCACAGCCCGTGTTCCCCGCACTAGGTCCCTAGTCCTTGGTTGTCATGGAGACAGAGCAGGAGGTAAGGGGAGGAGTCACAGCCTGTGTCCCCGCACTTGGTCCCTAGTCCTTGGTTGTCATGGAGACAGAGCAGGAGTTAAGGGGAGGAGTCACAGCCCGTGTCCCCCGCACTTGGTCCCTAGTTACTTGGTTGTCATGGAGACAGAGGAGGTAATGGGAGGAGTCACAGCCCGTGTCCCCCGAACTTGGTCCCTAGTTACTTGGTTGTCATGGAGACAGAGGAGGTAATGGGAGGAGTCACAGCCCGTGTCCCCCGCACTTGGTCCCTAGTTACTTGGTTGTCATGGAGACAGAGGAGGTAATGGGAGGAGTCACAGCCCGTGTCCCCCGCACTTGGTCCCTAGTTACTTGGTTGTCATGGAGACAGAGGAGGTAAGGGGAGGAGTCACAGCCCGTGTCCCCCGCACTTGGTCCCTAGTTACTTGGTTGTCATGGAGACAGAGGAGGTAAGGGGAGGAGTCACAGCCCGTGTCCCCTGCACTTGGTCCCCAGTTCTTGGTTGTCATGGTGACAGAAGAGGTAATGGGAGGAGTCACAGCCCGTGTCCCCCGCACTTGGTCCCCAGTTCTTGGTTGTCATGGAGACAGAGAAGGTAATGGGAGGAGTCACAGCCCGTGTCCCCCGCACTTGGTCCCCAGTTCTTAGTTGTCATGGAGACAGAGGTGGTAATGGGAGGAGTCACATCCCGTGTCCCCCGCACTTGGTCCCCAGTTCTTAGTTGTCATGGAGACAGAGGTGGTAAGGGGAAGAGTCACATCCCGTGTCCCCCGCACTTGGTCCCCAGTTCTTAGTTGTCATGGAGACAGAGGTGGTAATGGGAGGAGTCACATCCCGTGTCCCCCGCACTTGGTCCCCAGTTCTTAGTTGTCATGGAGACAGAGGTGGTAAGGGGAGGAGTCACATCCCGTGTCCCGCTTTGCAGGTCCTCCGGATTCTGGAGCGCCAGGCGGAGACGGTGAGCGCGGACGACGTGAGCTGTGTGCGGAATAACACCTATCAGATGCTGAGCCTGCTGGCGGAGGAGCGGCCCCTGGAGGAGGAGGGCCCGGGGCCCATCCTGGCCTATGTGGCCTCCGAGGGCCTCCTGGAGAGACTCCTGCACTGGCACCTGCACAGGGACTTCACCGAGGACAAGAAGGTGACGCTCTGTGATGTCACGCGTGGCGGGTGTGGTGATGTCACCTAACCCCTCCCCCCTGATTGCTGGGGTAACTAACCCCTTCCCCCCTGATTGCTGGGGTAACTAACCCCTTCCCCCCTGATTGTTGGGGTAACTAACCCCTTCCCCCCTGATTGCTGGGGTAACTAACCCCTTCCCCCCTGATTGCTGGGGTAACTAACCCCTTCCCCCCTGATTGTTGGGGTAACTAACCCCTTCCCCCCTGATTGTTGGGGTAACTAACCCCTTCCCCCCTGATTGTTGGGGTAACTAACCTCTTCCCCCCTGATTGTTGGGGTAACTAACCCCTTCCCCCCTGATTGCTGGGGTAACTAACCCCTTCCCCCCTGATTGCTGGGGTAACTAACCCCTTCCCCCCAATTGTTGGGGTAACTAACCCCTTCCCCCCTGATTGCTGGGGTAACTAACCCCTTCCCCCCGATTGTTGGGGTAACTAACCCCTCCCCCATTATGTGTACTTAACCCTTCCGCCTCATTATGCATACCTAACCCCTCCCCATCATAATGGCTAACTAGCCCCTCCCCCGTTGTTATGGTTACCTAGCCCCTCCCCCGTTGTTATGGTTACCTAGCCCCTCCCCCGTTGTTATGGTTACCTAACCCCTCCCCCCTTTCTGTGTTTCAGGTGGAGCAGCTGAAGCTGTACGAGATGCTGATCAGCCAATCGCGGCAGCCGCTCCTGCGCTACCAGCCGGTGCTCCGCCCTCTTGTCGCCCTATTGGGCACCTTCTCTCCGGGCCCCGCCCCCCCGGCGCTGGAGGACAACCTGGTGCTTCTGCTGAACCAGCTGTGCGTGTCGCTGGCGAGAGAACCCGCCGCCCTGGAGCTGTTCTTCCAGGACTCGGGCGGCCATGACGGCTCCGCCTCCAACCTGCCCCTCTTCTCCCTGCTGGTGCCCTTCATCCACCACGAGGGGGCAACGGGGCAACGGGCCAGGGACGCCCTGCTCCTCATCATGGCCATGTCCTCCCACAACCCCACCATGGCGCGCTACATCACCCGCCACTCCTTCTTCTGCCCGGTAAGTGTCAGGCCACGCCCACACACCCGGGAGCCACGCCCCCCCTCAACTCCACCCCACATCCGGGAGCCAAGCCCCCCACACATCGTACAGCAATGCCATGGCCAAGTCCTCCCTCAACCCCACCATGGCGCGCTACATCACCCGCCACTCCTTCTTCTGCCCGGTAAGTGTCAGGCCACGCCCACACACCCGGGAGCCACGCCTCACAGAAATGCCTCACACCCGGGAGCCACGCCCACACACCCGGGAGCCACGCCCCACCCCCACATCCGGGAGCCAACCCCCCCACCCACATCCGGGAGCCAACCCCCCACACATCGTACAGCAGTGCCATGGCCAAGTCCTCCCTCAACCCCACCATGGCGCGCTACATCACCTGCCACTCCTTCTTCTGCCCGGTAAGTGCCAGGCCACGCCCACACACCCGGGAGTCACGCCCACACACCCGGGAGCCACGCCTCACAGAAATGCCTCACACCCGGGAGCCTCATATAACAGCAATGCCATGGGTGTCACCAGCACAGGAGCCTGATATAACAGCAATGCCATGGGTGTCACCAGCACAGGAGCCTCATATAACAGCAATGCCATGGGTGTCACCAGCACAGGAGCCTCATATAACAGCAATGCCATGGGTGTCACCAGCACAGGAGCCTCATATAACAGCAATGCCATGGGTGTCACCAGCACAGGAGCCTCATATAACAGCAATGCCATGGGTGTCACCAGCACAGGAGCCTCATATAACAGCAATGCCATGGGTGTCACCAGCACAGGGGCCTCATATAACAGCAATGCCATGGGTGTCACCGGGAGCAGAGGGGAGTCACCAGCACAGGAGCCTCATATAACAGCAATGCCATGGGTGTCACCAGCACAGGAGCCTCATATAACAGCAATGCCATGGGTGTCACCAGCACAGGAGCCTCATATAACAGCAATGCCATGGGTGTCACCAGCACAGGAGCCTCATATAACAGCAATGCCATGGGTGTCACCAGCACAGGAGCCTCATATAACAGCAATGCCATGGGTGTCACCAGCACAGGAGCCTCATATAACAGCAATGCCATGGGTGTCACCCCATTCTCCGGTGCGAGTCCTCTAGCTTCATGCTCGGGGTGGAACCTCTTCCTGGAATGTGCGTTGCCGGGGGCCCGCGGGCGGCGGCGCAGTTCCCGGACGCTCCCATAGCCTCCAGTATGGAATGTGGCCCCACCCTGAGCCGCGCCACCGCCGCGTGCTGGAGCCGTGCCCGGAGCTTCCTGCCAGTGCCCTGTGATTGCAATGCATTGTGTGTCTCTGGCGCCCTCTGCTGGCTCATAGGCCACAGTGCAGGAGTGCACAGAGGAAGGACATTGCTCCCTAACCAGGGGGAATGTGGGGTGTCCAGCTTAGTTTCCTGTCCCCCATTAGATGGAGCCCTGCTAGGAAAAGGTGAGTATTAGTACAGCCGAGTTGCCCTGGTCTCTTTCTCATTGCTTCACTTATACTTTAATGTGAATGTTATGCTGTGACCCTCATAATGATTCACTGACAGATTCACTGATACTCTGGCCCCTGGGTGTCTCCCCTGTGTCTGGCCCCTGTGTGTCTCCCCTGTGTCTGGCCCCTGGGTGGCCCCTGGGTGGCTCCCTTGTGTCGGGCCCCTGGGTGGCTCCCTTGTGTCGGGCCCCTGGGTGGCTCCTCTGTGTCTGGCCCCTGGGTGGCTCCTCTGTGTCGGGCCCCTGGGTGGCTCCCTTGTGTCGGGCCCCTGGGTGGCTCCCTTGTGTCGGGCCCCTGGGTGTCTCCCCTGTGTCGGGCCCCTGGGTGGCTCCCCTGTGTCTGGCCCCTGGGTGTCTCCCCTGTGTCGGGCCCCTGGGTGGCTCCCCTGTGTCGGGCCCCTGGGTGGCTCCCCTGTGTCTGGCCCCTGGGTGGCTCCCTTGTGTCGGGCCCCTGGGTGGCTCCCCTGTGTCTGGCCCCTGGGTGGCTCCCCTGTGTCTGGCCCCTGGGTGTCTCCCCTGTGTCTGGCCCCTGGGTGGCTCCCCTGTGTCTGGCCCCTGGGTGGCCCCTGGGTGGCTCCCTTGTGTCGGGCCCCTGGGTGGCTCCTCTGTGTCTGGCCCCTGGGTGTCTCCCCTGTGTCGGGCCCCTGGGTGGCTCCCTTGTGTCTGGCCCCTGGGTGGCTCCCTTGTGTCTGGCCCCTGGGTGGCTCCCTTGTGTCGGGCCCCTGGGTGGCTCCCCTGTGTCGGGCCCCTGGGTGGCTCCCCTGTGTCTGGCCCCTGGGTGGCTCCCTTGTGTCTGGCCCCTGGGTGGCTCCCTTGTGTCGGGCCCCTGGGTGGCTCCCCTGTGTCTGGCCCCTGGGTGGCTCCCTTGTGTCGGGCCCCTGGGTGGCTCCCCTGTGTCTGGCCCCTGGGTGGCTCCCTTGTGTCGGGCCCCTGGGTGGCTCCCCTGTGTCGGGCCCCTGGGTGGCTCCCCTGTGTCTGGCCCCTGGGTGGCTCCCTTGTGTCGGGCCCCTGGGTGTCTCCCCTGTGTCTGGCCCCTGGGTGGCTCCCTTGTGTCGGGCCCCTGGGTGGCTCCCCTGTGTCTGGCCCCTGGGTGTCTCCCCTGTGTCTGGCCCCTGGGTGGCTCCCCTGTGTCTGGCCCCTGGGTGGCTCCCTTGTGTCGGGCCCCTGGGTGTCTCCCTTGTGTGTGGCCCCTGGGTGGCTCCCCTGTGTCTGGCCCCTGGGTGGCTCCCCTGTGTCTGGCCCCTGGGTGTCTCCCTTGTGTCGGGCCCCTGGGTGTCTCCCCTGTGTCTGGCCCCTGGGTGTCTCCCCTGTGTCTGGCCCCTGGGTGTCTCCCCTGTGTCTGGCCCCTGGGTGGCTCCCCTGTGTCTGGCCCCTGGGTGGCTCCCTTGTGTCGGGCCCCTGGGTGTCTCCCCTGTGTCTGGCCCCTGGGTGGCTCCCTTGTGTCGGGCCCCTGGGTGGCTCCCCTGTGTCTGGCCCCTGGGTGTCTCCCCTGTGTCTGGCCCCTGGGTGTCTCCCTTGTGTCGGGCCCCTGGGTGGCTCCCCTGTGTCTGGCCCCTGGGTGGCTCCCCTGTGTCTGGCCCCTGGGTGGCTCCCTTGTGTCGGGCCCCTGGGTGTCTCCCTTGTGTGTGGCCCCTGGGTGGCTCCCCTGTGTCTGGCCCCTGGGTGGCTCCCCTGTGTCTGGCCCCTGGGTGTCTCCCTTGTGTCGGGCCCCTGGGTGTCTCCCCTGTGTCTGGCCCCTGGGTGGCTCCCCTGTGTCTGGCCCCTGGGTGGCTCCCCTGTGTCTGGCCCCTGGGTGTCTCCCCTGTGTCTGGCCCCTGGGTGTCTCCCCTGTGTCGGGCCCCTGGGTGTCTCCCCTGTGTCTGGCCCCTGGGTGTCTCCCTTGTGTGTGGCCCCTGGGTGGCTCCCCTGTGTCGGGCCCCTGGGTGGCTCCCCTGTGTCTGGCCCCTGGGTGTCTCCCTTGTGTCTGGCCCCTGGGTGGCTCCCCTGTGTGTGGCCCCTGGGTGTCTCCCTTGTGTGTGGCCCCTGGGTGGCTCCCCTGTGTCTGGCCCCTGGGTGGCTCACCTGTGTCGGGCCCCTGGGTGGCTCACCTGTGTCGGGCCCCTGGGTGGCTCCCTTGTGTCGGGCCCCTGGGTGGCTCCCCTGTGTCTGGCCCCTGGGTGGCTCCCTTGTGTCGGGCCCCTGGGTGTCTCCCCTGTGTCTGGCCCCTGGGTGGCTCCCTTGTGTCGGGCCCCTGGGTGTCTCCCCTGTGTCTGGCCCCTGGGTGTCTCCCCTGTGTCGGGCCCCTGGGTGTCTCCTCTGTGTCTGGCCCCTGGGTGTCTCCCTTGTGTCTGGCCCCTGGGTGTCTCCCTTGTGTGTGGCCCCTGGGTGTCTCCCTTGTGTGTGGCCCCTGGGTGGCTCCCCTGTGTCGGGCCCCTGGGTGGCTCCCCTGTGTCTGGCCCCTGGGTGTCTCCCTTGTGTCTGGCCCCTGGGTGTCTCCCCTTGTGTCGGGCCCCTGGGTGTCTCCCCTGTGTCTGGCCCCTGGGTGTCTCCCTTGTGTCTGGCCCCTGGGTGTCTCCCCTTGTGTCGGGCCCCTGGGTGTCTCCCCTGTGTCTGGCCCCTGGGTGTCTCCCCTGTGTCGGGCCCCTGGGTGTCTCCCCTGTGTCTGGCCCCTGGGTGTCTCCCCTGTGTCGGGCCCCTGGGTGTCTCCCCTGTGTCGGGCCCCTGGGTGTCTCCCCTGTGTCTGGCCCCTGGGTGTCTCCCCTGTGTCTGGCCCCTGGGTGGCTCCCCTGTGTCGGGCCCCTGGGTGGCTCCCCTGTGTCTGGCCCCTGGGTGGCTCCCTTGTGTCGGGCCCCTGGGTGTCTCCCCTGTGTCGGGCCCCTGGGTGTCTCCCCTGTGTCGGGCCCCTGGGTGGCTCCCCTGTGTCTGGCCCCTGGGTGGCTCCCTTGTGTCGGGCCCCTGGGTGTCTCCCCTGTGTCTGGCCCCTGGGTGGCTTCCTTGTGTCTGGCCCCTGGGTGGCTCCCTTGTGTCGGGCCCCTGGGTGGCTCCCCTGTGTCGGGCCCCTGGGTGGCTCCCCTGTGTCTGGCCCCTGGGTGGCTCCCTTGTGTCGGGCCCCTGGGTGTCTCCCCTGTGTCGGGCCCCTGGGTGGCTCCCCTGTGTCTGGCCCCTGGGTGGCTCCCTTGTGTCGGGCCCCTGGGTGGCTCACCTGTGTCGGGCCCCTGGGTGGCTCACCTGTGTCGGGCCCCTGGGTGTCTCCCCTGTGTCGGGCCCCTGGGTGGCTCACCTGTGTCGGGCCCCTGGGTGGCTCCCTTGTGTCGGGCCCCTGGGTGGCTCCCCTGTGTCGGGCCCCTGGGTGGCTCCCCTGTGTCTGGCCCCTGGGTGTCTCCCCTGTGTCTGGCCCCTGGGTGGCTCCCTTGTGTCGGGCCCCTGGGTGTCTCCCCTGTGTCTGGCCCCTGGGTGGCTCCCCTGTGTCTGGCCCCTGGGTGTCTCCCCTGTGTCTGGCCCCTGGGTGGCTCCCCTGTGTCTGGCCCCTGGGTGGCTCCCCTGTGTCTGGCCCCTGGGTGGCTCCCCTGTGTCTGGCCCCTGGGTGGCTCCCCTGTGTCTGGCCCCTGGGTGTCTCCCCTGTGTCTGGCCCCTGGGTGGCTCCCTTGTGTCGGGCCCCTGGGTGTCTCCCCTGTGTCTGGCCCCTGGGTGTCTCCCCTGTGTCTGGCCCCTGGGTGGCTCCCTTGTGTCGGGCCCCTGGGTGTCTCCCCTGTGTCTGGCCCCTGGGTGTCTCCCCTGTGTCTGGCCCCTGGGTGGCTCCCCTGTGTCTGGCCCCTGGGTGTCTCCCCTGTGTCTGGCCCCTGGGTGTCTCCCCTGTGTCTGGCCCCTGGGTGGCTCCCTGTGTCTGGCCCCTGGGTGTCTCCCTTGTGTCTGGCCCCTGGGTGGCTCCCCTGTGTGTGGCCCCTGGGTGGCTCCCCTGTGTCTGGCCCCTGGGTGGCTCCCCTGTGTCTGGCCCCTGGGTGGCTCCCCTGTGTCTGGCCCCTGGGTGGCTCCCCTGTGTCTGGCCCCTGGGTGTCTCCCCTGTGTCTGGCCCCTGGGTGTCTCCCTTGTGTCTGGCCCCTGGGTGTCTCCCTTGTGTCTGGCCCCTGGGTGTCTCCCCTGTTTCGGGCCCCTGGGTGGCTCCCTTGTGTCTGGCCCCTGGGTGTCTCCCCTGTGTCTGGCCCCTGGGTGGCTCCCCTGTGTCGGGCCCCTGGGTGTCTCCTCTGTGTCGGGCCCCTGGGTGTCTCCTCTGTGTCTGGCCCCTGGGTGGCTCCCTTGTGTCGGGCCCCTGGGTGGCTCCTCTGTGTCTGGCCCCTGGGTGTCTCCCCTGTGTCTGGCCCCTGGGTGGCTCCTCTGTGTCTGGCCCCTGGGTGTCTCCCCTGTGTCGGGCCCCTGGGTGTCTCCCCTGTGTCGGGCCCCTGGGTGGCTCCTCTGTGTCTGGCCCCTGGGTGTCTCCCTTGTGTCGGGCCCCTGGGTGGCTCCCCTGTGTCTGGCCCCTGGGTGGCTCCCCTGTGTCTGGCCCCTGGGTGGCTCCCCTGTGTCTGGCCCCTGGGTGGCTCCCCTGTGTCTGGCCCCTGGGTGTCACCTCTGTGTCTGGCCCCTGGGTGTCTCCCCTGTGTCTGGCCCCTGGGTGGCTCCTCTGTGTCTGGCCCCTGGGTGGCTCCCTTGTGTCGGGCCCCTGGGTGGCTCCCTTGTGTCGGGCCCCTGGGTGGCTCCCTTGTGTCGGGCCCCTGGGTGTCTCCCTTGTGTGTGGCCCCTGGGTGGCTCCCCTGTGTCTGGCCCCTGGGTGGCTCCCCTGTGTCTGGCCCCTGGGTGGCTCCCTTGTGTGTGGCCCCTGGGTGGCTCCCCTGTGTCTGGCCCCTGGGTGTCTCCCTTGTGTGTGGCCCCTGGGTGGCTCCCCTGTGTCTGGCCCCTGGGTGTCTCCCTTGTGTGTGGCCCCTGGGTGGCTCCCCTGTGTCGGGCCCCTGGGTGGCTCCCCTGTGTCTGGCCCCTGGGTGTCTCCCTTGTGTCTGGCCCCTGGGTGGCTCCCCTGTGTGTGGCCCCTGGGTGTCTCCCTTGTGTGTGGCCCCTGGGTGGCTCCCCTGTGTCTGGCCCCTGGGTGGCTCACCTGTGTCGGGCCCCTGGGTGGCTCACCTGTGTCGGGCCCCTGGGTGGCTCCCCTGTGTCTGGCCCCTGTGTCGGGCCCCTGGGTGGCTCCCCTGTGTCGGGCCCCTGGGTGTCTCCCCTGTGTCTGGCCCCTGGGTGTCTCCCCTGTGTCTGGCCCCTGGGTGGCTCCCCTGTGTCTGGCCCCTGGGTGTCTCCCCTGTGTCGGGCCCCTGGGTGTCTCCTCTGTGTCGGGCCCCTGGGTGTCTCCCCTGTGTCTGGCTCCTGGGTGTCTCCTCTGTGTCTGGCCCCTGGGTGGCTCCCTTGTGTCGGGCCCCTGGGTGTCTCCCCTGTGTCTGGCCCCTGGGTGTCTCCTCTGTGTCTGGCCCCTGGGTGGCTCCCCTGTGTCTGGCCCCTGGGTGTCTCCCCTGTGTCGGGCCCCTGGGTGTCTCCTCTGTGTCGGGCCCCTGGGTGTCTCCCCTGTGTCTGGCTCCTGGGTGTCTCCTCTGTGTCTGGCCCCTGGGTGGCTCCCTTGTGTCGGGCCCCTGGGTGTCTCCCCTGTGTCTGGCCCCTGGGTGTCTCCCCTGTGTCTGGCCCCTGGGTGTCTCCCCTGTGTCGGGCCCCTGGGTGGCTCCTCTGTGTCTGGCCCCTGGGTGTCTCCCCTGTGTCTGGCCCCTGGGTGTCTCCCCTGTGTCGGGCCCCTGGGTGTCTCCCCTGTGTCTGGCCCCTGGGTGGCTCCCCTGTGTCTGGCCCCTGGGTGGCTCCCCTGTGTCTGGCCCCTGGGTGGCTCCCTTGTGTCGGGCCCCTGGGTGGCTCCCCTGTGTCTGGCCCCTGGGTGGCTCCCCTGTGTCTGGCCCCTGGGTGGCTCCCCTGTGTCTGGCCCCTGGGTGGCTCCTCTGTGTCTGGCCCCTGGGTGTCTCCCCTGTGTCGGGCCCCTGGGTGGCTCCTCTGTGTCTGGCCCCTGGGTGTCTCCCCTGTGTCGGGCCCCTGGGTGGCTCCTCTGTGTCTGGCCCCTGGGTGTCTCCCCTGTGTCTGGCCCCTGGGTGGCTCCCCTGTGTCGGGCCCCTGGGTGGCTCCCTTGTGTCTGGCCCCTGGGTGGCTCCCCTGTGTCTGGCCCCTGGGTGGCTCCCCTGTGTCTGGCCCCTGGGTGGCTCCCTTGTGTCTGGCCCCTGGGTGTCTCCCCTGTGTCTGGCCCCTGGGTGGCTCCCTTGTGTCTGGCCCCTGGGTGGCTCCCCTGTGTCTGGCCCCTGGGTGTCTCCCCTGTGTCTGGCCCCTGGGTGTCTCCCCTGTGTCTGGCCCCTGGGTGGCTCCCTTGTGTCTGGCCCCTGGGTGGCTCCCTTGTGTCTGGCCCCTGGGTGGCTCCCCTGTGTCTGGCCCCTGGGTGGCTCCCTTGTGTCTGGCCCCTGGGTGGCTCCCCTGTGTCTGGCCCCTGGGTGGCTCCCCTGTGTCTGGCCCCTGGGTGTCTCCCCTGTGTCTGGCCCCTGGGTGGCTCCCTTGTGTCTGGCCCCTGGGTGGCTCCCCTGTGTCTGGCCCCTGGGTGGCTCCCTTGTGTCTGGCCCCTGGGTGGCTCCCTTGTGTCTGGCCCCTGGGTGGCTCCCTGGTGTCTGGCCCCTGGGTGTCTCCCCTGTGTCTGGCTCCTGGGTGGCTCCCCTGTGTCTGGCCCCTGGGTGGCTCCCTGGTGTCTGGCCCCTGGGTGTCTCCCCTGTGTCTGGCTCCTGGGTGGCTCCCCTGTGTCTGGCCCCTGGGTGTCTCCCCTGTGTCTGGCCCCTGGGTGGCTCCCCTGTGTCTGGCCCCTGGGTGTCTCCCCTGTGTCTGGCCCCTGGGTGGCTCCCCTGTGTCTGGCCCCTGGGTGTCTCCCCTGTGTCTGGCCCCTGGGTGGCTCCCCTGTGTCTGGCCCCTGGGTGTCTCCCCTGTGTCTGGCCCCTGGGTGGCTCCCCTGTGTCTGGCCCCTGGGTGGCTCCCTTGTGTCGGGCCCCTGGGTGTCTCCCCTGTGTCTGGCCCCTGGGTGGCTCCCTTGTGTCGGGCCCCTGGGTGTCTCCCCTGTGTCTGGCCCCTGGGTGTCTCCCCTGTGTCGGGCCCCTGGGTGTCTCCCCTGTGTCTGGCCCCTGGGTGTCTCCCCTGTGTCTGGCCCCTGGGTGTCTCCCCTGTGTCTGGCCCCTGGGTGGCTCCCCTGTGTCTGGCCCCTGGGTGGCTCCCTTGTGTCTGGCCCCTGGGTGGCTCCCCTGTGTCTGGCCCCTGGGTGGCTCCCCTGTGTCTGGCCCCTGGGTGGCTCCCCTGTGTCTGGCCCCTGGGTGGCTCCCCTGTGTCTGGCCCCTGGGTGGCTCCCTTGTGTCTGGCCCCTGGGTGTCTCCTCTGTGTCGGGCCCCTGGGTGGCTCCCCTGTGTCTGGCCCCTGGGTGGCTCCCCTGTGTCTGGCCCCTGGGTGGCTCCCCTGTGTCTGGCCCCTGGGTGGCTCCTCTGTGTCTGGCCCCTGGGTGTCTCCCCTGTGTCTGGCCCCTGGGTGTCTCCTCTGTGTCGGGCCCCTGGGTGTCTCCCCTGTGTCTGGCCCCTGGGTGTCTCCCCTGTGTCTGGCCCCTGGGTGTCTCCCCTGTGTCTGGCCCCTGGGTGTCTCCCCTGTGTCTGGCCCCTGGGTGTCTCCTCTGTGTCGGGCCCCTGGGTGGCTCCCCTGTGTCTGGCCCCTGGGTGGCTCCTCTGTGTCTGGCCCCTGGGTGTCTCCCCTGTGTCTGGCCCCTGGGTGTCTCCTCTGTGTCGGGCCCCTGGGTGTCTCCTCTGTGTCTGGCCCCTGGGTGTCTCCCCTGTGTCGGGCCCCTGGGTGGCTCCTCTGTGTCGGGCCCCTGGGTGTCTCCTCTGTGTCTGGCCCCTGGGTGTCTCCCCTGTGTCTGGCCCCTGGGTGTCTCCCCTGTGTCTGGCCCCTGGGTGTCTCCCCTGTGTCTGGCCCCTGGGTGTCTCCCCTGTGTCTGGCCCCTGGGTGTCTCCCCTGTGTCTGGCCCCTGGGTGGCTCCCCTGTGTCGGGCCCCTGGGTGTCTCCCTTGTGTGTGGCCCCTGGGTGGCTCCCCTGTGTCGGGCCCCTGGGTGGCTCCCTTGTGTCTGGCCCCTGGGTGTCTCCCCTGTGTCTGGCCCCTGGGTGTCTCCCCTGTGTCTGGCCCCTGGGTGGCTCCCCTGTGTCGGGCCCCTGGGTGGCTCCCTTGTGTCTGGCCCCTGGGTGTCTCCCCTGTGTCGGGCCCCTGGGTGGCTCCCTTGTGTCTGGCCCCTGGGTGTCTCCCCTGTGTCGGGCCCCTGGGTGGCTCCCCTGTGTCGGGCCCCTGGGTGTCTCCCCTGTGTCTGGCCCCTGGGTGGCTCCCTTGTGTCTGGCCCCTGGGTGTCTCCCCTGTGTCTGGCCCCTGGGTGGCTCCCTTGTGTCGGGCCCCTGGGTGTCTCCCCTGTGTCTGGCCCCTGGGTGGCTCCCCTGTGTCTGGCCCCTGGGTGTCTCCCCTGTGTCTGGCCCCTGGGTGTCTCCCCTGTGTCTGGCCCCTGGGTGTCTCCCTTGTGTCTGGCCCCTGGGTGTCTCCCCTGTGTCTGGCCCCTGGGTGGCTCCCTTGTGTCTGGCCCCTGGGTGTCTCCCCTGTGTCTGGCCCCTGGGTGTCTCCCCTGTGTCGGGCCCCTGGGTGTCTCCCCTGTGTCGGGCCCCTGGGTGTCTCCCCTGTGTCTGGCCCCTGGGTGTCTCCCCTGTGTCGGGCCCCTGGGTGGCTCCCCTGTGTCTGGCCCCTGGGTGTCTCCCCTGTGTCTGGCCCCTGGGTGTCTCCCCTGTGTCTGGCCCCTGGGTGTCTCCCTTGTGTCTGGCCCCTGGGTGTCTCCCCTGTGTCGGGCCCCTGGGTGTCTCCCCTGTGTCGGGCCCCTGGGTGGCTCCCCTGTGTCGGGCCCCTGGGTGTCTCCCCTGTGTCTGGCCCCTGGGTGTCTCCCCTGTGTCTGGCCCCTGGGTGTCTCCCTTGTGTCTGGCCCCTGGGTGTCTCCCCTGTGTCGGGCCCCTGGGTGTCTCCCCTGTGTCGGGCCCCTGGGTGGCTCCCCTGTGTCGGGCCCCTGGGTGTCTCCCTTGTGTCTGGCCCCTGGGTGTCTCCCCTGTGTCGGGCCCCTGGGTGTCTCCCCTGTGTCGGGCCCCTGGGTGGCTCCCCTGTGTCTGGCCCCTGGGTGGCTCCCCTGTGTCTGGCCCCTGGGTGGCTCCCCTGGGTGTCTCCCCTGTGTCTGGCCCCTGGGTGGCTCCCCTGTGTCTGGCCCCTGGGTGGCTCCCCTGTGTCTGGCCCCTGGGTGGCTCCCCTGGGTGTCTCCCCTGTGTCTGGCCCCTGGGTGGCTCCCCTGTGTCTGGCCCCTGGGTGGCTCCTCTGTGTCTGGCCCCTGGGTGGCTCCCCTGTGTCGGGCCCCTGGGTGGCTCCTCTGTGTCTGGCCCCTGGGTGTCTCCCCTGTGTCGGGCCCCTGGGTGGCTCCTCTGTGTCTGGCCCCTGGGTGTCTCCCCTGTGTCGGGCCCCTGGGTGGCTCCTCTGTGTCTGGCCCCTGGGTGTCTCCCCTGTGTCTGGCCCCTGGGTGGCTCCCCTGTGTCGGGCCCCTGGGTGGCTCCCTTGTGTCTGGCCCCTGGGTGTCTCCCCTGTGTCTGGCCCCTGGGTGTCTCCCCTGTGTCTGGCCCCTGGGTGGCTCCCCTGTGTCGGGCCCCTGGGTGGCTCCCTTGTGTCTGGCCCCTGGGTGTCTCCCCTGTGTCTGGCCCCTGGGTGTCTCCCCTGTGTCGGGCCCCTGGGTGGCTCCCCTGTGTCTGGCCCCTGGGTGGCTCCCTTGTGTCTGGCCCCTGGGTGGCTCCTCTGTGTCTGGCCCCTGGGTGTCTCCCCTGTGTCTGGCCCCTGGGTGTCTCCCCTGTGTCTGGCCCCTGGGTGTCTCCCCTGTGTCGGGCCCCTGGGTGTCTCCCCTGTGTCTGGCCCCTGGGTGGCTCCCCTGTGTCTGGCCCCTGGGTGTCTCCCCTGTGTCTGGCCCCTGGGTGTCTCCCTTGTGTCGGGCCCCTGGGTGTCTCCTCTGTGTTTCTGTCCCCTGGGTGTCTCCTCTGTGTCTGGCCCCTGGGTGTCTCCCTTCTGTCGGGCCCCTGGGTGTCTCCCCTGTGTCTGGCCCCTGGGTGTCTCCCTTGTGTCGGGCCCCTGGGTGTCTCCTCTGTGTCTGGCCCCTGGGTGTCTCCCTTCTGTCGGGCCCCTGGGTGTCTCCTCTGTGTCTGGCCCCTGGGTGTCTCCCTTGTGTCTGGCCCCTGGGTGTCTCCCTTGTGTCTGTCCCCTGGGTGTCTCCCTTGTGTCTGGCCCCTGGGTGGCTCCCCTGTGTCTGGCCCCTGGGTGTCTCCCCTGTGTCTGGCCCCTGGGTGTCTCCCCTGTGTCTGGCCCCTGGGTGTCTCCCCTGTGTCTGGCCCCTGGGTGTCTCCCTTGTGTCTGGCCCCTGGGTGTCTCCCTTGTGTCTGGCCCCTGGGTGTCTCCCTTGTGTCTGGCCCCTGGGTGTCTCCCCTGTGTCTGGCCCCTGGGTGTCTCCCTTGTGTCTGTCCCCTGGGTGTCTCCCTTGTGTCTGGCCCCTGGGTGTCTCCCTTGTGTCTGGCCCCTGGGTGTCTCCCCTGTGTCTGGCCCCTGGGTGTCTCCCCTGTGTCTGGCCCCTGGGTGTCTCCCTTGTGTCGGGCCCCTGGGTGTCTCCTCTGTGTTTCTGTCCCCTGGGTGTCTCCTCTGTGTCTGGCCCCTGGGTGTCTCCCTTCTGTCTGGCCCCTGGGTGTCTCCCCTGTGTCTGGCCCCTGGGTGTCTCCTCTGTGTCTGGCCCCTGGGTGTCTCCCTTCTGTCGGGCCCCTGGGTGTCTCCCCTGTGTCTGGCCCCTGGGTGTCTCCCCTGTGTCTGGGTGGAGGGGGGCGCCCCCTGGTGTCGGGGTGGAGCCCATGTGACCTCTCTCTCTCTCTCCCATTGGCAGATCCTGGCGACGGGCCTCAGCGCCCTTTACTCGTCGCTCCCGCGGAAGATCGAGGTGCGAAGCGACGACTGGCACTTCCTGCGCCGGGAGGACTGGGTGGGCGTGGCCTCGCTCGTCCTCTTCATGAACTCGCTGGAGTTCTGCAACGCCGTGGCGCAGGTAAGTGTCACACCCTGTGGTGCGGGGTCACATGTGAGGGGGCGTGTCTAACGCAGTGTTTCTGTCCCCGCCCCTCCCCTGCAGGTGGCGCACCCCCTGGTCCAGAACCAGCTGGTGGAATACATCCACAATGGCTTCCTGGTGCCGGTCATGGGCCCCGCCTTGCACAAGGTAAGTAGCCCCACCACTGGGAACGCCGGAGGGGGGAGTGTCGCCCCGTAATGCCCTGCATCTGTTTATTGTCCCCCCCACATGCACACAGACCTCCATAGAGGAGATGATCGCCAGCACCGCCTACCTGGAGCTGTTCCTGCGCAGCATCACCGAAACGCCGCTACTGAAGACCTTCCTGCGATTCATCCTCCTCCATCGCCATGACAACGGCACCATCCTCAACACGCTGATCAGCCGCATCGCCAGCAACTCGCGGGTAAGTACTTACCGGACACCCTCATAATCATGTGACTGTATGCTGTACCCCTCCCCCCTGTGTCTGGGCCCCAGGTCCCGCGTGCTGATTGGCTGGGCGCAGGGGGCGGTCCCTCCTCTCACCCGCTGTGCCCGTGTCTTGCAGCTCTGCATGGTGTCGCTCACCCTCTTCCAGACTCTGCTCCAGCTCAACTGCGAGGACGTCCTGCTGCAGCTCGTGTTCAGGTAAGTGCTGCACCCGTATTGGGGGGCGGGATCATAGCGAGGCTGGTAGTATATGACTGGTCATGATGATGGGGGCGGGGTCATAGCGAGCCTGGTAGTATATGACTGGTCATGATGCTGGGGGCGGGGTCATAGCGAGGCTGGTAGTATATGATGTGTCATGATGTTGGGGGGCGGGGTCATAGCGAGGCTGGTAGTATATGACAGGTGTCATGATGCTGGGGGCGGGGGTCATAGCGAGGCTGGTAGTATATGATGTGTCATGATGTTGGGGGGCGGGGTCATAGCGAGGCTGGTAGTATATGACAGGTGTCATGATGCTGGGGGCGGGGTCATAGCGAGGCTGGTAGTATATGACAGGTGTCATGATGCTGGGGGCGGGGTCATAGCGAGGCTGGTAGTATATGACAGGTGTCATGATGCTGGGGGCGGGGTCATAGCGAGGCTGGTAGTATATGACATGTGTCATGATGCTGGGGGCGGGGTCATAGCGAGGCTGGTAGTATGACAGGTGTCATGATGCTGGGGGCGGGGTCATAGCGAGGCTGGTAGTATATGACAGGTGTCATGATGCTGGGGGCGGGGTCATAGCGAGGCTGGTAGTATATGACAGGTGTCATGATGCTGGGGGCGGGGCCATAGCGAGGCTGGTAGTATATGACAGGTGTCATGATGTTGGGGGCGGGGTCATAGCGAGGCTGGTAGTATATGACAGGTGTCATGATGCTGGGGGCGGGGTCATAGCGAGGCTGGTAGTATATGATGGGTGTCATGATGCTGGGGGCGGGGTCATAGCGAGGCTGGTAGTATATGACAGGTGTCATGATGCTGGGGGCGGGGTCATAGCGAGGCTGGTAGTATATGACAGGTGTCATGATGCTGGGGGCGGGGTCATAGCGAGGCTGGTAGTATATGACAGGTGTCATGATGCTGGGGGCGGGGTCATAGCGAGGCTGGTAGTATATGATGTGTCATGATGTTGGGGGCGGGGTCATAGCGAGGCTGGGGGGGTCATAGCGAGGCTGGTAGTATATGATGTGTCATGATGCTGGGGGCGGGGTCATAGCGAGGCTGGTAGTATATGATGGTGTCATGATGTTGGGGGCGGGGTCATAGCGAGGCTGGTAGTATATGACAGGTGTCATGATGTTGGGGGCGGGGTCATAGCGAGGCTGGTAGTATATGACAGGTGTCATGATGTTGGGGGCGGGGTCATAGCGAGGCTGGTAGTATATGACAGGTGTCATGATGCTGGGGGCGGGGTCATAGCGAGGCTGGTAGTATATGACAGGTGTCATGATGCTGGGGGCGGGGTCATAGCGAGGCTGGTAGTATATGACAGGTGTCATGATGCTGGGGGCGGGGTCATAGCGAGGCTGGTAGTATATGACATGTGTCATGATGCAGGGGGCGGGGTCATAGCGAGGCTGGTAGTATATGACGTGTCATGATGCTGGGGGCGGGGTCATAGCGAGGCTGGTAGTATATGACAGGTGTCATGATGCTGGGGGCGGGGTCATAGCGAGGCTGGTAGTATATGACAGGTGTCATGATGCTGGGGGCGGGGTCATAGCGAGGCTGGTAGTATGTGACAGGTGTCATGATGCTGGGGGCGGGGTCATAGCGAGGCTGGTAGTATATGACAGGTGTCATGATGCTGGGGGCGGGGTCATAGCGAGGCTGGTAGTATATGACAGGTGTCATGATGCTGGGGGCGGGGTCATAGCGAGGCTGGTAGTATATGATGTGTCATGATGTTGGGGGCGGGGTCATAGCGAGGCTGGTAGTATATGACTGGTGTCATGATGCTGGGGGCGGGGTCATAGCGAGGCTGGTAGTATATGACAGGTGTCATGATGTTGGGGGCGGGGTCATAGCGAGGCTGGTAGTATATGACAGGTGTCATGATGCTGGGGGCGGGGTCATAGCGAGGCTGGTAGTATATGATGTGTCATGATGCTGGGGGCGGGGTCATAGCGAGGCTGGTAGTATATGACAGGTGTCATGATGCTGGGGGCGGGGTCATAGCGAGGCTGGTAGTATATGACAGGTGTCATGATGCTGGGGGCGGGGTCATAGCGAGGCTGGTAGTATATGACAGGTATCATGATGTTGGGGGCGGGGTCATAGCGAGGCTGGTAGTATATGACAGGTGTCATGATGCTGGGGGCGGGGTCATAGCGAGGCTGGTAGTATATGACAGGTGTCATGATGCTGGGGGCGGGGTCATAGCGAGGCTGGTAGTATATGACATGTCATGATGCTGGGGGCGGGGTCATAGCGAGGCTGGTAGTATATGACTGGTCATGATGCTGGGGGGCGGGGTCATAGCGAGGCTGGTAGTATATGACATGTGTCATGATGCTGGGGGCGGGGTCATAGCGAGGGCTGGTAGTATATGACAGGTGTCATGATGTTGGGGGCGGGGTCATAGCGAGGCTGGTAGTATATGACAGGTGTCATGATGCTGGGGGGCGGGGTCATAGCGAGGCTGGTAGTATATGACAGGTGTCATGATGTTGGGGGCGGGGTCATAGCGAGGCTGGTAGTATATGACAGGTGTCATGATGCTGGGGGCGGGGTCATAGCGAGGCTGGTAGTATATGACAGGTGTCATGATGCTGGGGGCGGGGTCATAGCGAGGCTGGTAGTATATGACATGTGTCATGATGCTGGGGGCGGGGTCATAGCGAGGCTGGTAGTATATGACATGTGTCATGATGCTGGGGGCGGGGTCATAGCGAGGCTGGTAGTATATGACAGGTGTCATGATGCTGGGGGCGGGGTCATAGCGAGGCTGGTAGTATATGACAGGTGTCATGATGCTGGGGGCGGGGTCATAGCGAGGCTGGTAGTATATGACAGGTGTCATGATGCTGGGGGCGGGGTCATAGCGAGGCTGGTAGTATATGACATGTGTCATGATGCTGGGGGCGGGGTCATAGCGAGGCTGGTAGTATATGACAGGTGTCATGATGTTGGGGCGGGGTCATAGCGAGGCTGGTAGTATATGACATGTGTCATGATGCTGGGGGCGGGGTCATAGCGAGGCTGGTAGTATATGACAGGTGTCATGATGCTGGGGGCGGGGTCATAGCGAGGCTGGTAGTATATGACAGGTGTCATGATGCTGGGGGCGGGGTCATTCATGATGCTGGGGGCGGGGTCATAGCGAGGCTGGTAGTATATGACAGGTGTCATGATGTTGGGGGCGGGGTCATAGCGAGGCTGGTAGTATATGACAGGTGTCATGATGCAGGGGGCGGGGTCATAGCGAGGCTGGTAGTATATGACAGGTGTCATGATGTTGGGGGCGGGGTCATAGCGAGGCTGGTAGTATATGACAGGTGTCATGATGCTGGGGGCGGGGTCATAGCGAGGCTGGTAGTATATGACAGGTGTCATGATGTTGGGGGCGGGGTCATAGCGAGGCTGGTAGTATATGACAGGTGTCATGATGCTGGGGGGCGGGGTCATAGCGAGGCTGGTAGTATATGACAGGTGTCATGATGCTGGGGGCGGGGTCATAGCGAGGCTGGTAGTATATGACAGGTGTCATGATGTTGGGGGCGGGGTCATAGCGAGGCTGGTAGTATATGACAGGTGTCATGATGCTGGGGGCGGGGTCATAGCGAGGCTGGTAGTATATGACAGGTGTCATGATGCTGGGGGCGGGGTCATAGCGAGGCTGGTAGTATATGACGTGTCATGATGTTGGGGGCGGGGTCATAGCGAGGCTGGTAGTATATGATGTGTCATGATGTTGGGGGCGGGGTCATAGCGAGGCTGGTAGTATATGACAGGTGTCATGATGCTGGGGGCGGGGGTCATAGCGAGGCTGGTAGTATATGACAGGTGTCATGATGCTGGGGGCGGGGTCATAGCGAGGCTGGTAGTATATGACAGGTGTCATGATGCTGGGGGCGGGGTCATAGCGAGGCTGGTAGTATATGACAGGTGTCATGATGCTGGGGGCGGGGTCATAGCGAGGCTGGTAGTATATGACAGGTGTCATGATGTTGGGGGCGGGGTCATAGCGAGGCTGGTAGTATATGACAGGTGTCATGATGTTGGGGGCGGGGTCATAGCGAGGCTGGTAGTATATGACAGGTGTCATGATGCTGGGGGCGGGGTCATAGCGAGGCTGGTAGTATATGACAGGTGTCATGATGCTGGGGGCGGAGTCATAGCGAGGCTGGTAGTATATGACAGGTGTCATGATGCTGGGGGCGGGGTCATAGCGAGGCTGGTAGTATATGACAGGTGTCATGATGCTGGGGGCGGGGTCATAGCGAGGCTGGTAGTATATGACGTGTCATGATGCTGGGGGCGGGGTCATAGCGAGGCTGGTAGTATATGACAGGTGTCATGATGATGGGGGCGGGGTCATAGCGAGGCTGGTAGTATATGACAGGTGTCATGATGATGGGGGCGGGGTCATAGCGAGGCTGGTAGTATATGACAGGTGTCATGATGCTGGGGGCGGGGTCATAGCGAGGCTGGTAGTATATGATAGGTGTCATGATGCTGGGGGCGGGGTCATAGCGAGGCTGGTAGTATATGACAGGTGTCATGATGCTGGGGGCGGGGTCATAGCGAGGCTGGTAGTATATGACAGGTGTCATGATGCTGGGGGCGGGGTCATAGCGAGGCTGGTAGTATATGACAGGTGTCATGATGCTGGGGGCGGGGTCATAGCGAGGCTGGTAGTATATGACAGGTGTCATGATGCTGGGGGCGGGGTCATAGTGAGGCTGGTAGTATATGACAGGTGTCATGATGTTGGGGGCGGGGTCATAGTGAGGCTGGTAGTATATGACAGGTGTCATGATGCTGGGGGCGGGGTCATAGTGAGGCTGGTAGTATATAACAGGTGTCATGATGCTGGGGGCGGGGTCATAGCGAGGCTGGTAGTATATGACAGGTGTCATGATGCTGGGGGCGGGGTCATAGTGAGGCTGGTAGTATATGACAGGTGTCATGATGCTGGGGGCGGGGTCATAGCGAGGCAGGTAGTATATGACAGGTGTCATGATGCTGGGGGCGGGGTCATAGCGAGGCAGGTAGTATATGACAGGTGTCATGATGCTGGGGGCGGGGTCATAGCGAGGCTGGTAGTATATGACAGGTGTCATGATGCTGGGGGCGGGGTCATAGCGAGGCTGGTAGTATATGACAGGTGTCATGATGCTGGGGGCGGGGTCATAGCGAGGCTGGTAGTATATGACAGGTGTCATGATGCTGGGGGCGGGGTCATAGCGAGGCTGGTAGTATATGACAGGTGTCATGATGCTGGGGGCGGGGTCATAGCGAGGCAGGTAGTATATGACAGGTGTCATGATGCTGGGGGCGGGGTCATAGCGAGGCAGGTAGTATATGACAGGTGTCATGATGCTGGGGGCGGGGTCATAGCGAGGCTGGTAGTATATGACAGGTCATGATGTTGGGGGCGGGGTCATAGCGAGGCTGGTAGTATATGACAGGTGTCATGATGCTGGGGGCGGGGTCATAGCGAGGCTGGTAGTATATGACAGGTGTCATGATGCTGGGGGCGGGGTCATAGCGAGGCTGGTAGTATATGACAGGTGTCATGATGCTGGGGGCGGGGTCATAGCGAGGCAGGTAGTATATGACAGGTGTCATGATGCTGGGGGCGGGGTCATAGCGAGGCTGGTAGTATATGACAGGTGTCATGATGCTGGGGGCGGGGTCATAGCGAGGCTGGTAGTATATGACAGGTGTCATGATGCTGGGGGCGGGGTCATAGCGAGGCAGGTAGTATATGACAGGTGTCATGATGCTGGGGGCGGGGTCATAGCGAGGCTGGTAGTATATGACAGGTGTCATGATGCTGGGGGCGGGGTCATAGCGAGGCTGGTAGTATATGACAGGTGTCATGATGCTGGGGGCGGGGTCATAGCGAGGCTGGTAGTATATGACAGGTGTCATGATGCTGGGGGCGGGGTCATAGCGAGGCTGGTAGTATATGACAGGTGTCATGATGCTGGGGGCGGGGTCATAGCGAGGCTGGTAGTATATGACAGGTGTCATGATGCTGGGGGCGGGGTCATAGCGAGGCAGGTAGTATATGACAGGTGTCATGATGCTGGGGGCGGGGTCATAGCGAGGCTGGTAGTATATGACAGGTGTCATGATGCTGGGGGCGGGGTCATAGCGAGGCTGGTAGTATATGACAGGTGTCATGATGCTGGGGGCGGGGTCATAGCGAGGCTGGTAGTATATGACAGGTGTCATGATGCTGGGGGCGGGGTCATAGCGAGGCAGGTAGTATATGACAGGTGTCATGATGCTGGGGGCGGGGTCATAGCGAGGCTGGTAGTATATGACAGGTGTCATGATGCTGGGGGCGGGGTCATAGCGAGGCTGGTAGTATATGACAGGTGTCATGATGCTGGGGGCGGGGTCATAGCGAGGCTGGTAGTATATGACAGGTGTCATGATGCTGGGGGCGGGGTCATAGCGAGGCTGGTAGTATATGACAGGTCATGATGTTGGGGGCGGGGTCATAGCGAGGCTGGTAGTATATGACAGGTGTCATGATGCTGGGGGCGGGGTCATAGCGAGGCTGGTAGTATATGACAGGTGTCATGATGCTGGGGGCGGGGTCATAGCGAGGCTGGTAGTATATGACAGGTGTCATGATGCTGGGGGCGGGGTCATAGCGAGGCTGGTAGTATATGACACGTGGCTCCGCCCCCTCACAGGTACCTGATCCCGTGTAATCATGTGATGCTGAGCCAGAGACGAGCAGTGAAGGACCTGGATCTCTACTGCAAGACGGCCGACAAGTTCCTGTCCCTCATCCCACAGAGCTGCCGGCAGGAGCGACTGCTGCACCCCGAGAGGGAGGAGGAGCATGCCACCTGGTCCAAAGGTGAGGGGGCGGGGCCACAGCCATCACTGCAGGGGGAGGAGCATGCCGTCTGGTCCAAAGGTGAGGGGACGGGGCCACAGCCATCACTGCAGGGGACGGGGCCACAGCCATCACTGCAGGGGGCGGGGCCACAGCCTTCACTGCAGGAGGAGGAGCATGCCGCCTGGTCCAAAGGTGAGGGGCGGGGCCACAGCCATCACTGCAGGGGGCGGGTCCACAGCCTTCACTGCAGGGGGAGGAGCATGCCGCCTGGTCCAAAGGTGAGGGGGCGGGGCCACAGCCATCACTGCAGGGGGAGGAGCATGCCGCCTGGTCCAAAGGTGAGGGGGCGGGGCCACAGCCATCACTGCTGGGGGAGGAGCATGCCGTCTGGTCCAAAGGTGAGGGGGCGGGGCCACAGCCATCACTGCAGGGGGAGGAGCATGCCACCTGGTCCAAAGGTGAGGGGGCGGGGCCACAGCCATCACTGCTGGGGGAGGAGCATGCCGTCTGGTCCAAAGGTGAGGGGGCGGGGCCACAGCCATCACTGCAGGGGGAGGAGCATGCCACCTGGTCCAAAGGTGAGGGGGCGGGGCCACAGCCATCACTGCAGGGGGAGGAGCATGCCACCTGGTCCAAAGGTGAGGGGCGGGGCCATCACTGCAGGGGACGGGGCTACAGCCATCACTGCAGGGGGAGGAGCATGCCGCCTGGTCCAAAGGTGAGGGGGCGGGGCCACAGCCATCACCGCAGTGGGAGGAGCACGCCACGTGGTCCAAAGGTGAGGGGGCGGGGCTACAGCCTTCACTGCAGGGGGAGGAGCATGCCACCTGGTCCAAATGTGAGGGGGCGGGGCCACAGCCATCACTGCAGGGGGAGGAGCATGCCGTCTGGTCCCAAGGTGAGGGGGCGGGGCCACAGCCATCACTGCAGGGGGCGGGGCCACAGCCATCACTGCAGGGGGCGGGGCCACAGCCATCACTGCAGGGGGCGGGGCCACAGCCATCACTGCAGGAGGAGGAGCATGCCATCTGGTCCAAAGGTGAGGGGGCGGGGCCACAGCCATCACTGCATGTGGGCGGGGCCACAGCCATCACTGCATGGGGGCGGGCCACAGCCATCACTGCATGGGGGCGGGAACACAGCCATCACTGCATGGGGCGGGGCCACAGCCATCACTGCAGGGGGTGGGGACACAGCCATCACTGCTGGGGAGGAGCATGCCACCTGGTCCAAATGTGAGGGGGCGGGGCCACAGCCATCACTGCAGGGGGAGGAGCATGCCGTCTGGTCCCAAGGTGAGGGGGCGGGGCCACAGCCATCACTGCAGGGGGCGGGGCCACAGCCATCACTGCAGGGGGCGGGGCCACAGCCATCACTGCAGGGGGCGGGGCCACAGCCATCACTGCAGGAGGAGGAGCATGCCATCTGGTCCAAAGGTGAGGGGGCGGGGCCACAGCCATCACTGCATGGGGGCGGGGCCACAGCCATCACTGCATGGGGGCGGGCCACAGCCATCACTGCATGGGGGCGGGAACACAGCCATCACTGCATGGGGCGGGGCCACAGCCATCACTGCAGGGGGTGGGGACACAGCCATCACTGCTGGGGAGGAGCATGCCGCCTGGTCCAAAGGTGAGGGGGCGGGGCCACAGCCATTACTGCAGGGGGAGGAGCATGCCCCCTGGTCCAAAGGTGAGGGGGCGGGGCCGCAGCCATCACTGCGGGGAGCGGGGCTACAGCCTTCACTGCAGGGGGCGGGGCCTCAGCCTTCAGTGCAGGGGGGAATAGCCACTGACTCTGCACTGTCACAGGCCTGGAGGTCACATGACCTCGGTTGATGGCGGCATCCCATAATCCTCTGTTTCCATGGCGCAGGTCACGGGAGCCCGAGCATCGACACGTCCTCTGTGAACACGGTGCCACGCCCGGCCACGCCCTCGCGGATGGGCCGCTTCCTGCGCCAGAGCCCGGACAGCCCGTCGCAGAAGTCGCCCAGCGATGCCGGCTCGCCAAGCCCCGCCCATGGCCCCGCCCACTCCTGGGACGACACGGCCGAGCTGGACTCCAACTACCTGGAATACCTGCGGGAGGCCAGGGCCGGCATCGAGCGCTGCACCCGCGCCTGCCGCGTCTGGTCCGCGCCTTACGATGGGGAGGAGCCAAGTCCGCGCAGCATGTCTCCGCCCACCCCCGAGGAAGTGCCCCTGTCCCCCAACTACTTTGCCCCTCCCCCGCAGCCGTCCCGGGAGCCCCGCCCACGCCACAACCCTGTCACCCCGAGGACTAAGAAACGCAGCCTGCAGGAGGAAGAGGAGGGGCCCCGGGGCCCGGGCAGGGTGCCGGAGGCGGGAGCGCACCCGGAGGCCTCCCTTAACGGAAGCGCAGGCCCCGCCCTCATGAACGGCGACGAGCCCGGGGAGTATCCGGGGGGCCCCCAGAGGGTGGCGCCTGCCCCTCCCCCGCGCACAGAGGATGTGGAGGTGAAGAAAGTGAAGCGGGAGCCAGCGGAGGAGGACCACGGGGGCGGGACTGAGGGAGACTGGGCGTCGCCTCCCTGGGAAGGGGCGGAGTCTGTGGACAGCCTCATAGATGAGCTCCTGGCCCGGGCGCCGCCCACCGAAACCAACGGCACCCGGCTCAGCATCGAAAAGCTGGGGGAGGAGCTAAAGGAGATGGAGGACAGCATGAGGGGCGTGGCCGTGCAGGAGGAGCCGCCAGAGCCACGCCCAGAAGACACGCCCACCGAGGAGGAAGCCGAACGTAGCGGCCGGGACGCTGAGGCCAACGAATCCCTCGCCCTCCTGCTGAGCAGCCCCCTGAGGGCGCAGAATGGCGGCCAACCAAACACCGGTGAGTGACTCCGCCCCCTAAACCCATCACATATAGCGCCCACATATACCACAGCGCTGTACATAGAAGCAGTCACATGACCTCCTGTCCCTCAGAGCTCACACTCTAATGTCTCCCCCACACTCACACACTGTTATTATACATTATATAGCGCTGACATATACCACAGCGCTGTACATAGAAGCAGTCACATGACCCCCTGTCCCTCAGATCTCACACTCTAATGTCTCCCCCACACTCACACACTGTTATTATACATTATATAGCGCTGACATATACCACAGCGCTGTACATAGAAGCAGTCACATGACCCCCTGTGTGTGTGTGTGTGTGTGTGTGCGTTACCCATGATGCTCTGGGCCTCTCTCTGCAGGACCCTTCCTGGCGGTGCTATTCGGGAAGCTGGAGAACATGATGGGGAACTCGCTGTACGTGAATTTCCTGGTGACCGGGGTGATCGCGCAGCTGGCGCTCTACCCCCAGCCGCTGCTTCGCTCCTTCCTGCTCAACACCAACATGGTGTTCCAGCCCAGCGTCAAGTCCCTCCTGCAGGTGAGGAGGCTCTCTTCTGATTGGTGGGGGGGCGGGGCCATTCATGTCACACAGGAAGTCCTTACATAGAGGTAATATCCTCCTGTCACCAGCAGAGGGCAGACTGTGTGGTCAGAGAGGAGATCCAGGCGGATGCATAGGTCAGAGAGGAGATCCAGGGGGACGCGTAGGTCAGAGAGGAGATCCAGGGGGACGCGTAGGTCAGAGAGGAGATCCAGGGGGACGCGTAGGTCAGAGAGGAGATCCAGGCGGACACGTAGGTCAGAGAGGAGATCCAGGCGGATGCATAGGTCAGAGAGGAGATCCAGGGGGACGCGTAGGTCAGAGAGGAGATCCAGGGGGACGCGTAGGTCAGAGAGGAGATCCAGGGGGACGCGTAGGTCAGAGAGGAGATCCAGGCGGAGGCGTAGGTCAGAGAGGAGATCGAAGCGGAGTCGTAGGTCAGAGAGGAGATCCAGGCGGATGCATAGGTCAGAGAGGAGATCCAGGCGGACGCGTAGGTCAGAGAGGAGATCCAGGCGGAGGCGTAGGTCAGAGAGGAGATCCAGGCGGACGCGTAGGTCAGAGAGGAGATCCAGGCGGACACGTAGGTCAGAGAGGAGATCCAGGCGGACGCGTAGGTCAGAGAGGAGATCCAGGCGGACGGGTAGGTCAGAGAGGAGATCCAGGCGGACGCGTAGGTCAGAGAGGAGATCCAGGCGGACGCGTAGGTCAGAGAGGAGATCCAGGCGGACGCGTAGGTCAGAGAGGAGATCCAGGCGGACGCGTAGGTCAGAGAGGAGATCCAGGCGGACACGTAGGTCAGAGAGGAGATCCAGGCGGACGCGTAGGTCAGAGAGGAGATCCAGGCGGACGGGTAGGTCAGAGAGGAGATCCAGGCGGACGCGTAGGTCAGAGAGGAGATCCAGGCGGACGCGTAGGTCAGAGAGGAGATCCAGGCGGACGGGTAGGTCAGAGAGGAGATCCAGGCGGACACGTAGGTCTGAGAGGAGATCCAGGCGGACACCTATATACAGCCGGCCCCTCACCTCTATCACTACTTTGGGACGTCCCTAATGTTAGGACTCATCAGACCTGTGTGTCACTTACGCACTGCTTGCTGCTGCTGGGTTGGGTGACTCCGCCCACCACAGGAGGAGCCAATAGGAGGCGGGATTTAGCTTTGCACAGTCTTCCCTCTGGTGGTGATAGGAGGACATTACCTTCATGTAAGGAAGGGAGAGTCCTGGGATGAGTACAGATCACTCCTAACCCCACCTGCAGGGTGGCCATGATCATGTGACCACCTAACCAGACCCACAGAGCTGCTATGGTCGTGTGATCCCCCAGCTGCAGAGCTGCCATGGTCATGTGACCACCTAACCCCACCTGCAGGGCAGCTATGATCATGTGACCACCTAACCCCACCTGCAGGGCAGCTATGATCATGTGACCACCTAACCTCACCTGCAGGGCAGCTATGATCATGTGACCACCTAACCCCACCTGCAGGGCAGCTATGATCATGTGACTCCCCTACCTGCAGGGCAGCCATGATCATGTGACCACCTAACCCCACCTGCAGAGCAGGCATGATCATGTGACCACCTAACCCCACCTGCAGGGCAGCTATGATCATGTGACCACCTAACCCCACCTGCAGGGCGGCTATGATCATGTGACCTTCTCCCCCGCAGGTCCTGGGCTCTGTGAAGAATAAGATCGAAGCCTTCGCCTCCTCGCAGGAGGATTTCCACACTCTGCTCTTCAAAGCCAAAAAGTTCCTGGTGGCCCGAGGAAAACTGGACTGGGGGGAGGGGCCCAACTCTGTGCCCGCCCTGCGCCGCTCCGACACCCTGGGTGAGTAACGGGGGGAGGGGCCCAACTCTGTGCCCGCCCTGCGCCGCTCCGACACCCTGGGTAAGTGAGGAGGAGGGGGCGGGTACCTGGGGTTACTGCTAAAGGGTTGGGGAGTGGTGAATGGCACAGGGAAGGGAGTCCCAGAGAACAGAGGTGCGGTAAGTACTAGAGGTGAAGAAAAGACAATGCTATGGACTGTATCTGCAGGTTATTGGTAAAGGGTTCGGGAGTGGTGAATGGCACAGGGAAGGGAGTTCCATTGGAGTCTGGATGAAAGCTAGAGCCAGTGACTAGGGCAGGGGAATGGTCAAAGGCAGAGCTGAGGTATCTGGATTCAAGGGTTGGGGAGTGATGAATGGCACAGGAGAGGGAGTCCCAGAGAAGAGGAGTGACGTGCAGTAAGTACTAGAGTCAAAGTAAAGACAATGCTGTGCACTGGTACCTGTGGGTTACAGGTAAAGGGTTGGGGACTGGTGAATGGCACAAGTGAAGAAATCCAAGAGAAGAGGAGCAGTGAATGGCACAGGGAAGGGAGTTCAGTGGAATCAGGATGAGAATGCTGAGAGGCAGAGCTGAGAAGTCCTGTGGTTTGGTGTCTATGGATTGCCAATAAGGGGTTGGGGAGTGGTGAATGGCACGGGGAAGGGAGTCCCAGAGAAGCGGGGAGGCATTTGGAAAGCCCTAGATATGAGGGAGAATACTGGGGGCAGATCTGAGGGATGGGCCTGTATCTAGATGCCTGGTAAAGGGTTGGGGAGTGGTGAATGGCACAGAGAGATCTATAATAGAGACACCGGGGGGGGGGAAGTCCTGGAGACCAGAGTAAAAAAGCAATTCTGTGAGTACTCACCTGTAGAATTGTTTTTGTTCTTGCATGGCACGCCCCGCTTCGGTATTCATAACAGTTGGGACGTCCAAAAGCAGTGTCCAGAGTAGGGAGGGATCCCCAATGAGTAATGGCCGGCAGTCACTACCGCCTGAAGCACCTTGCGGCCAAAAGCAGCATCAGCTGAGGCCTTAACATCAACCTTGTAAAACTTGGAAAAAGTATGAACAGAAAACCAAGTTGCGGCCTTACAAACTTGTTCAACAGAAGCCTGGTGCTGAAAAGCCCAAGACACACCAATAGCACAAGTAGAATGAGCAGTAATCCTAAAGAGAGGATCCTTCCCCCTAGCAGAATAGGCCTGCTCCACCGCCTGACGGATCCACTAGTAGATTTAGCCGGAGGCAAACCCTTCCTAGGTCCAGCAGGAAGAACAAAAAGAGCGTCAGATTTCCTGAAAGGCTCAGTAGCAACCAAATAAAACTTCAGAGCCCTGACAACATCTAAAGAGTGAAGGGTCCGCTCCTTGGAATTAGCAGGATTAGGACACAATGAAGGCAAAACAATGTCCTGATTGAGATGAAAGGCAGACACAACCTTAGGCAAGAAATCCGGCTTAAGCCGAAACACCACCTTATCCTGATGCCTCTCAAAATAAAGAGGTTTGATGGAAAGCGCCGCCAGTTCAGAGACTCGCCTGACCGAAGAAATAGCCACCAAAAAGGCCACCTTAAGAGTCAGAATGGGCAAAGCAGCCCCACGGATAGGCTCAAAGGGAGGACCCTGCAGAGCAGACAACACCAGATTCAAGTCCCAAAACGGTAGCATAGGCTTACGAGGTGGACGCACGTGAGTAACTCCCTGGAAAAAAGTCTTAACCAACCTGTGATTGGCAAAGGATCTTTGGAAAAAAATTGCCAGAGCTGAAACCTGTCCCTTGAGGGTACTCAGTTGAAGGCTGGAATCCAAACCATGTTGCAAAAATTCCAGAATCCTGGGGATGGAGAACACCCAACAGGGAAGAGACTTGGACTCACACCAGGCAATGTAAGCATGCCAGACCCTGTAGTAGATAAAGGACGAGGACTTCTTCCTAGCCCGAATCATAGTATCAACAACAGAAGCCGGCAACCCCTTATCCATCAAGATGGAGGTTTCAGCAGCCAAGCCATTAAAGCCAACGTTTGTAAATTGGGATGGCACAGCTGTCCCTGAGTGAGCAGATCTGGATCCTTGGGCAGGGCACACTGATCTACTGCCAACTGAACGAACCACACCCTCCTTGGCCAACAGGGGGCCACCAGGATGGCTGGTACCCCCTCCTGGGCTATCTTGCGCAGCACCCTGCCCAGTAGAGGGAACACAGAGGAGCCAAAACTCCATCCAAGGCATTGCTAGCGCATCCGTGGCGCAGGCCAGAGGATCCTGTGACAGGGAGACAAACTTGGGAAGCTTGTGATTGTGACGGGACGCAAACAGGTCCACATCCGGCTGATCCCAGCGGTGACACAGGGAGAGAAACACCTGGTTGTTGAGGGACCATTCCTCCAGACGAGACGTCCCCACTGCTCAGGGAGTCCACCACCTGGTTCTCCACCCCTGGAATGTAAACCGCTGAGATGCAGGGAACATTCTCTTCCGCCCAAGACAGTATCAGAGACACTTTCTTGAAGGCTCGCTTGCTCCGAGTCCCTCCCTGATGGTTGATGTAGGTAACCGCCGTCTGGTTGTCTGAGCGGATCTGAACAGCCTGACCCCGAAGGTGTGTGGTCAGCTGAGAGAGAACCAACCTGATCGCCCTCAGTTCCAGGACATTGATGGGAGCATGGGCCTCCTGGGGGCCCCAACGACCCTGGAACTTCAGATACTTCCAAAAGCCCCCCCAGCCTGTCAGGCTGGCATCTGTGGTTACCGTCTCCCAGCACGGGGGTAGGAAAGTCCTGCCCACTAGAAGATTCCTTGAGTCCAGCCACCACGAAAGGGACTGCCTGGCCAGAGGAGACAGAGCAAATTCCTGATCCAGGGACACGGTCCCGATCCCAGATTGACAAGAGGTGCAACTGAAGAGGTCTCATGTGAAACTGAGCAAAGGGGACCGCCTCGAAGCAGGACACCATCAGGCCCACCAACTGCATCCCCAGACGGATGGAGGGAAGAGGACACCAGAGCAGAGCCCGTGCCTGCAGCTGAAGACCCTCCACCCTCTGCTGAGGAAGGAACACCTTGACCTGAGAGGTATCCAGAGTCATGCCCAGAAAGGACCCTAACCAAGGACGGGGACAGTGAAGACTTGGGATAGTTGACCACCCAGCCGAAGGACTCCAGAGTGGAGATCACCACCCGGGTGTCCTGCTCAGCCTGATGAAAGGACTGAGCCACAATAAGGATGTCGTCCAGGTAAGGGAGAATGCGAATGCCCTGATTCCGTAGCAGAGCCATCACTCCCGCCAGCACCTTGGTGAACACCCGAGGCACCGAGGTGATACCAAAGGGTAAACTTACAAACTGGTAATGCTGATCCCCCAGCACGAACCTCAGAAATCTCTGATGACCTGGGAAGATGGGCACATGAAGACAAGCATCCTTGATGTCCACGGAGGTCATGAAGTCGCCCGGGCGCAGGGAATTGACAGCCGAACGAAGAGTCTCCATGCGAAAATGCTTGAATCTGACTAACTTGTTCAGGCCCTTCAAGTCCAGAATGGGCCTCAGAGAGCCGTCCTTTTTGGGGACCGTGAAGAGATTGGAATAGTACCCCTGACCCTGTACTTGAGGAGGCACCAGACAAATATCCCCTGACTCCAGCAGGCATTGAACCGCCGAAAGCAACCCTGGAGCTGACAGGGGGTTTAAAGACATCCGGGATCTGATGAATCTTGGGGGTGGCCAGGCTGCAAACTCTATCTTGTAACTGGAGGACACCACCTCCTGAATCCACCGGTCTTAGACGCGTTGTCTCCAGACGTGAGCAAAGAGCCGAAGCCGTCCCCCCACCCGGATGGGTGAGGGCGCCTCCTCATGCCTGAGGGGCCTTGGGAGGGGGTTTGGGCTTGGAACCCCAGGAGAGACCGGGACGACCACGGGATATGCCACGGCCCCAAGACTCGCTGCGGCTACCTGAGAAGAGGGAGCCACGACCTCCTCTGGGAGCACGAAGGGAGGGGAGGGAGACAGAGGTCCCCCGAAAAGGCCGGGGCTGTCTCCTCCGTTGAGGCAGCCTGCCATCCTTGGCTAAAACATCAAGACGCTCACCGAAGAGCCGGAACCCCTGTAAAGGGGAGCCCAGTGAGAGCCTTCTTAGCAGCAGCGTCAGCTGCCCACTGACGCAACCAAACAGAGCGGCGCATAGCCACCAAAAGTGCAGAGGCCCTACTACTCAGCCGTTCCGCATCATCCATGGCAGTAAGGATAAATGCAACAAAATCAGAGCAAAGCAAGAGGGCCCTATAATCCTCCCCCCTGCTACCAGCCATAGCGCCATCACATAGACGCTTGAGCAGTTTCTTAAGGTCAATAGCTGTAATGGCAGCAGCACAGGCCGGGCGCAGTCCAGCCCCCACACAAGTAAAAAAGCATGGCAGGTCAACTGATCCATGCGCCGGTCCTCGCTGTCCTTCAGAGTGGTAGTGTCAGGAGAAGGCATGACCGAAGTATTAGACAGGCCTAGCACGGGAGCATCCACCTCAGGGGGACAGGACCAACGCTTTACTACATCAGCAGGAAAGGGATACCTCTTATCCAATCCCTTGGGCACAGTCAGAGTCCTGGAGCAGTTCCCCTTCCTCTAGAGAATAACGTCCACCAGTGGCATCAAACTCCTCATACTCCTCAGTGGAGCGGGAGGGAGTGGAAGTCAGGTGCCGCTTCTTGCCAGAAGCCTTCCTAGGAACAGGCCCGGCAAGCTGCTTCTCAATGCTGGCCACACGAAGTGCCAGATCAGACTGTGACCCCCTGCTAGCATCCCCCTCATTGGGGGCCAATTGCCAAGTGGGGGGGTAGGTGATGCCGAAGGGGGCGCAGAGCTAGGAAGCGCTAAAGGCAAACCAAGCTGGAGCGCAAGGACACTTTGAGCGCACGGCACGCACACCGTGACATCATTGCTGATAGGGGATACCCTGCACATGGAACACAGCCGAGCTTGTCCCGAAGGGCCCCCGAGCACACTATCCCCAGAAGCCTCCATATGGTGATTAAAACAGGCGCAATAGGCCAGCGCTGGGCAAAGGCTAATACAAAAGCCACCCGGGATGCCCTCCCACGGGATGCCCCCAGAAGTCCGTAAAGGGGGAGGAAGGAGAAGAGCCGGGAGTAAGCACAAGCCACTGGTATCCCGCCTGAAAGACATAAGTAAAAACGACACATGAGCATCCCGCAACACATGCCCCACAAGTCCAATAAACCCCCCCCCCCAAGGGGGACTCAGGGACCAAGGACACCGCAGGGTCACCAAGGCACAGACCGCCGGATGAAGCGCCACACCGGAGGAAACAGCGCTGCAGCTCGGAAGGGAGAAATCCAGACACGCAGCTAATCCAAAATGGCGCTGGAAGAGGTACCTCAAGGGACGGGCCGCGGGGGGACGGTGCGATACGCCCCCCCCCCCCCCCCCCCCCCGAAGGGCGCGAAAACGGCACCCACGTGACCCCGCCAGCGCCATGACAAAGCAAAAAAACGCCACAGGTTATAGCGCCCACAGCAGCAGAGCGCAGTACAAAGTGGCGCGGCGGGCAAAAAAACACACTGTAAACGACCAAAACACCCCAACTAACACCACTCGCCTCTGAGGGGGGGGAGGGGCCCAACTCTGTGCCCGCCCTGCGCTGCTCTGACACCTGGGTGGGTGAGGGGGGAGGGGCCCAAATCTGTACCCGCCCTGCGCTGCTCTGACACCTGGGTGAGTGAGGGGGGAGGGGCCCAAATCTGTGCCCGCCCTGCGCCACTCTGACACCTGGGTGAGTGATGGGAAATTTGATCGATCGCTTAAAACTGTTTAATAGAAGAATAAGTCATTCAGCGAAATGCGTCAAACGATCGTCAAATGTGTCAAATGATCGGACGCAGAATTGATTGGAAATGTCGGGAGATTCATTCGATTGTTTAACGCGTTTAATGGAAGGTTTGATCAATCGTTTTGACACATCACATTTAAATTTTGATCGATCGTTTGACGCATTTCGACGAATGACTTATTCTAAGTATGTCACACACCCCACTTCATTTACTCATTATTATTACACTTGGGGTAATCTCATCGCTAGGTGGCGCACTTGCAGAGATCTCCAAAAATTCAGCAAGCCCCTCCCGGTCTATAGACACCTGGTACCTCCCATCAATTCCCCAGTGTTGGTCTCTGCAAGATGGCGACAAGACAGAAGATAGAAGTCTCCTGCTTGCAGGTAGCCGGGGTATCCCCCCGGCCCCCCCCCTTTCATGGTCTATTGCTGCCCGACCCTGTTTGATGGATCCCCATGTTATGCAGCAGCCTCCCAGCCTCGGCTGTAGGTCGGGCAAGGGTAGCTGGCACCTTAGGTGCTCAGGAGATTAGCTCCTCCGCTCGACCCTTCATTGCGGGGCATAGCGGGATTCCCGAAGTGGTGATCCGGACGTGGGATGCCCCGATTCTCTAGGTAGTCAGGGAATTTAGCTCCTTATTCTTTTTTCAGGTTTTGTGGTGTTGAACTCCCTTCCCCCCCCCCCACTCCTCTGTTGTGTGGTGTGCATTGCGGCGGTTCCGGGAGTGCGTTTGGGCTCGTGCCCTTGGGTGACTGTTCACGTGTGGGGGGGGGTCGCGTGGCGTGTGGCGCCGCGGGGACGCGTCGTGGCGGGTGCCTGGGGTCCGGTCCGGTGCGGCGCTTATAATTCTGCTCGTGTCTAGGGGGTTTTGTGAGAGAGAGAGAGAGAGAGCACGTCTCTCTCTCTCTCTCTCTGTGGTGTGCACGGTGTACACGCCGGTTCTTTCCCGCCTCTATGCGGCGCGGCCCTCGCTGGGGCCGACGAGCGGCGCGGTTGGGGGCGGGGCCTCGGGACGCGCGCGATTGGCGGCGCGTCGGGGGGGCGGGGCCACGGCTCCCGCGGTTCTTCGAGGACGCGTTACTTTCCTCCCTCTTCCCCTGTGTGCGGCCGCCATTATCACACGAGGTAGGTCCTCCCTCCGTTTCTTTTCCTTATGCGGGATTTGTGCGGGTCCTCTTGCGTGGGGCGGGAGCATCATTAGCCCCACGCTGTGACTCTCCCCCTTGCTCTCTCCTCCTCTCATTCCTGTTGTGGAATGTTGTCAGGCTCTGGAGCCAGGGGTGACGTTGTTGGTACTCTTATGTGCCTTTCATGTATATATTTTCTTATATGGCTGTACATAGCTTGCACTTATTTTCGCATGTTTTGCTGTCTACATATGTTGGCTTGTGCCTGGAATGATTGTTGTCCCTTTTTGTGTTCTCCAGATCCCGGGACCCCTTCCTGTTGGGCTCTCCCGGTCTTACATTCCTGACCTGTAGTTGGGAAGCAAATTTGGGATATATATATATATATATATATATATATTAGGCCTTCCCCGTGGTCCGGGTAGTGACGGTTTAAGCTAGACTTATTAAAAGGGGGGCATCCCGGGTTGCTTACTGCGTAAATCCCTAGGTTTGCGAATACCATAATTTCACCGTATGGAGGCTGCCAGGGATACCGGATCTGATCCTTCGGGACAATCCAGGCTGTGTGGGGGTTGTGGGACTCCGCTCCCGGGGGATGATGTCATTGTTTGCATTCCATGTGCGCAGCGGAGCATTGAGTGCCAGTCCAGCACTGGTACGTCATTGTCCGCGCCATCTCCCTCTCCTCCTCGCCTGTTCCGGACCCCGTGTGACGTGGTCACGGGTGGGGATTCGCAATCAGAGGTGTGTGCCCGGTTGGCTAACCTTGAGAAAATGTTTTCCACCATGTCCGCACAGAAGGCTACGGCCAAGCGTAAACGCCTATCTCCGCCTCCGCCGGACTCGGAGGAGGAAGTGATTGAGGACCTGGATTGGTCGGATCGTCCCCTCGAAGAGGGTGAGCTCGTGGAAGAATTGGATGATTCCGAGGGCCAGCAGGTGCTGGGTGCTGAGGGGGACCAGGTGGATGGTCCCGCCCCTGATACGCCTTCTATTTTGACCCAAATGTTTGAGGTTTTGGATTTGGATCCTCCCGAGGTTGCTCCTAGGCCTAAGGGCCAGCTTTTTGGGGGCTCTAAGCAGAGTCTGGAGTTCCCCAGTCAGCAGCATTTCGAGGACGTTGTCCTTAAGCAGTGGGAGCATCCTACGCGGCTCGTTGGGGTGCCGCCTAGCTGGGATAAGAAATATCCTTTTCCGGCGGACTTGCTGAAACGTTGGTCTGTCCCGCCCGAGGTGGATGCTCGGGTTTTGGGGCTGTCTAGTACGGCGGCTGTTCATTTTCCTGACACTACTTATCTGAAGGATGGCGAGGTTCGCCGGATTGATTAGCTGGCCCGCCATGGTTTCGTCTGTGCGGGTTCGGGGTTGAGGCCTGTTTGTGCTTCGGCTCTTTTGGCTTTGGCGGTTAGGTCCATAATCAGGGATTTATGTGTGGATCTTGATCCCTCGGGTGCTGAGTTTCTCGCGCTTAAGCGTTGTGACTCCTTTCTGTCGTTTATCCTGGCGGCTCAGGATGATGCCATGTTGATGTGTGGCAGGGCTTCTGCCCTGTTGGTGGCTATTCGCCGATCTGTGTGGTTGAGACAGTGGACGGCTGACTTTAATTCTAAAAGATCTCTCACGGCTCTTCCTTTTCTGGGTTTGAGGCTTTTTGGTGAAAAGCTGGATTCTGTTGCCAAAGGAGGTAGGCTGCCTCAGCGCAAGAAGTTTCGCCGTTCCTTTCGGGGGGCGGCCCCCTTCAATCCGTCCTTTCGGGGGGCCAGAGCCGGCAGGAGTGCGGGCTTCTCGGCTTCCAGGGGTGCGGTTTGGAATAGGGGTAAAGGCCGTGGCCGCCCCGTTCACGCCTGGGGCGCCAAGCCCAAGGCAGCTGCTAAGCCCGCTCAGCAATGAAGGGGCGCCCTCACCCGTGCGGGTGGGGGGACGGTTGCGACTCTTCTCCCGGGTGTGGGACCAGGAGGTCTCGGACAGATGGATTCGGGAGGTGGTGTCGGCCGGTTACAAGTTGGAGTTCGAGTCCCGCCCTCCTCCAAGGTTTTTCAGGTCTCGGGTTCCTCTAGACCCGGTGGCTGCCCAGGGGCTCCTGGCGGCGGTTCAGAATCTCGTGGAGTTGGCGGTCATTTGCCCGGTCCCTCCTTCAGAGGTGGGGCTGGGGTATTACTCCAATCTGTTCACCGTTCCCAAGAAGGACGGGTCGTTCCGTCTGATTCTGGATTTGAAGTTTCTCAACAGATTTATTCATCCCCGGAAGTTTCGCATGGAGACCTTGAGGTCGGCGATCGGCTCGCTTCGGCAGGGGGACTTTATGACGTCCATGGACATCAAGGACGCGTATCTTCACATTCCGATCTTTCCGGCACATCAGCGGTTTCTTCGCTTTGTGGTGGAGGATCGGCACTTTCAGTTTGTAGCTCTCCCATTCGGTCTCACCTCGGCTCCGAGAGTGTTCACCAAGGTGTTGGCAGGGGTGATGGCCCTGCTCAGGGCTCAGGGGATTCGCATTGTGCCTTACCTGGACGATCTTCTCATTATGGCTCCTTCATTCAGTCAGGCGGAAGGGGACACCGGCACGGTGGTGTCTATGTTGGAGAGGTTCGGCTGGGTGATCAATTACCCCAAGTCCTCTCTGGTTCCGGCCAGGGTGGTGACTTTTCTGGGGATGTCCTTGGACTCTTGCCAGCACAGAGTGTTTCTCCCTCAGGCCAAGGTTCTTCTGATTCAGGAATTGGCTCAGCTTCTTCTTACCAATCCTCACCTGTCCATCAGGCTAGGGATGAGACTGGTGGGGTTGATGGTGGCCTCGTTCGAGGCAGTTCCCTTCGCTCAGTTTCACACGGGGACGCTGCAGCTTCATCTTTTGGCGTCTTGGGACAGGCGCCCGAGGTCGTTGGATCGGTCTTTCCGGATGTCCCCTCGAGTTCGGCAGTCTCTTCGGTGGTGGTTGGTTCCGGACAATCTTTTGAAGGGCAGGTCGTTTCTGACTCCGCTTTGGGATACTGTCACCACGGATGCCAGCTTGTCAGGATGGGGAGGCTTCTACAAGGATCTTCAGTTTCAGGGGCAGTGGGACCCTCAGGAGGCCCACTTGCCCATCAATGTTCTGGAGTTGCGAGCCATCAGGTTGGTTCTGTCTCACTTGACGCATCATTTACAGGGCCTGCCGGTTCAGGTTCGATCGGGCAATCAGACGGCGGTTGCTTACATCAATCACCAAGGAGGGACTCGCAGTCTGGGTGCCCTCAGAGAAGTGTCTCTGATTCTGGTTTGGGCGGAGACGTATGTCCCTTGCATTTCGGCAGTGTACATCCCAGGAGTGGAGAACACGGAGGCGGACTTCTTGAGCCGGTGCTCGTCCCGCCGGGGGGAATGGTCTCTCCATCCCCATGTGTTTCGGTCCATGTGTCTTCGGTGGGGGACGCCGGAGGTGGATCTGTTTGCCTCTCGTCACAATCACAAGCTTCCGACATTCGTGTCGCTGTCTCTGGACCCTCTGGCTCTGGCGGCGGATGCCATGGCCTTGAGCTGGAAGGATCTGGGGTTCCTGTATCTGTTCCCTCCGATTCCCATGCTAGGCAGGATGCTGCGAAAACTGGTTCAGGAAGGAGTTCCTGCCATTCTCGTGGCTCCAAGGTGGCCAAGGCGGGTGTGGTTCGCAGATATCGTTCGTCTGGCAGTGGATCAGTTCGATCTGCCTCTTCGGCCAGATCTGTTCACTCAGGGTCAACTGTGTTACCCCAGTTTACCAACGCTGGCTTTAACGGCTTGGCTGCTGAAACCTCCATCTTGAAGGAGGAGGGTCTTTCGGACTCGGTCATTCAGACTCTCGTTAGTGCTAGGAAGAGGTCTTCCTCTTCCATCTATTATAGGGTCTGGAGATCTTATATTGATTGGTGTGAGGCTAGATCTTTGCCATGCCGGGTTTTTTCTATCTCTCGGATTTTGGATTTTCTTCATTCAGGGCTGGATTCTGGTCTCCAGCTGAGTACTTTGAAGGGGCAGGTTTCTGCCTTGTCTATTTTTTTCCTGAAGTCTTTTGCTAGTCATTCTTTGGCCAAGACCTTCTTCCAGGGGGTTTCGCATCTGCGGCCTTCTAGGAAGCCTTTGCTCCCAGTTTGGGATTTGAATTTGGTACTCTCTGCGTTACAGGCTCCTCCTTTTGAGCCTTTGCAGGATATTGCCTTGTCCACTTTGACTCAGAAGGTTGTCTTTTTGGTGGCCATCACTTCGGTTCGGCGTGTTTCGGAGTTGGCAGCCTTGTCGATTCAGGCTCCTTATTTTGAGAAGCATCAGGACAAAGTGGTCTTTCGTTTCTAGTCAGATTTTCTTCCTAAGGTGGTCTCTGCTTTTCATCTTAATCAGGACATTGTTCTTCCTTCTTTGTGTCCTAAGCCTAGGAATGATTAGGAGAGTGCGTTGCACTGCTTGGACGTGGTGCGTTGTGTTAGGTGCTATTTGCGTGCTACGTCTTCCTTTCGTAAGACTGATGCCTTTTTCGTTGTGCCCTGTGGACCTAGGAAAGGTTTGGCTCCGGCCAAGTCTTCCATTAGCAAATGGATTCGCCAGGCGATTGTTGGTCCTATTCTGCCAAGGGGAAGGATCCCCCTTTTCGTGTTACTGCTCATTCTACTCGTGCGGTTGGTGCGTCCTGGGCTTTTCAGCACCAGGCTTCAGTTGAGCAAGTTTGTAAGGCCGCTACCTGGTCTTCGGTTCACACCTTTTCCAAGTTTTACTAGGTTGACGTACGGGCCTCGGCGGATGCTGTGTTTGGCCGTAAGGTTCTGCAGGCTGCAGTGGTTTGAGTTTTATCTGCGTTATTGCCTGGTTTGGATACCCGCCCTCTTTTGGACACTGCTGTTGGATGTCGCAAGTGTAATAATAGTAAATGAAGTGGGGTGTGTGACATACTTAGAATAATACCATTTTGTGATTACTCACCTGTAAAATGGATATTATAAGTATGTCACACACCCCGCTTCACCCGCCCTCTTTTGGTATCCTGGTTCCTTTATATGGTGAAGTTTTGTTTTTACAGTGGAGGGTTACATTTGTTTATTCCTGGTACCTTGTCTTACTGCTGTTCTAATACTGGGGAATTGATGGGAGGTACCAGGTATATATAGACCGGGAGGGGCTTGCTGAATTTTTGGAGATCTCTGCAAGTGCGCCACCTAGCGGTGAGATTACCCAAGTGTAATGATAATTAGTAAATGAAGTGGGGTGTGTGACATACTTATAATACCCATTTTACAAGGTGAGTATTCACAAAATGGTATTATTCTTCTATTAAACGATTTAAATGATCAGTTGAATCATCTGACAGCTATAGAAAGAGTCGCCTCTCTCTCCCAGCTGGCCACGCCCCCAGTTGTAGTCCTGAATGATTTGGTGGGAGGGGGCGGGGCTAAATACACCCCCGCAGCTGTGATTGGCCGCCCGCGACTCACCTTAGCTCCTCCCCCCCGCAGTGAAAAGCCGGAAGCCGTCCATCGGGGAGCTGATCCTGCGCCACACCCACAGCCCCACGAGGGCGCGTCAGGCGGCGGCCATGGCGTTCCAGCACGTGCGCGAGGGCGGCGCCCTCTTCAGGACGTCGGCGGAGAAGCAGAACGAGGCGCTGCGCGTCAAGAACGCCGTCTACTGCGCCCTCATCTTCACCGAGTTCGTCAAGGAGCTGGCGGCCATCGCCCAGGAGCACGCCGTCTCCGCCCCCTTCCTGACGCCCGCCGCCGAGGAGTGACACGCCCCCAACTGTCTCCACGGCAACCCCAAAGGGAAGATGACAGCGTGATCCACGACCACCAGAGGCAGGACTCCACCGCGTGGTCTAAGCTCCGCCCCCCGCCATCCGTTTTTTCTACACGGGGAGGCGGAGCCAATTTTAACTTATGCTGGTGTGTATATATCTGTCTGTACATTGTGTGTACATACCTCTGTATTTATATATAGGCGGCCCCTTAGCCCCGCCCCCACGGCTATACCTTAGCCCCGCCCCCCGGGCATTGTGTACACAGGGCGCCGCCCACTGGAATTCTGGGGGATCGTTTTCATCCACATGTGTGTGTCTTGTTTACAATCGGATCCGATCGCTCCGAGCACGCGCCCGTCGCCCGCCAGTCATGTGACAGGAGCCGCCAATCGGGTCGCTGGGAAATCCTCCCGTGAGCCGCCGCGCGCACGCGCTATCCGATCGCTCGCACTGATCCCACGTCGCTGCTAAAAATTGATCAGAACATCCGATCAAACGATCGATTCAATGTGATGTGTCAAACGATCGAACGCGGAAACGTCGGAAATTACGGGAGATTCAATCGTTTTTAAACCGTTTAATAGAAGAATAAGTCATTCAGCGAAACGCGTCAAACGATCGATCACAGTTTCCGACATTTCCGATCGTTTTTTTAATACCTGTTAACAAATTAAATCTTCCCCGAAATGTGTCAACAGGATTTGATCGATCGTTTAAAACCGTTTAATAGAATAAGTCATTTGGCGAAATGCGTCAATCGATCAGAATTCAATGTGATGCGTCAAACGATCGGACGCAGAATCGATCGGAAATGTCGGAAGATTTGATCGATCGCTTGACGCATCACATTGAATTTTGATCGATCGTTTGACGCATTTCGCTGAATGACTTATTCTTCTATTAAACGCGTTAAGCGATCAAACCTTCCAACATTTCCCATTAACGCGTTTAATAGAAGAATAAGTCATTCAGCGAAATGCGTCAAACGATCGAGCAAAATTCAATGTGATGCGTCAAGCGATCGATCAAATCTTCCGACATTTCCGATCGATTCTGCGTTCGATCGTTTGACAGGACATTGAATTTTGATCGATCATTTGACGCATTTCGCTGAATGACTTATTCTATTAAACGCGTTAAGCGATCGATCAAACATTTCCGACATTTCTGATCGTTTTTTTTAATACCTATTAACACATTAAATCTTTAGCGAAATGTGTTAAACAAAATTTGATCGATCTTTTAAACCGTTTAATAGAAGAATAAGTCATTCGGCGAAATGCGTCAAACGATCGATCAAAAATCAATGTGATGCGTCACACGATCGGACGCAGAATCGATCGGAAATGTTGGAAGGTTTGATCGATCGCTTGATTCTGCGTCCGATCATGTGACGCATCACATTGAATTTTGATTAATCGTTTGACGCATTTCGCTGAATGACTTATTCTTCTATTAAACGGTTTAAACGATCGATCAAACCTTCCGACATTTCAGATCGATTCGATCGATCATTAAATCTTCAACGAAATGTGTTAATCGTTTTGTGATTGTCTAAATGTCGGAAGATTTCATCGATCGTTTAAACCGTTTAATAGAAGAATAAGTCATTCAGCGAAATGCGTCAAACGATCGAATAATTCTTCCGACATTTCCGGTCGTTTTTTAAAATTCTATTAACACATTAAATCTTCAGTGAAATGCGTCAAACGATTGATCAAAATTCAACGTGATGTGTCAAACGATCGGACGCAGAATCGATCAGAAATGTTGGAAGGTTTGATCAATCGCTTAACACGTTTAATAGAAGAATAAGTCATTCAGCGAAATGCGTCAAACGATCAATCAAATCTTCCGACATTTCCGATCGATTCTGCGTCCGATCCTTTAAGGCATCACATTGAATTATTATTTTTTCACCCAGAATCGATCGTTTGACGCATTTCGCTGAATGACTTATTCTATTAAACGGTTTAAACGATGAATGAAATCTTCCGACATTTAGACGATCACAAAACGATCGCTAAAATTTTGTTTAACACATTTCGCTGAAGATTTAATGTGTTAATAGGTATTAAAATAAAAACGATCAGAAATGTCGGAAGGTTTGATCGATCGTTTAAACCGTTTAATAGAAGAATAAGTCATTCAGCGAAATGCGTCAAACGATCGATCAAAATTCAACGTGATGTGTCACATGATCGGACGCAGAATCAAGCGATCGATCAAACCTTCCAACATTTCCGATTGATTCTGCGTCCGATCATGTGACGCATCACATTGATTTTTGATTGATCGTTTGGCGCATTTCGCTCAATGACTTATTCTTCTATTAAAGCCGTTAATGGGAAACGTTGGAAGGTTTGATCGATCGCTTAACGCGTTTAATAGAAGAATAAGTCATTCAGCGAAATGCGTCAAACGATCGATTCTGGCTGAGAAAATAATAATTCAATGTGATGCCTCAAAGGATCGGACGCAGAATCGATTGGAAATGTCGGAAGATTTGATCGATCGTTTGACGCATTTTGCTGAATTACTTATTCTTCTATTAAAACGCGTTAAACGATCGATCAAACCTTCCGACATCTCCGATCGATTCTGCGTCCGATCGTTTGACACATCACATTGAATTTTGATCGATCGTTTGACGCATTTCGCCGAATGACTTATTCGTTTATTAAACGGTTTAAACGATCGATCAAATTTTGCTTAACACATTTCGCTAAAGATTTAACGTGTTAATAGGTATTAAAAAAAAACGATCAGAAATATCGGAAAGGTTTGATCGATCGCTTAACGCGTTTAATAGAATAAGTCATTCAGCAAAATGCGTCAAATGATCAATCAAAATTCAATGTCGTGTCAAACGATCGGACGCAGAATCGATCGGAAATGTCGGAAGATGTGTCCGATCGTTTGACGCATCACATTGAATTTTGATCAATCGTTTGACGCATTTCGCCGAATGACTTATTCTTCTATTAAACACGTTAATGGGAAATGTTGGAAGGTTTGATCGATCGCTTAACGTGTTTAATAGAAGAATAAGTCATTCAGCGAAATGCGTCGATTGATCAAAATTCAATGTGATGCGTCAAACGATCGGATGCAGAATCGATCGGAAATGTCGGAAGATTTGATCGATCGATTGACGAATCACATTGAATTTTGATCAATCGACGCATTTTGCTGAATGACTTAGTTTAAACCGTTTAATAGAAGAATAAGTCATTCAGCGAAATGCGTCAAACGATCGATCAATTCTTCCAACATTTCCGATCGATTCTGCGTCCGACCGTTTGACACGACATTGAATTTTGATCGATCATTTGACGCATTTCGCTGAATGACTTATTCTATTAAACGCGTTAAGCGATCGATCAAACCTTCCGACATTTCCGGTCGTTTTTTAAAATTCTATTAACACATTAAATCTTCAGCGAAATGCATCAAACGATCGATCAAATCTTCCGACATTTCCGATCGATTCTGCGTCCGACCGTTTGACACGACATTGAATTTTGATCGATCATTTGACGCATTTCGCTGAATGACTTATTCTATTAAACGCGTTAAGCGATCGATCAAACCTTCCGACATTTCTGATCGTTTTTTTTTTAATACCTATTAACACATTAAATCTTTAGCGAAATGTGTTAAATAAAATTTGATCGATCATTTAACGCGTTTAATAGAAGAATAAGTCATTCGGCGAAATGCGTCAAACGATCGATCAAATCTTCCAACATCTCCGGTCGATTCTGCGTCCGATCGTTTGACACATGATATTGAATTTTGATCAATCGTTTGACGCATTTCGCTGAATGACTTATTCTATTAAACGGTTTACGCGATCGATCAAAGTTTAACACATTTCGCTGAAGATTTAATGTGTCAATAGCAATTAAAAGATCGATCGGAAACGTCGGAAGAATAAGTCATTCAGTGAAACGCGTCGAACGATCGATCAAATCTCGTGGTGCGGTCGGGGTTGTAGTGCGCGCGGCCTCTTCTCTTAAATGTGATCGTTATTTGATCGTTTTCCTCTGCTTAAATATTTGATCAGACTGAGACAGAACGATTGGGACAATCTTGTGATGGTCCGATCGTACAATTCCCGCCAGATATCGATTGTCTCACCTGAAACAATCGGGGCAGAGCAGTGACAGAGACGGATACGGTCGGGTTAGCCGCAGCCCTTCATTCACCTCCGACAGTCTGATTGTTTGGGGCCTTGAACGATCGATCACTCGGGCAGATCCGATCAGCACAATCACACCAAAGCTTTGATCCAATCAGACCGGGGGCGGGCTCTATATTCTACGTGTGTGTGGGCGGGGCGACCTCCGAATATCCCGATCGCTCTGGAGGAGAGGATCCGCCCGCGGACGATCGTTCTGCTTGTTCAGTTTTGTCAATTTTTAGTCTCGTGCAATTTTTGCTTGAATTTGTGCCATGAAAGCCATAAACCGATCGTACGATCCGATCGCACAGTCATTTACCTAATTTCACGTCATTGGATCGAACGTCCAGCTTTATGCCCGTGGTAACGCCGATTGTGCGTCCGATCGCCCACGTGCTGGGGAGGCGTCCGATCGAATCCCTGTGCGGTATATTTGCCGTTTCCGTTTTATTTATTCAGACTTTTTGTACCAGGAAAACAATAGACTTGGCCGTACTCGTAATCTCACCGTCTGATCGTTCCAGGTAACTGTACGATCGAACGGATTGTATCCTACTGCAGCCATTTAGGTCAGATTGGCTTTCTGATCGTATTGGAATGATCGAGATTTAATCACATTTCAATCAGAGAGGTTACACCTGGCCGTACTCGTCGTAATCTCACCGTCTGATCGTTCCAGGTAAACGTACGATCGAACAGATTGTATCCTCCTGCAGCCGTTTAGGTAAGATCGTAGGTCAGAGGCTTTCTGATCGTACAGGAACGATCAAGATTAAATCACATTGTAATCAGAGAGGTTACACCTGGCCGTACACGTTACGATCTCATCATTCGATCGTTCCAGGTAACTGTACGATCGAACGGATTGTATCCTACTGCAGCCATTTAGGTCAGATTGGCTTTCTGATCGTATTGGAACGATCGAGATTTAATCACATTTCAATCAGAGAGGTTACACCTGGCCGTACTCGTCGTAATATCATCGTCTGATCGTTCCAGGTAACCGTACGATCGGATGGATTGGATCCGTTAAGTCTGATCGGAGTTCCTCTTTAACATCGGATTTGTGATGTGAGTCTGATCGTTTCAGGTAACCGTACGATCGAATATATTGTATCCTTCTGTAGCCGTTTGGGAAAGATCGTACGGCCAGAGGCTTTCTGATCGTATTGGAACGAGATTTAATGACATTGTAATCAGACAGGTTTCGCTTGGCCGTACGCTTCGTTATCTCGCCGTCTGATCGTTCCGGGTAACCGTACGATCGAATGGATTGTATCCCACTGTAGCCGTTTTTGGTCGGATTAGCTTTACGATTGTATGGGAACGATCGAAATGTAATGAGATTTCAATTAGAGAAGGTTACACCTGGCCGTACACGTTACGATCTCATCATTCGATCGTTCCAGGTAACCGTACAATTGAACGGATTGTATCCTACTGCAGCCATTTAGGTCAGATTGGCTTTCTGATCGTATTGAAACGATCAAGATTTAATCACATTTCAATCAGAGGTGTTACACCTGGCCGTACTCGTCGTAATATCATCATCTGATCGTTTCAGGTAACCGTACGATCGAATATATTGTATCCTTCTGTAGCCGTTTTTGGTCGGATTAGCTTTACGATTGTATGGGAACGATCGAAATGTAATGACATTTCAATTAGAGAGGTTACACCTGGCTGTACACATTACGATCTCATCATTCGATCGTTCCAGGTAACCGTACGATCGAACGGATTGTATCCCACTGTAGCCGTTTGAATAAGATCGTAGGATAGAGGTTTTCTGATCGTATTGAAACAATCGAGATTTAATCACATTGTGATCACAGAGGTTACACCTGGCCGCACTCGTAATCTGATCGTTCCAGATAACCGTACGATCGAATGGACTGTATCCTCCTGCAGCCGTTTAGGTCAGATTGGCTTTCTGATCGTATTGGAACGATGAAGATTTAATCACATTTCAATCAGAGAGGTTACACTTGGCCGTACTCGTCGTAATCTCATCGTCTGATTGTTCAAGGTAACCGATAGGTAGATAGGAAGCTGGTCCGATCGTACAGGAATCGTACGAGGAACGATCGAGATCTGATCACGATTTGAGCCTTTATCTTCGCCATAGGCGGCGCGGCCCGATTGTGCGATCGATTTGATAGTACGGCCTAAAGGTCTATACTCCTTTAGTTCCTCGTCGTATAATACTGATCGTTTTTCAATCGGACCAGATACGATCTTATTGATCGCCGTTCACTTGAGCATTTCTTTCATTCTCCATTCGATCGCTTCTAAAGAATCCGATCAGCTTGTGCCTAAAACCGATGGATCTGATCAAAAATGTGATCGGAACGACAATACTTACCGATTCGCCTCGTGTGTGACATCATAGTTTGTCGCTTGATTCTGATTGGACGAGGAGTGCTGCAATCGTCCTCTGATCGGATCCCTTATCGATGAGTTGCGATCGGAAGCTCTCGCCACGAGCTGGCCGTATAGCAGGCGATGATGTCACAGCAACGATTGTAACGTGTGCGATCAGCCAATGGGTTTACAGGACGGTCATGTGATCCTCCGGGGCACCTCCCACTTCCGGTCGCTCAGGCTGGCGGGGGATCAGCGCTGCACTACTGGCCTCCCCGCGCGTTGGCCCTGCTTCTCCAGACGATCACATGACCGTAACCATCCAATCGATAATTTCAGTTTGCTCCGGGCGATCACATGACCGTAACCATCCAATCGATGATTTCAGTTTTCTCCGGATGATCACATGACCGTAACCATCCAATCCATGACTTCAGTTTGCTCCAGACGATCACATGACCGTAACCATCCAGTCGATGATTTCACTTTGCTCCGGGCGATCACATGACCGCAACCATCCAATCGATGATTTCAGTTTTCTCCGGATGATCACATGACCGTAACCATCCAATCCATGACTTCAGTTTGCTCCGGACGATCACATGACCGTAACCATCCAATCTTCAGTTTGCTCAGAATGTCAGATCGTTTATTCGATCGTACCCGCGTCCGATCGCCTCCGGACGTTATTGCACATGTTTTATTATTTTATTTTTTCGTATTAGATTTTATGATTTTTGTAATTTTCTTTGTGTTGCCAAATCTTTGAGTCGTGATTGTGTGACGATCCGGCGGCCAATCAGAACTCTCCGCGTGCCGCGCCGGATCTTCGCTTCCTGTTTGCACGCCTCTGCGTTTTATTCTTTTTACTGTGATTTGTTCGCACAACAAAAAAAAAAGGGAAATGACTCTCCTGTCTCTTATGTGTCCTTTTCTGATTGGCTGTGAGATCTGGATTCTACACTGTGCCCCGCCCACAAAAAAGCTCCGCCCTCCAGGTGTGTGTTCCCAAGGTGCTGCGTTTCCCAACTGGGTGGCTCTAGTTTTAGGGAGGGCGGGGCCTCGGTCCCATTTATCCTGGTGGAGGGCGGGGCCTCGGTCCCATTTATCCTGGTGGAGGGCGGGGCCTCGGTCCCATTTATCCTGGTGGAGGGCGGGGCCTTGGTCCCATTTATCCTGGTGGAGGGCGGGGCCTTGGTCCCATTTATCCTGGTGGAGGGCGGGGCCTCGGTCCCATTTATCCTGGTGGAGGGCGGGGCCTCGGCCCCATTTATCCTGGTGGAGGGCGGGGCCTCGGCCCCATTTATCCTGGTGGAGGGCGGGGCCTCGGCCCCATTTATCCTGGTGGAGGGCGGGGCCTCGGCCCCATTTATCCTGGTGGAGGGCGGGGCCTCGGCCCCATTTATCCTGGTGGAGGGCGGGGCCTCGGCCCCATTTATCCTGGTGGAGGGCGGGGCCTCGGCCCCATTTATCCTGGTGGAGGGCGGGGCCTCGGCCCCATTTATCCTGATGGAGGGCGGGGCCTCGGCCCCATTTATCCTGGTGGAGGGCGGGGCCTCGGCCCCATTTATCCTGGTGGAGGGCGTGTCCTCGGTCCCATTTATCCTGGTGGAGGGCGTGTCCTCGGTCCCATTTATCCTGGTGGAGGGCGTGTCTTCAGTCCCATTTATCCTGGTGGAGGGTGAGTCCTCGGTCCCATTTTACAGGGTAGAGGGTAGGTCCTCCGTCCCATTTGTTATGTTGGAGGGTAGGTCCTCAGTCCCATTTATCCTGGTGGAGGGCGTGTCCTTAGTCCTTGGTTATTCTGAGGATCTAGGTTCCTAGAGGGTGGGTCTCAGTCCTGATTTCCTCTGCGGGGAAGATTTCTAGGGGGTGGGTCCTCAGTTTTGGGTTTCCCCAGAGGACCTAGGTTCTAGAGGGTGGGTCATCAGTCCTGAGTTATTCTGAGGATCTAGGTTCCTAGAGGGTGGGTCTCAGTCCTGAGTTCCTCCACGGGGAGGATTTCTAGAGGGTTGGTCCTCAGTCCTGGGTTCTTCTGAGGACCTAGGTTCTAGAGGGTGGGTCCTCGGTCCTGGGTTATTCCGAGGATCTAGGTTCCTAGAGGGTGGGTCTCTGATTTCCTCCGCGGGGAAGATTTCTAGGGGTGGGTCCTCAGTTTTGGGTTTCCCCAGAGGTCCTAGGTTCTAGAGGGTGAGTCATCAGTCCTGGGTTTCCCTGAGGATCTAGGTGCTAGAGGGTGGGTCCTCAGTCCTGGGTTCTTCTGAGGATCTAGATGCTAGAGGGTGGCTCCTCAGTCCTGGGTTTCCCTGAGGATCTAGGTTCTAGAGGGTGGGTTCTCAGTCCTGGGTTTCCCTGAGGATCTAGGTGCTAGAGGGTGGCTCCTCAGTCCTGGGTTTCCCTGAGGAGCTTGGTTATAGAGGGTGGTTCCCCTGAGGGGCTTGGTTCTAGAGTGTGGGTCCTCAGTCCTGTGTTCCCCAGAGGATCTAGGCTCTAGAGGGTGGCTCCTCAGTCCTGGGTTCTTCTGAGGATCTAGGTTCTAGAGGGTGGGTCCTCAGTCCTGGGTTTCCCCTGAGGATCTAGAGGGTGGGTCCTCAGTCCTGGGTTATCCCCGAGGAGCTGGGTTCTGGTGGTTGGATCCTCAGTCCTGGTTTCCCTTGAGGAGCTGGGCTCTAGAGGTGGGTCCTTAGTCCTGAGTTCCCCAGAGGATCTAGGCTCTAGAGGGTGGCTCCTCAGTCCTGGGTTCTTCTGAGGATCTAGGTTCTAGAGGGTGGGTCCTCAGTCCTGGGTTTCCCCTGAGGATCTAGAGGGTGGGTCCTCAGTCCTGGGTTATCCCCGAGGAGCTGGGTTCTGGTGGTTGGATCCTCAGTCCTGATTTCCTCTGAGGAGCTGGGTTCTAGCGGTTGGGTCCTCAGACCCATGTTTTCAGAGGGGGTGGTTTATAGAGGGTGGGTCCCCAGTCTGGGTTCCTCCGAGGAGCTGTGTTCCTGGGGGTGGGTCCTCAGACCCATGTTTCCAGAGAGTCTGGGTTCTAGTGGGTGGGTCCCCAGTCTGGGTTCTAGAGGTTGGGTCCTCAGGCCTATGTTTCCAGAGGGGGTGGGTTCTAGTGGGTGGGTCCCCAGTCCTGGGTTCTAGAGGTTGGGTCCTCAGGCCCATGTTTCCAGAGGGGGTGGGTTCTAGTGGGTGGGACCCCAGTCCTGGGTTCCTCCGAGGTGCTGGGTTCAAGAGGTTGGGTCCTCAGGCCTATGTTTCCAGGGGCGGTGGGTCCTAGTGGGTGGGTGGGTCCCCAGTCCTGGGTTCTAGAGGGTGGGTCCTCAGGCCTATGTTTCCAGGGGGGTGGGTCCTCGGTCTTGTGTGTCTGGGAGAATGTGGATCTTAAAGGCTCCTGTGATGTCACCTGTCCAGCATCTTGTGCTCAGTAATGTGAGGGCAGGGGCCACGCCTATGGGCGGAGTCACCTGATCTGTGTGAGGTCAATAACAGCCAATAAAATCATATGATACCTGCTAGTCTTTGTCTTTTATTGGTGTGTTTGGTGGTGGGCGGGGCTTCTGTGGACATCATGCTCCTCCTCCTGCAGGACCTGGAACGGGGGCGCGCTCTGATGCTTTACATATTACAGATGTGCCCTTTGCCAGCATCACAGTGCAAGTGCATCATGGGAGTAACTAGGAGATTCCCAGCATCACCCTCCTGTCTCTGGTAGGAATGTTGCTCACTGGTGGAGAATGCGGGCGAGCGCCTGGGGCCCCGACTGGAGGCTTCGCTGTACATCCAGGGGCCCCGACTGGAGGCTTCGCTGTACATCCAGGGGCCCCGACTGGAGGCTTCACTGTACATCCAGGGGCGGAAATGCATGTCACGTGACCCCACAGCTTCCGGTGTTACGCAATATATGGTCTGTTAAAGGGAAATAGCTTCTTAACCAGCCAATAGCGGGAGTTTAACTGAAAAGCAAATAGATTTAATTGCGGTAAGCGCACACTAAGCACTAAATACAAGTAATGAGTGAAACATATTGCCGAATACATGTGACAGGTAAGTATTTCCAGACAGAAATGACAGTAGCTTACTGCGTTCGGATGAGCAGTTGTGCAGTGCAACCACTGGGAGGCGTAAGGCATTCTGCTGGACCCTGGGACCTCTTCGACACCTTAAGTGTCCCTTGAAGTAGATGGACCCCATCCCCAGATGGCTGCCTGGACCCCCCCTGGCCAGGATACTGCTTACATTCTCCAGAACCTTTATGGTCATAACGTTTGGTGAGAAGGTTGCACGACCCTGGTTCTGGTGTTACACCTCATCGAGAAGAGAGACTCCATCCCCAGGTGGTTGCCTGGCATTTACTCTGAGCTGGACAATCCCAACACCCTCCTAAGATGAGGTTTTGGCCTCTCCCCTGGCCAGGACACTGCTTACAATCTCCAGAACCTCTTTGGGGGTAACTTTTGGTAGGAAGGTTGCATGATCCTGGTTCTGGTGTTACACCTAGTCGAGAAGACAGACCCCTTCCCCAGGTGGTTGCCTGGCATTTAACCCTGAGCTGCATAATCCCATCACCCTCCTAAGATGAGGTTTTGGCCTCTCCCCTGGCCAGGACACTGCTTACAATCTCCAGAACCTCTTTGGGGGTAACTTTTGGTAGGAAGGTTGCATGATCCTGGTTCTGGTGTTACACCTAGTCGAGAAGACAGACCCCTTCCCCAGGTGGTTGCCTGGCATTTAACCCTGAGCTGCATAATCCCATCACCCTCCTAAGATGAGGTTTTGGCCTCTCCCCAGGCCAGGATACTGCTGACATTCTCCAGAACCTTTATGGTCGTAACGTTTGGTGAGAAGGTTGCACGACCCTGGTTCTGGTGTTACACCTCATTGAGGAGACAGACCCCTTCCCCAGGTGGTTGCCTGGCATTTGCCCTGAGCTGGACAATCCCAACACCCTCCTGGGAGGAGGTTCTGGCCTCTCCCCTGCCCTGGATACTGCTTACAATCTCCAGAACCATTTTTTCTTTATTGCATGGCACGGCCTGCTTCGGAATTCATAACAGTTGGGTTATTCCGCCACAAGGTGGCGCAGTGTACTGCAGAAGAGCTGTGGCATCTCCCGGCCCCCTATAAAAACAGGATCACCAATAGACCTCTCCAGTGTTTCCTCTGCAGTGACACTGTGAAGATAGAAGATGTCTCTCTCTATATTGCGCAGGTGAGCGGGGCAACCAAGCCTGCGGCCCTGCATGTCTATTTCCACCCGTTTCCGGACCCTCAGTGCCTCCCAGCCTCGGCTGACAGATCGGGTGATGGTAGAGGAGCACTAGGGTCAGGTGATCGGGGAGCGCTGCTCCAAGCCGCAGACCCTGTACCACAAAGGGGAGCCGGCCATAGGCTTTATGGTGAGCCTACTAGGGATGCCGAGTTCCTGTCCTGGCTTCTGAGGGGGTGAGGGTTTTGGGGACTGTGTCCCCTTCTCTTCCTTCAGGGGTCCCCCCCCCCTCCTGGGCTGGATACTCTCCGCTGCCTTCTCGTCTCTCTCTCCCCCTCCCCCTCTCTGACTTTGTTCGGTGGGGGGGCGGGTGGTAGAGGCGAGTGGTGTTAGTTGTGGTGTTTTGGCGTTTACAGTGAGTTTTTGGGGTTTTTTGCCCGCCGCGCCGCTTTGTACTGCGTTCAACATCCGTGGGCGCTATAAATGGTGGCGTTTTTGCTTTGTCATGGCTGGCGGGGTCACGTGGGCGCCGTTTTCGCGCTCTTCGGGGGGGCGGGGCATGACGCGCATTGCGCCATCCCCCCGCGGCCCGCCCCTTGAGGTACCTCTGCCGGCGCCATTTTGGATTGGCTGCGCGTCTGGATTTCTCCCTTCCGGGCTGCAGCGCTGTTTCCTCCGGTGTGTCGCTTCATCCGGCGGTCTGTGCCTTGGTGACCCTGCAGTGTCCTTGGTCCGTGAGTCCCCCTTGGGGGGGTTTATTGGTCTTGTGGTGCATGTGTTGCGGGATGCTCATGTGTCGTTTTTACTTATGTTTTTCAGGCGGGATACCAGTGGCTTGTGGTTTCTCCCGTCTCTTCTCCTTCCTCCCCCTCATCCCCCCACCCATTTTTTCTTATCTGGGGGCATCCCGTGGGAGGGCACCCCGGGGTGGCTTTTGTATTAGCCTTTACCCAGTGCTGGCCTATTGCGCCTGTGTTAATCACCATATGGAGGCTTCTGGGGATAACGTGCTCGGGGGCCCTTCGGGGCAATCCCGGCTGTGTTCCATGTGCGGGGCATCCCCTATCAGCAATGATGCCAGGGTGTGCGTGCCGTGCGCTCAAAGTGTCCTTGCACTCCAGCTTGGTTTGCCTGCATCGCTTCCCAGTTCTGCGCCCCCTTCGGAGTCACCTACACCCCCCCCCCCCCCGCTGCTGCAATTAGCCCCCAGTGAGGGGGATGCTAGCAGGGGGTCACAGTCTGATCTGGCACTTCGTGTGGCCAACATTGAGAAGCAGCTTGCCGGGCCTATTCCTAGGAAGGCCTCTGGCAAGAAGCGGCACCTGACTTCCACACCCTCCCGCTCCATAGAGGAGTATGAGGAGTTTGATGCCACTGGTGGAAGTTATTCCCTAGAGGAAGGGGAACTGTTCCAGGACTCTGACTCCTCTGGGGACCAGCAGGAGGGTTGCATTAGTGACCCTGGGTCCAGGGAGGAATCATGGTACCCTGAGGACACTGACAATCTGCTGTCACAAATTTTTGAAATTTTGCACATTGCTCCCCCTGAGATGGCTAAAAGAAAGCAGGGTGAGCTTTTTCGTACTGGTAAACAGCGTCTGGAGTTCCCTAAGCAGGAACATTTCACTTCTATGGTGCTTAGGGAGTGGGAATGTCCTAACAGGCCGTTGTGCCCAAGGGATTGGATAAGAGGTATCCCTTTCCTGCTGATCTAGTAAAGCATTGGTCCTGTCCCCCTGAGGTGGACGCTCCCGTGCTAGGCCTGTCCAATACCTCGGTCATGCCTTCCCCTGACACTACCACTCTGAGGGGCAGCGAGGACCGGCGCATGGATCAGCTGGCCTGCCATGCTTTTACTTGTGTGGGGGCTGGGCTGCGTCCGGCCTGTGCTACTGCCATTACAGCTATTGCCCTTAAGACACTGCTGAAGCTGAGTGGTAGGGTCTCTGCACTTTTGGTAGCTATGCGCCGCTCTGTCTGGTTACGTCAGTTGGCAGCTGCTGCTGCTGCTAAGAAGGCTCTCACTGGGCTCCCCTTTGCTGGGCTGCGGCTCCTTGGTGAGCGTCTTGATGTTTTGGCCAAGGATGGCAGACTGCCTCAGCGTAGGAGGCAGCCCCGGCCCTTTCGGGGGCCCTGCGTCTCCCTCCCCTCCCTTCGTTCTTCCAGAGGAGGTCGTGGCTCCCTCTTAGGTAGCCACAGAGAGTCTTGGGGCCGTGGCAGATCCCGTGGACGTCCCGGTCTCTCCTGGGGTTCCAAGCCCAAACCCCCTCCCAAGGCCCCTCGGGCATGAGGAGGCACCCTCACCCATCCAGGTGGGGGGACGGCTTCGGCTCTTTGCTCATGTCTGGAGGCTCCACGTTTCAGACCGGTGGATTCAGGAGGTGGTGTCCTCCGGTTACAAGATAGTTTGCAGCCTGGCCGCCCCCAAGATTCATCAGATCCCAGACGTCTTTAAACCCCCTGTCAGCTCAAGGGTTACTTTCAGTGGTTCAATGCCTTTTGGATTCAGGGGTCATTTGTCCGGTGCCCCATCAAGAACAGGGTCAGGGGTACAATTCCAATCTCTTCACGGTCCCCAAAAAGGACGGCTCTCTGAGGCCCATTCTGGACTTGAAGGGCCTCAACAAGTTTGTCAGATTCAAGCATTTTCGCATGGAGACGCTACGCTCGGCTGTCAGTACCCTGCGCCCGGGCAACTTTATGACCTGCGTGGACATCAAGGATGCTTATCTTCATGTGCCTATCTTCCCAGGTCATCAGAGATTTCTGAGGTTTGTGCTGGAGGATCAGCATTACCAGTTTGTGGCCTTACTATTCAGTATTACCTCGGCGCCTCGGGTGTTCACCAAGGTGCTGGCGGGAGTGATTGCTTAATCCAGATTTCTTGCCTAAGGTTGTGTCTGCTTTTCATCTCAATCAGGACATTGTCTTGCCTTCATTGTGTCCTAATCCTGCTAATTCCAAGGAGCGGACCCTTCATTCTCTGGATGTTGTCAGGGCTCTGAAGTTTTATTTGGTCGCTACTGAATCTTTCAGGAAATCTGATGCTCTTTTTGTTCTTCCTGCTGGACCTAGGAAGGGTTTGCCTCCGGCTAAATCCACTATCAGCAAGTGGATCCGTCAGGCTGTGGTACAGGCCTATTCTGCTAAGGGGAAGGTTCCTCCTTTTAGGATCACTGCTCATTCTACTCGGGCTATTGGTGCCTCTTGGGCTTTTCAGCACCAGGCTTCTGTTGAACAAGTTTGTAAGGCCGCGACTTGGTCTTCTGTTCATACTTTTTCCAAGTTTTACAAGGTTGATGTTGGGGCCTCAGCTGATGCTGCTTTTGGCCGCAAGGTGCTTCAGGCGGTAGTGGTTTAAACTGCCTGCTGTTACTCTTTGGGGATCCCGCCCTACCTTACGGACACTGCTTTTGGAAGTCCCAACTGTTATAAATACCGAAGCAGGCCGTGCCATGCAAGAACAAAAACAATTCTACAGGTGATTACTCACAGAATTGCTTTTTTGGGGTAACTTTTGGTAGGAAGGTTGCACCACCCTGGTTCTGGTTTTACTTATTGAGAAGACAGACCCCATCCCCAGGTGGTTGCCTGGCATTTAAGCCTGAGCTGGACAATCCCAACGCCCTCCTAAGATGAGTTTCTAGCCTCTCCCCTGGCCAGGATACTGCTTTCTTTCTCCAGAACCTTTTTGGACGTAACGTTTGGTGAGAAGGTTGCATGACCCTGGTTCTGGTGTTACACCTCATCGAGAAAACAGACCCCACCCCCAAGTGGATGCCTGGCATTTAACACTGAGCTGCATAATCTCAACACCCTCATGAGAGGAGTTTCCAGCCTCTCCCCTGGCCAGGATACTGCTTACATTCTCCAGAACCTTTTTGGGCGTAACTTTTGGTAGGAAGGTTGCACAACCCTGGTTCTGGTGTTACAACCCATTGAGAAGACAGACCCCATCACCAGGTGGTTGCCTGGCATTTACCCCTCAGCTGGATAATCCCAACACCCTCCTGAGAGGAGGTTCTAGACCCAGACTGGGCAGGATACTGCTTGCAATCTCCAGAAACTTTTTGGGTGTAACTTTTGGTAGGAAGGTTGCACGACCCTGGTTCTGGTGTTACACCTCATCCAGAAGACAGACCCCATCCCCAGGTGGTTGCCTGGCATTTAACCCCTGAGCTGCACAATCCCAACGTCCTCCTAAGATGAGTTTCTAGCCTCTCCCCTGGCAAGGATACTGCTTACATTCTCCAGAACCCTTTTGGGCATAACTTTTGGTGAGAAGGTTGCACAACCCTCGTTCTGGTGTTACACCTCATCGAGAAGATAGACCCCCTCCCCAGGTGGTTGTCTGGCATTTAGCCCCTGAGCTGGACAACCCTCACACCCTCCTGAGTGGAAGTTCTGGCCTCTCCCCTAGCCAGGATACTGCTTACATTCTCCAGAACCTTTTTGGGGGTAACTTTTGGTAGGAAGGTTGAACGACCCTGGTTCTGGTGATAAACCATTTGGTCCGCTGCAGTGCATTTGGAGAGTCCAAAGATGGTGGGTTGGTATAGATCTGGACCCGAGATCTCCAAATCTCACGTTCTATGCGTGGATGTGTCTTTGCCTCCTTTCCAATATAGAAGACTTGTGACTAGGGTAAACAGGGGCCCAGTAATTCTCGGTTAAAAATCTGAACCTCTAAGGGGTTTGGTAAGTTTCTCTGGGGGGTGGAGCCTGATGTTCTTTCTATGAACTGAAGCTTGGAGGCATGGGCTTGTGGAACAGGCGTCAGAACCCACCTTTGCTCGGGTTCTTTTGAGGATCGGGCTGGAGGGGCCCTATAAGACCGGCCCCTCTCTCAGTTCACAATCTTACTTACCTTCCCGGCACCTTTGCCAGGATTTCCCAGCAAGCTCAGGGAGCAGGAGGCTGAGAGGGAGCCTAGAATGTCATCCCGTGACCTCCACCACTGTGGTCACCCTCTATGAGGCTTTCACTTGGTGGACAGTGCATGTGATCCGTGTGGGAGGGGCCTGGAGTAACGAGAATGGGGCTGCTGGAACAACGGGCTCCGAAAAATTAAGGCACAGACTTATGGGTAACGTGACCCCAACTGTCAAATACTTCACTCCCTAGAGATTCGTATTGGGTCCCAGGTCCTTCTGTTAGATAGATGGGGGCTGTATTGGGTCCGGGCCCTCCTGTTAGATGGAAGGGGGCTGTATTGGGTCCCGGGCCCTCCTGTTAGATGGATGGGGGCTGTATTGGGTCCCGGGCCCTCCTGTTAGATGGATGGGGGCTGTATTGGGTCCCAGGCCCTTCTGTTAGATGGATGGGGGCTAGATTGGGTCCCGATTCCTCCTGTTAGATGTATGGGGGCTGTATTGGATCCCAGGCCCTCCTGTTAGATGGATGGGGGCTGTATTGGGTCCCGGGCCCTTCTGTTAGATGGATGGGGGCTGTATTGGGTCCCGGGCCCTCCTGTTAGGTGGATGGGGGCTGTATTGGGTCCCGGGCCCTTCTGTTAGATGGATGGGGGCTGTATTGGGTCCCAGGCCCTCCTGTAAGATGGATGGGGGCTGTATTGGGTCCCGGGCCCTCCTGTTAGATGGATGGGGGCTGTATTGGGTCCCGGGCCCTCCTGTTAGATGGATGGGGGCTGTATTGGGTCCCGGGCCCTCCTGTTAGATGGATGGGGGCTGTATTGGGTCCCAGGCCCTCCTGTAAGATGGATGGGGGCTGTATTGGGTCCCGGGCCCTCCTGTTAGATGGATGGGGGCTAGATTGGGTCCCGGGCCCTCCTGTTAGATGGATGGGGGCTGTATTGGGTCCCGGGTCCTTCTGTTAGATGGAAGGGGGCTGTATTGGGTCCCAGGCCCTCCTGTTAGATGGATGGGGGCTAGATTGGGTCCCGGGCCCTCCTGTTAGATGGATGGGGGCTAGATTGGGTCCCGGGCCCTCCTGTTAGATGGATGGGGGCTGTATTGGGTCCCGGGTCCTTCTGTTAGATGGAAGGGGGCTGTATTGGGTCCCAGGCCCTCCTGTTAGATGGATGGGGGCTGTATTGGGTCCCAGGCCCTCCTGTAAGATGGATGGGGGCTGTATTGGGTCCCGGGCCCTCCTGTTAGATGGATGGGGGCTAGATTGGGTCCCGGGCCCTCCTGTTAGATGGATGGGGGCTGTATTGGGTCCCGGGTCCTTCTGTTAGATGGATGGGGGCTGTATTGGGTCTCAGGCCCTTCTGTTAGATGGATGGGGGCTTCTGTTAGATGGATGGGGGCTGTATTGGGTCCCGGGCCCTCCTGTTAGATGGATGGGGGCTGTATTGGGTCCCGGGCCCTCCTGTTAGATGGATGGGGGCTGTATTGGGTCCCGGGGCCTCCTGTTAGATGGATGGGGGCTGTATTGGGTCCCGGGCCCTTCTGTTAGATGGAAGGGGGCTGTATTGGGTCCCGGGCCCTTCTGTTAGATGGATGGGGGCTGTATTGGGTCCCGGGTCCTTCTGTTAGATGGAAGGGGGCTGTATTGGGTCCCAGGCCCTCCTGTAAGATGGATGGGGGCTGTATTGGGTCTCAGGCCCTTCTGTTAGATGGAAGGGGGCTGTATTGGGTCCCAGGCCCTCCTGTTAGATGGATGGGGGCTGTATTGGGTCCCGGGTCCTTCTGTTAGATGGATGGGGGCTGTATTGGGTCCCGGGTCCTTCTGTTAGATGGATGGGGTCTGTATTGGGTCCCGGGCCCTTCTGTTAGATGGATGGGGGCTGTATTGGGTCCCGGGTCCTTCTGTTAGATGGATGGGGGCTGTATTGGGTCCCGGGTCCTTCTGTTAGATGGATGGGGGCTGTATTGGGTCCCGGGTCCTTCTGTTAGATGGATGGGGGCTGTATTGGGTCCCGGGCCCTCTTGTTAGATAGATGGGGGCTGTATTGTGTCCCAGGCCCTTCTGTTAGGTGGATGGGGGTTGTATTGGGTCCTAGGCCCTTCAGTTAGATGGATGGGGGCTGTATTGGGTTCCAGGCCCTTCTGTTAGGTGGATTGGGGTTGTTTTGGGTCCCAGGGCCTTCTGTTAGATGGATGGGGGCTGTATTGGATCCCAGGCCCTCCTGTTAGATGGATGGGGGCTGTATTGGATCCCAGGCCCTCCTGTTAGATGGATGGGGGCTGTATTGGATCCCAGGCCCTCCTGTTAGATGGATGGGGGCTAGATTCTGTCCCGGGCCCTTCTGTTAGATGGATGGGGGCTGTATTGGGTCTCGGGCCCTTCTGTTAGATGGATGGGGGCTGTATTGGGTCCCAGGCCCTCCTGTTAGATGGATGGGGGCTGTATTAGGTCCCGGGTCCTCCTGTTAGATGGATGGGGGCTGTATTGGGTCCCAGGCCCTCCTGTTAGATGGATGGGGGCTAGATTCTGTCCCGGGCCCTTCTGTTAGATGGATGGGGGCTGTATTGGGTCTCGGGCCCTTCTGTTAGATGGATGGGGGCTAGATTCTGTCCCGGGTCTTTCTGTTAGATGGATGGGGGCTGTATTGGGTCCCAGGCCCTCCTGTTAGATGGATGGGGGCTGTATTGGGTCCCGGGTCCTCCTGTTAGATGGATGGGGGCTGTATTGGGTCCCAGGCCCTCCTGTTAGATGGATGGGGGCTGTATTGGGTCCCGGGTCCTCCTGTTAGATGGATGGGGGCTGTATTGGGTCCCAGGCCCTTCTGTTAGATGGATGGGGGCTGTATTGGGTCCCGGGTCCTCCTGTTAGATGGATGGGGGCTGTATTGGGTCCCAGGCCCTTCTGTTAGATGGATGGGGGCTGTATTGGGTCCCGGGTCCTCCTGTTAGATGGATGGGGGCTGTATTGGGTCCCAGGCCCTTCTGTTAGATGGATGGGGGCTGTATTGGGTCCCGGGTCCTCCTGTTAGATGGATGGGGCTGTATTGGGTCCCGGGCCCTCCTGTTAGATGAATGGGGGCTGTATTGGGTCCCGGGCCTTTCTGTTAGATGGATGGGGGCTGTATTGGGTCCCAGGCCCTTCTGTTAGATGGATTGGGGTTATATTAGGTCCCGGGCCCTTCTGTTAGATGGATGGGGCTGTATTGGGTCTCGGGCCCTTCTGTTAGATGGATGGGGGCTGTATTGGGTCCCGGGCCCTCCTGTTAGATGGATGGGGGCTGTATTGGGTCCCAGGTCCTTCTGTTAGATGGATGGGGGCTGTATTGGGTCCCGGGCCCTCCTGTTAGATGGATTGGGGGCTGTATTGGGTCCCGGGCCCTTCTGTTAGATGGATTGGGGGCTGTATTGGGTCCCGGGCCCTTCTGTTAGATGGATGGGAGCTAGATTGGGTCGCAGGCCCTTCTGTTAGATGGATGGGGGCTGTATCGGGTCCCGGGCCCTTCTGTTAGATGGATGGGGTGCTAGATTGGGTCGCAGGCCCTTCTGTTAGATGGATTGGGGTTATATTAGGTCCCAAGCCCTTCTGTTAGATGGATTGGGGGCTGTATTGGGTCCCGGGCCCTTCTGTTAGATGGATGGGGGCTGTATTGGGTCCCGGGCCCTCCTGTTAGATGGATGGGGGCTGTATTGGGTCCCAGGCCCTCCGGTTAGATGAATGGGGGCTGTATTGGGTCTCAGGCCCTTCTGTTAGATGGATTGGGGTTATATTAGGTCCCGGGCCCTTCTGTTAGATGAATGGGGGCTAGATTGGGTCCCGGTTCTTCCTGTTAGATTGATGGGGCTGTATTGGGTTTCAAGCCCTTCTGTTAGATGGATGGGGGCTGTATTGGGCACCGGGCCCTTTTGTTAGATGAATTGGGGTTGTATTGGGTCCCAGACCCTTCTGTTACATGGATGGGGGCTAGATTGGGTCTCGGGCCCTCCTGTTAGATGGATGGGGGCTAGATTGGGTCCCGGGCCCTTCTGTTAGATGGATGGGGTCTAGATTGGCTCCCGGGTCCTTCTGTTAGATGGATGGGAGCTAGATTGGGTCCCGGGCCCTTCTGTTAGATGGATGGGGTCTAGATTGGCTCCCGGGTCCTTCTGTTAGATGGATGGGGGCTGTATCGGGTCCCGGGCCCTTCTGTTAGATGGATGGGGTGCTAGATTGGGTCGCAGGCCCTTCTGTTAGATGGATTGGGGTTATATTAGGTCCCAAGCCCTTCTGTTAGATGGATGGGGGCTGTATTGGGTCCCGGGCCCTCCTGTTAGATGGATGGGGGCTGTATTGGGTCCCGGGCCCTTCTGTTAGATGGATGGGGTCTAGATTGGCTCCCGGGTCCTTCTGTTAGATGGATGGGAGCTAGATTGGGTCGCAGGCCCTTCTGTTAGATGGATGGGGGCTGTATTGGGTCCCGGGCCCTTCTGTTAGATGGATGGGGGCTGTATCGGGTCCCGGGCCCTTCTGTTAGATGGATGGGGTGCTAGATTGGGTCGCAGGCCCTTCTGTTAGATGGATTGGGGTTATATTAGGTCCCAAGCCCTTCTGTTAGATGGATGGAGGCTGTATTGGGTCCCGGGCCCTTCTGTTAGATGGATGGGGTGCTAGATTGGGTCCCAGGCCCTTCTGTTAGATGGATGGGGGCTGTATCGGGTCCCGGGCCCTTCTGTTTGATGGATGGGGTGCTAGATTGGGTCGCAGGCCCTTCTGTTAGATGGATTGGGGTTATATTAGGTCCCAAGCCCTTCTGTTAGATGGACGGGGGCTGTATTGGGTCCCAGGCCCTTTGGATAGATAATTGGGGTCTAGATTGGGTCCCGGGCCCTCCTGTTAGATAGATGGGGGCTAGATTGGGTCCCAGGACCTTTGGATAGATGAATGGGGTCTAGATTGGGCCCCGGGCCCTTCTGTTAGATGGATGGGAGCTAGATTGGGTCCCGGGCCCTTCTGTTAGATGGATGGGGACTAGATTGGGTCCCGGGCCCTTCTGTTAGATAGATGGGGGCTGTATTGGGTCCCAGGCCCTCCTGTTAGATAGATGGGGGCTGTATTGTGTCCCAGGCCCTCCTGTTAGATGGATGGGGGCTGTATTGGGTCCCAGGTCTTTCTGTTAGATGGATGGGGGCTAGATTGAGTTCCGGGTCCTCCTGTTAGATGGATGGGGGCTGTATTGGGTCCCAGGTCTTTCTGTTAGATGGATGGGGGCTAGATTGGGTCCCGGGTCCTTCTGTTAGATGGATGGGGGCTGTATTGGGTCCCAGGTCTTTCTGTTAGATGGATTGGGGCTGTCTTGGTTCCCGGGCCCTCCTGTTAGATGGATGGGGGCTGTATTTGGTCCCGGCCCTCCTGTTAGATGGATGGGGGCTGTATTGGGTTCCAGGCCCTTCTGTTAAGTGGATGGGAGCTAGATTGGGTCCCGGGTCCTCCTGTTAGATGGATGGGGGCTAGATTGGGTCCCGGGTCCTCCTGTTAGATGGATGGGGGCTGTATTGGGTCCCAGGTCTTTCTGTTAGATGGATGGGGGCTAGATTGGGTCCCGGGTCCTCCTGTTAGGTGGATGGGGGCTGTATTGGGTCCCAGGTCTTTCTGTTAGATGGATGGGGGCTGTATTGGGTCCCAGGTCTTTCTGTTAGATGGATGGGGGCTGTATTGGGTCCGGGGCCCTCCTGTTAAGTGGATGGGGGCTGTATTGGGTCCCAGGTCTTTCTGTTAGATGGATGGGGGCTGTATTGGCTCCCGCCCCTCCTGTTAGATGGATGGGGGCTGTATTGGGTCCTGGGCCCTCCTGTTAGATGGATGGGGGCTAGATTGGGTCCGGGGCCCTCCTGTTAAGTGGATGGGGGCTGTATTGGCTCCCGCCCCTCCTGTTAGATGGATGGGGGCTAGATTGGGTCCCGGGTCTTTCTGTTAGATGGATGGGGGCTAGATTGGGTCCCGGCCCTTCTGTTAGGTAGAGGGGAGTTGTTTTGGATTCTAGGCCCTTCTGTAAGATGGATGGGATCTAGATTGGGTCCCGGGTCCTCCAGTTAGATGGATGGAGGCTGTATTGTGTCTCAGGTCCCCCAGTAAATGGATTGGGGGCTAGATTGGGTCCTGGGCCCTTCTGTTAGATGGATGGGGGCTAGATTGGGTCCCGATTCCTCCTGTTAGATGGATGGGGGCTGTATTGGGTCCCAGGCCTTTCTGTTAGATGGATGGGGGCTAGATTGGGTCCTGGGCCCTTCTGTTAGATGGATGGGGGCTAGATTGGGTCCCGGGTCCTTCTGTTAGATGGATGGGGGCTGTATTGGATCCCAGGCCCTTCTGTTAGATGGATGGGGGCTAGATTGGGTCCCGGGTCCTTCTGTTAGATGGATGGGGGCTAGATTGGGTCCCGGGTCCTCCTGTTAGATGCACATGTGCGGTAGGACTATGGAAGGGTGAGTCAGATCGGGGCATTCCTGATCGGGGTGCCCGGGAGGCAAGGACCAAAACTCAAGACAGTCCAAATCCTGGGTTTTGGTCCACTTTAAATAAAAATATTATTTCCAGCCAGTAAATGAGAGTACCGAGTGTGGCCAGCAGAGGGTGCTGCCGCTCCATGTTCCTGCTGTGCCCATAACATATATCTGTTATGTCATGTAACCAGCGACTGCTATTACTGTGTGTGGCCAGCAGGTGGCAGTTGTGTCTGGCTGCACTGATACCGTGAGTGCGAACTGATGGAGAGGTTGGGGTGACCTTTTATTATACAGCAGGACGAGTGTTCCATGTGCACAGAAATATATCTCATGCTAATTACATGTTTGTGTCTTAAGAAATTCAAGTGGACCATAAGCTGTCTTGGAACGTAATTGGCTCCCCCCAGGGCATCCAGTTTCAGGATGCCCCACTGTTTGATATGCCCCCAAGTCCTCTGTAGAATCTACTTTCTCCGTGATCCAATGGTGCATCTGCTGCAAGCTCTACCTATAGCAGGGCACCAGCTAAGCAGGGCTTGTAGAACAGGGCGCAGGGGCATCCTTGGTGGCCCCCCTGCCCTGCAGGCTACAATCCACAAAGCCTAAACGGCCCTGGGCTCTTCTGCAGCGGGTATGTGGCTGCTCGCACACTCGGCTGCTTTTGGCTAGACTCGGCCCTTAGCCAAAATTGACAAGCACAACCGGGCGTGCTGATTGGACGGGAGCATGCTACGTAGAACTGGGGAAAGGTGAGTTTTACTGGGCAACCTGGGGGGTTTCACACAGCAGGGAATCCCAGAGGGGTAGTTTTGGTTCATTTCAATGTGACCCATGGGTGGTATTGTGTCTTGAGACTCGTTGGATCACTGAAATCAACCTCACACTGTGATCATTAGGTCATCAGGTGGGCGTCTCCCTGGGGCATGACGAATTGGGATGGCCCACTGTGTGAAACCCCTATAAAAACTCACCTTTCCCTGCTTCAACGGTGCATGCATGGGCTCTTGTCCAGTCAGAGCCATTTGTCTTTCAACAAACGGGGGTGCTGCAGTGCGCTAACTTCAATCAGAGCCCTTTGCCGAAAAACTCAGTCAGGGCAAAGGGCTCTGATTGGAAGATGGCCCGCGCATGTGCCGTTGGAGCGAGGTAAGGTGAGTTTTAGTGGGCAAAGTGGGGGTTTTCCGGGGCACAGAACAAGATCTGGGAGAATCTAATTCCTGGGTTCACATAGTGCAATGCCTTGGACAAGGTGTGAAATCACGATCCTGGTACTGTGAAGAGATCGGTGGCTGATTCAGAGCACAGACGGGTTGGTGCAGATAATGAGGAAGGTTTCTGCGGCTAAGATGCCATTGGTCCAGTATCATCGCTCGGACAGCGCCAGAAAACTAAAGACTGAAACGAATGGAGTTTCCTTTCTCTAAGTGATCACAACTATGATAAATTAGGCGGAGAGGATCGGGACCCACCTGACTTTATGGGCTCTGGTGCGGCTGCACCCCCTATAGTTACACCTCTGCTGGGAGCCGCCTCACTATCCCTCCATTCGTGCATGCATTCATCTCCCTGCTCACTATATGTCCTGAGGAAATGCTGCATCCTCCATGACAGACGGCACATGCTCCCAGACAACTCTATTTCCACCACGTACGTCACGCCCCCACCTGCCAGTGTTGTCACTCATGGGGGCGGTCATCTTATTGTAGCCCCTGCTGTAGACATTCTATGTACAGTCGCTTCCTAATGGATGCACTCTGTATTATGTTAAATGGCATCCGTCACTCGACACTGCTCGGGGGGGCAAGTGGGGGGCCCTTGACAGGTGGGTACCCTGCCTCCCCCCGACGATCTTCACTGTGTATGTTGTGGCAGCTTCTGATGATGCCGGTGTCTGATAAAACACGCATCAGGTCTGATTGATGGAGAAAAGGTCGGCAGCTGGATGTGCGGCCTCAAGAGAACTGGCGGCACCCATCTGGTGTGTTATGTTTTTGTTTGATGGTATTTTTATTAGCAGGAAATGTTTTGGGCAGTGTCTGTGTATGTCGTGACAGCTTCTGATGATGCCGGTGTCTGATGAAACACGCGTCAGGTCTGATTGATGGAGAAAGGTCGGCAGCTGGATGTGTGGCATCAGTAGAACTGGCAGCATCAGCCGCTGTGTTGTGATTTTGTTTGATGGTATTTTATTAGCAGGAGATGTTTTGGGCAGTGTCTGTGTATGTCGTGACAGCTTCTGATGATGCCGGTGTCTGATGAAACACGTGTCAGGTCTGATTGATGGAGAAAAGGTCAGCAGCTGGATGTGCGGCTTCAGGAGAACTGGCGCCACCCATCTGGTGTGTTATGTTTTTGTTTGATGGTATTTTTATTAGCAGGAGATGTTTTGGGCAGTGTCTGTGTATGTCGTGACAGCTTCTGATGATGCCGGAGTCTGATGAAACGTGTCAGGTCTGATTGATGGAGAAAGGTCGGCAGCTGGATGTGTGGCATCAGTAGAACTGGCAGCACCAGCCGCTGTGTTGTGATTTTGTTTGATGGTATTTTATTAGCAGAAGATGTTTTGGGCAGTGTCTGTGTATGTTGTGGCAGCTTCTGATGATGCCGGTGTCTGATGAAACACGCGTCAGGTCTGATTGATGGAGAAAAGGTCGGCAGCAGGATGTGCGGCATCAGGAGAACTGGCGCCACCCATCTGGTGTGTTATGTTTTTGCTTGATGGTATTTTTATTAGCAGGAGATGTTTTGGGCAGTGTCTGTGTATGTCGTGACAGCTTTTGATGACGCCTGTGTCTGATGAAACACGCGTCAGGTCTGATTGATGGAGAAAGGTCGGCAGGTGGGTGTGTGGCATCAGTAGAACTGGCAGCACCAGACGCTGTGTTGCTGTGTTGTGATTTTGTTTGATGGTATTTTATTAGCAGGAGATGTTTTGGGCAGTGTCTGTGTATGTCGTGGCAGCTTCTGATGACGCCAGTGTCTGATGGAACACGCGTCAGGTCTGATTGATGGAGAAAGGTCGGCAGCTGGATGTGCGGCATCAGGAGAACTGGCGCCACCCATCTGGTGTGTTATGTTTTTGCTTGATGGTATTTTTATTAGCAGGAGATGTTTTGGGTAGTGTCTGTGTATGTCGTGACAGCTTTTGATGACGCCTGTGTCTGATGAAACACGCGTCAGGTCTGATTGATGGAGAAAGGTCGGCAGGTGGGTGTGTGGCATGAGTAGAACTGGCAGCACCAGACGCTGTGTTGCTGTGTTGTGATTTTGTTTGATGGTAATTTATTAGCAGGAGATGTTTTGGGCAGTGTCGTGTATGTCGTGGCAGCTTCTGATGACGCCAATGTCTGATGAAACACGCGTCAGGTCTGATTGATGGAGAAAGGTCAGGCTCTGGCATATGTTGGGGTGGGTTTACCTGTACATTCTTTTCTGGATAACATTATATCTAACATTCTACACATGGGTGCGGTACATTTCTCTTCATTCATACATTATTCATTCTGAATATGGTGGATGCAGGCTGGCCGCAGGGGCGTTCATGCCTTAACTGAACAAAGGGGGGTGGGAGCAGCTCAATCACTATTTATACAAAATTATCAACATTATTATTCAGGGCCTGGGAACTAATTTACCGCCCAGTTTAACCCTCTCATCATCTAAATATCAAGCAACAAACATGTCTAGCTATGTGGAAAGACAGAGATTTGGTTGCACATATCTGCAGATACATGTGGAAGCCACACTGCCCCGGCAAGGCACTCTGTGTTTAGTGTGGTCCCTACTCTTAATTCTGAGTCCCCAAAGTTGGGACATGCAATGCAGACAAATATCTGAGAGCTACTCACCTGGGAAGCAGCCAGCCTCCCTTTAGAACACTTCACAGGGAGAAATCCATATTAGCTGAATTCCTCCCTGCTTGTGCTCATGGCAATTCAAATGAATAAAGGGGGGTGGGAGCAGCTCATGCCTTAGTTACCCCCATGGGCATTACCCCGGGTTTTACCTGTTACCTGTAGCTCCCGCCTGCCCACCTTTCTCCGCCTGAAATCCATTGATGAGACCGGAGACCGGGACAATATCAGGATTGTGAGTGTCTACAGCCGACCAATCACCTGTACCGGTTCTGCACTGGGACCTTCATAATTAGGCTCCAGCATTAAAGTGGACCAGGCACGTCTCTTGTCCAATCAGCTTCTCCGGCGGCACATATTAATGTGCTGAATGGAATCCCAGCTGCCCACGTGAGCGGCATCACTCGCATCCTTCGGTGGTTCGCCACCACCGGCTGTTCATGCTCCGCAGGATCGCTGGAGAGGTAAGCTTGGGGCGATATCACAGAGCCCCAGGGAGAGGGGTTTTAGTCTGATTTAACATGCATCAGTCATATAATAACAGATTGGTACGGATTAATGGAAAACAGAGAAGCATTACACAGACGCTTATTTTCCAAACCTGGCCGCTAAATAATGCTACTAGCCGATTTTATTAATTGAATTATGCGCATCGGCGCATTTGAGCCCTGTCTCTGATAATTTCATCACCGCACCTTGATAGTTAGCGATGTTGAATGAAATCGAGTTGAATGTTAAATGTAAATGAGCATAGATGGAGGGCCATTTTTGACTGAAACCCCGCCGCAGGGCCATTTTTGACTGAAACCCCGCCGCAGGGCCATTTTTGACTGAAACCCCGCCGTAGCCTGCGCATATACGGCATCCAGCAAGAGAGCGGGATTGTTATTAAAGACTACATTCTCTAATGATCACATCAAATGTTATTTGCCAGATTTAAATATGTTTTGCAGACTTTAAATAGTCTTCTAAATATTGTTACAATACCAGCATATGCATATTATTAGCGTAGAGAGAAGCATAGAGAGATAGAAGCATAGAGTGACCAATCAGAAAGGAGATCCGCCGATCTCCAATCCTTGCCTCCAACGTCAGCTGACGCTGAAACCCCGCCTTAAGAATTTCCTATAAAGGGCAGCGCATACCGCCGCGCCGCCAGTCTAGGAAAAAGTTGCAGCTTGCAACGAAACGCGTCGACTGAGGCGGCAAGGCGGTCACGATTTACAGCACAGTGAACACATCTTTCAGGAGGACCCGCATTCCCTTTTATCCATCTGTCATCACTGGAACACCTGCGGCCGCGGTGTAGGAAGTAAGCGGTGTGATCCTTGCCTGTTATACACTTTTTGCTGGAAATTGTTTTAGGAAATGTGAGTGCACATTTTATATACTTTTAACCGAGTCTATTAAAAGCAATATTACGCTATTTTAGTGTCTTTTCTCCTATGTACATCTGGGAAAGTTCCCCTTAGGAGACATCTTTATGCTCATATATTGAGCTTTAATACCCTGGAGGGCTAAATTGGCCGCTTTTGTGGAAGAAGTTTTGTGAGACCCAGAACGAGGAAAAGCTGTGGACCTAAATTGAAACGCCCAATAGATGTAATTGTCTGGTAAGGGTATTTGATTCAGGTGGCGGGCACTTGGTGAAGAGTTGTGCGGTTTCACTTATTAGCGGTATTGAAGGCGCATTGACCATCTGCTGTCCTTCCAACAAAAAGACTTATTGAAATAACTTTTTAGTTCTTGTACTGGGTATACCAGACATAGTTAAACATGTTATAAGTTTAACAGTAATTATTACTAAGAATATCTTGCTCTGTGTATATGATATTTATGTAGTCATATAAATCAGTTCCTCTTTAAGAGCGGTTCTTAGGGACGCCCCGATTTGGGATGTCCAGCTGTTTGAAACCCAATGGCTTACCCATATATATATATATATATATATATATATATATATATATATCTCAACCTCACAGTTGTGGATAAGACCTTAACCCGTGCAGTGAAACTGTGCATGTGCTGCGAGACTGAGGTGCGAGGTGAGAATATGGGATAACCAGGAGGTTTCTTGTCAGGATGCTTCTGGGACAGGGATAGGGGTTTTGGTCCTCTTTAAAGAGGGTGAGTAACTGGAAACAGAGAGCTGAAGTATCATGGAGGGGTCCGATGCTCCACTTGTTCCTATACTTGCGGCTGCTGTAGAGGATCTATATCTGAGCGTGCTTATTGGTGCGTGTGCTGCTTCCTGGGTGGGGCCATTCTTACAGAAGGATCCCGAGCGAGGTGAGTATGTTCCCTTTTCTGCATCCCGAGAGTGGCCTGCCCGACTACCAACCTCCCACCAGGGGAAGCCTTTAAACATCTGCTTATCCTGTTTGATCTGTATCTGATCCCTCCTGGCTTGACCTGTGGAGACCCTGATGGGTCCTGACCCCCGGTTTGGTACTGACCCCCCGCTTGGTACTGACCCCCGGCTTGGTACTGACCCCCGGCTTGGTCCTGACCCCCGGCTTGGTCCTGACCCCCGGCTTGGTCCTGACCCCCGGCTTGGTCCTGACCCCCGGCTTGGTCCTGACCCCCAGCTTGGTCCTGACCCCGGCTTGGTACTGACCCCCGGCTTGGTACTGACCCCCGGCTTGGTACTGACCCCCGGCTTGGTACTGACCCCCGGCTTGGTACTGACCCCCGGCTTGGTACTGACCCCCGGCTTGGTACTGACCCCCCGGCTTGGTACTGACCCCCCGCTTGGTCCTGACCCCGGCTTGGTACTGACCCCCGGCTTGGTCCTGACCCCAGCTAGGTCCTGACCATGCACTGCAGCATCCTGGTCCCACCTGCCTGAACGTAACCGCCCTTCAGGCCCTGCCATGGAGCTGTTCAGGTTCCTGACTCAGCACCCGGGTCTCTGCTTAGTTCCTTTGCCCTCAATCTGCCACTTGATCACTCTGGGTGTCCCTTAATCTGACCCACAGTCCTGCTGCACACCAATAGCAGCAGTCAGGCAGTTGGGCCACAAATATGTTCGCATCTATGGCCCCTGATGGTGGAGGCAGAGCTTGTGACTGGTCTGATGCCTGTTTAGGGGATATAGCGCAGCAATCGTCAGGGTGTAAAGGAGATGGGAGAACACAGGCAGCAACCAGGAAGTTACAAGAGATTGATCAGGCAGCGGGTGATGTCAGGATGCACAATGGGTCAGAACCAGGTACAGCTGTAACTTCTGATGACGTCCGTATCTGATGAAACGTGTGTCAGGCCCCATTGGTGGAGAAATGTTGAGAGCTGGACGTTTGGCATCAGATGCACTGGGGGGCCCTACCGATGTGTAAAGGAGCTGTGTTTTCGGAGGAGCAGCGCTTAATGATAAGCAGGAGATTGTGTATGACTTGCCATCTTCTGATGATGTCGGTGTCTGCTGAAACGCGCATCAGGTCTGATTGGCAGAGAAAGGTTGATAGCAGGAAGTGTGATATCAGGAATAATGGTGTCACTGCCCTGGTGTATTTGGGAGTTGTGTGTTTGAAGGAGCAGCGATATTTTATAAGCAGGAGATTGTGTATGACTTGGCATCTTCTGATGATGTCAACGTCTGCTGAAACGAGCATTAGGCCTGATTGGCTTAGAAAGGTTGATAGCAGGAAGTGTGATATCAGGAATAATGGTGTCACTGCCCTGGTGTATTTGGGAGTTGTGTGTTTGAAGGAGCAGCGATATTTTATAAGCAGGAGATTGTGTATGACTTGGCATCTTCTGATGATGTCAACGTCTGCTGAAACGAGCATTAGGCCTGATTGGCTTAGAAAGGTTTATAGCAGGATGTGTGATATCAGGAATAATGGCGTCACTGCACCGATGTATTAAGGAGCTGTGTTTTTGGGGGAGCAGCGCTTGAAGATATTTTATAAGCAGGAGATTGTATATGACTTGGTGTCTTCTGATGACATCAACCTCTGCTGAAACGCGCGTCAGGCCTGCTTGGCGGAGACAGGTCGGTAGCTGGATGTGCAGCATCATCACTGCACTGGTGTATTATAGATATACTATAGTCAGAAATGACCATAGTCCCTTTCTTAATATGCAACAGTGGGGCAGCCTGACCCGGGCTTCCCCGCTGTGCATCGGCGCTGCTAAAATTTTAAAAAATCTGTCCGAGGGGAGTATCCCCATATTAAAGAGGGCCTGTGATCATTTCTGACCATAGTTCCTCTTTAAGGAGCTGTGTCTTTGGAGGAGCAGTGCTTGATTTATTATAATCAGGAGATTTTATGTGTATGACTTGGCGTCTTCTGATGATGTCAGTGTCTGCCGAAACTTGCGTCAGGTCGGATTGGCAGATAAAGGTTGGTAGCTGGATGCCTGAAATCAGGAATAATGGCGTCACTGCACCGATGTACTAAGGAGCTGTGTTTTTGGAGGAGCAGTGCTTCATATATTATAAACAGGAGATTGTGTATGACTTGGCATCTTCTGACGATGTCAATGTCTGCTGAAACATGCGTCAGATCTGATTGGCAGAGAAAGGTTGGTAGCTGGATGCGTGAAATCAGGAATAATGGTGTCACTGCACCGATGTACTAAGGAGCTGTGTTTTTGGAGGAGCAGTGCTTCATATATTATAAACAGGAGATTGTGTATGACTTGGCATCTTCTGACGATGTCAATGTCTGCTGAAACATGCATCAGGTCTGATTGGCAGAGAAAGGTTGGTAGCTGGATGTATCATATCAGGAATAATGGCGTCACTGCAGCAGGGTATTAAGGAGCTGTGTTTTTGGAGGAGCAGCACTTGATATTTTAAAAGCAGGAGATTGTGTATATGACTTGCCATCTTCTGACGACATCAACGTCTGCTGAAACGTGCGTCAGGTGTGATTGGCAGGGACAGGTTGGTAGCTGGATGTGTAACATCATCACTGCACTGGTGTATTAAAAAGGAACTATGGTCAGAAATTACCATAGTCCCTCTTTAATATGCAGCAACAGGGACAGTCCAACCCTGGCTGCCCTGCTGTGCATCCGTGCTGCTAAAATAAAAAAAAATCTGCCCGAGGTGAGTGTGCGCATATTAAAGAGGGACTATGATCATTTGTGACCATAGTTCCTCTTTAGGAAGCTGTGTTTATGGAGGAGCAGTGCTTGATTTATTATAACCAGGAGATTTTATGTGTACGACTTGCCGGCTTCTGATGATGTCAATGTCTTCCGAAACTCACGTCAGGTCTGATTGGCAGAGAAAGGTTAGTAGCTGGATGTGTCATATCAGGAATAATGGCTTCACTGCACCGGGGTATTTAGGAGCTGTGTTTTTGGGGGAGTAGCGCTTGATATTTTATAAGCAGGAGATTGTGTATGACTTGCCATCTTCTGACGACGTCAACGTCTGCTGAAACGTGCGTCAGGTCTGATTGGCAGAGACAGTTTGGTAGCTGGATGTGTGATATCAGGAATAATGGTCATCACCCCACCAGTGTATTGGGATGATGTGTGGAATGTCGGGGGGGGGGGTAACACACCACTCAGAGGCACCGCCTGTAGATCAGTTCTCATTTATTTTATTACAAAGAGGTTTCTCCACAAGTTAAAAAGTAATTCTGTATAAAACTTGGCACTTGTGAACCGGAAGCACCAAGGGAGGGGCCGGGGTACATGAGCTACCCCCCCCCTGTGCCCGCTATCCACCCTGTATACAAGAATACCCACAAACACCCCCCCTCCCCCCACCCGAACAGGCTTCTTAAATACAAAGAGAATGAAGTGACAACGCTGCGGCTGGATTACAATAAATAAAGGGAGTGCGATACAAACAGGCAGCGTCCATGACAGTCATTGCGGCACATCGCCCCCTGGTGCCTTGTGGGAGAGACGCCACCCTGGGGACCGAGAGGCAGAGAATCCAGGCGCCCCGATCCTCAATCCGCCAGGGTTATCGCTGGTGAAGAAGGGGAGTCTTCGGCTTATATAACACTGACATCATGGCAGCATCATACTGACACCCGGGAAGTCTTCCTCCACCCGGGAACATTTGATGCGATAGAACGACACAATGTAACAAGTATCTACAGTTCTATGGAGCTTTTTCGAGAAGTGTGGAATCCCTGGGTGCAACATTTTTGGCCCTCAGACTTCGAAGTCTTCTAATCTTCTGACGATATCGTCCTATTGACCTTCCAGTTTAAGGGGAATTTTTCTTTTTTTTTGTATCTACCAGAAATGGGAATCCCCCTCTTTTTCACCCCCTACCCTTCCTTTTTATTAGTCACCCACCCCTCCCTTACCCCATCTTTCCCTCCCTCTTTTTTCTTGTTTTATTTTTACATTATATATTTTTTTTTATCTATTATTACTTTCTTATCCACAATATATAATGGTGAAATTAAGTGATAATTTTCTTGTCAAAGTTGATAAGAGCAACGTTTATGCTGAAACAGAATTTACTGTCTATATTATATTGTACATTGTTATCATAGACGTATGTGTTGCTTCCTGTCTATATTATATTGTACATTGTTATCATAGATGTATGTGTTGCTTACTGTCTATATTATATTGTACATTGTTATCATAGACGTATGTGTTGCTTCCTGTCTATATTATATTGTACATTGTTATCATAGACGTATGTGTTGCTTACTGTCTATATTATATTGTACATTGTTATCATAGATGTATGTGTTGCTTCCTGTCTATATTATATTGTACATTGTTGTCATAGACGTATGTGTTGCTTCCTGTCTATATTATATTGTACATTGTTATCATAGATGTATGTGTTGCTTACTGTCTATATTATATTGTACATTGTTATCATAGACGTATGTGTTGCTTACTGTCTATATTATATTGTAGATTGTTATCATAGACGTATGTGTTGCTTACTGTCTATATTATATTGTACATTGTTATTATAGATGTATGTGTTGCTTTGTACGTGCTTAATAAAAATTAATGAAAAAGAAACAAGCTGGTTTCAAATAGTTTTCTCTTCCTCATCCATTCCAGGCCGTCAGACCAGCCCTGTTACTGGGTCCTGTCCTTTAGATGCTTTGTCTTGGTGTATTGTATATATGTAAATAGTGTTTAGCATTAAAAAAAAAAAAGAACATTTCGAGAGAAAAATAAGCGGAGTTCAGTGTGGCATAACATTGTCTCCTATACATAATAGGTGTCAGGTCTGGAGTTCCTCCATAGCTTGAGTTCCCCTGCTATTTGCCGCTTCACCTGCAGATGGCGCTGTTCTGTAGACTTCCTGGGAATCGGCTTGCTCCTGTGATTACCTGGCCTATATAAGCTGATCAGCACATGGCCTCAGCGGATCAGCATTGTTTCTGTCTCTGAACCCGGACCCTGGAACTCTGATACTTTAACTCTGGACCCAGGACTCCAGGCTTAGCCGTAGCCATTGTTGGACTTTTCTTTGGACTCCTAATCACATATGTTTCTGACTTTACAGCAATCTATGTGTATATATGTATATAGCAGCTTGGTCGGTGTGTACTCACTGTTGGTATTAAACATGGTTTGCCGCATATCCGCCTCTCAGTCTAATTCTGGTCATTTACTACTATTGGGATTCCTCTGATGAGAAATCCATGACAATAGGCCTTAGCCTCCCGGTAAGTGATGCTACTGCGTTTTAATTACTGGCTTGATCAGAGGCAGCCGCATGTTAATAGGGCTGGGAGGAGCCACCCCGGGCAGGAATTAACCCTGACATGACTGCAGCCGACGGCCTGGAATGGATGTGGCAGAGAAACAAATTCTACAGGTGAGTATCTAGAATTGTGTTGTTCCAAATTTCTAAGTAAAATAAAAAAACTAAAAAGTGTGGCGTGAGGAATATGATGAAAATATTATATCTGCATCTCTGTTATTCCCGGGTCACAGAAGACCCCAATAATAGCTTTTCCAGGAACAGGAAAGACCTACATATGGAAAGTCTAGCATACATCACTAATGGGGGGACCTGGCTTCAAAGACCCCCTGCTTATTCAGCTCACACCTCTAACCTGGTGGTCACAGTGATGGCCGGCAGGATACTCCCTGCTTGGCGCCTGTGCCCATGAAGGAACTTAAAAGCCCAGAACCCAGCTGCGCCGGTGCCAATATCTGTTACAGAATTTCGAGGTTTCAGCGCACATTCCTCACAATCTGATGGCACATTGGGAATATTATTATTATTTATTTATATAGCGCCATCAACTTCCTTAGCGCTTTACAACGTATCTTAATGGCTCCATATATATCCTTCATATCATCCTGGAGGGGGTAGGGGCTGAGTTATGGTGCTCGGACCCCTTAGATGTGCAGCATCTGATTGAGTGTGGGTGTAAGGATTGGAGCTACAGTAGGGACATTTATAGGTCTGGACCAAGGGTGAGTGTTAGGATTGGAGTTAGGGTAATAGTTAGGTCTGGACCAAGGGTGAGTGTAGAATTGGAGTTAGGGTAATAGTTAGGTCTGGACCAAGGGTGAGTGTAAAATTGGAGTTAGGGTAATAGTTAGAGATGGAACAAGGGTGAGTATTAGGATCGGAGTTAGGGTAATAGAGATGGAACAAGGGTGAGTGTTAGGATTGGAGTTAGGGTAATAGGGCTGGAACAAGGGTAAGTGTAGAATTGGAGTTAGGGGAATAGTTAGAGATGGAACAAGGGTGAGTGTTAGGATTGGAGTTAGGGTAATAGTTAGAGATGGAACAAGGGTGAGTGTTAGGATTGGAGTTAGGGTAATAGTTAGAGATGGAACAAGGGTGAGTGTTAGGATCGGAGTTAGGGTAATAGGGCTGGAACAAGGGTAAGTGTAGAATTGGAGTTAGGGGAATAGTTAGAGATGGAACAAGGGTGAGTGTTAGGATTGGAGTTAGGGTAATAGTTAGAGATGGAACAAGGGTGAGTGTTAGGATTGGAGTTAGGGTAATAGTTAGAGATGGAACAAGGGTGAGTGTTAGGATTGGAGTTAGAGTAATAGTTAGAGATGGAACAAGGGTGAGTGTTAGGATCGGAGTTAGGGTAATAGGGCTGGAACAAGGGTGAGTGTTAGGATTGGAGTTAGGGTAATAGGGCTGGAACAAGGGTAAGTGTAGAATTGGAGTTAGGGGAATAGTTAGAGATGGAACAAGGGTGAGTGTTAGGATTGGAGTTAGGGTAATAGGGCTGGAACAAGGGTAAGTGTAGAATTGGAGTTAGGGGAATAGTTAGAGATGGAACAAGGGTGAGTGTTAGGATTGGAGTTAGGGTAATAGTTAGAGATGGAACAAGGGTGAGTGTTAGGATTGGAGTTAGGGTAATAGTTAGAGATGGAACAAGGGTGAGTGTTAGGATCGGAGTTAGGGTAATAGGGCTGGAACAAGGGTAAGTGTAGAATTGGAGTTAGGGGAATAGTTAGAGATGGAACAAGGGTGAGTGTAGAATTGGAGTTAGAGTAATAGTTAGAGATGGAACAAGGGTGAGTGTTAGGATTGGAGTTAGGGTAATAGAGATGGAACAAGGGTGAGTGTTAGGATTGGCGTTAGGGTAATAGGGCTGGAACAAGGGTAAGTGTAGAATTGGAGTTAGGGGAATAGTTAGGTCTGGACCAAGGGTGAGTGTAGAATTGGAGTTAGGGTAATAGTTAGGTCTGGACCAAGGGTGAGTGTAAAATTGGAGTTAGGGTAATAGTTAGAGATGGAACAAGGGTGAGTATTAGGATCGGAGTTAGGGTAATAGAGATGGAACAAGGGTGAGTGTTAGGATTGGAGTTAGGGTAATAGGGCTGGAACAAGGGTAAGTGTAGAATTGGAGTTAGGGGAATAGTTAGAGATGGAACAAGGGTGAGTGTTAGGATTGGAGTTAGGGTAATAGTTAGAGATGGAACAAGGGTGAGTGTTAGGATTGGAGTTAGGGTAATAGTTAGAGATGGAACAAGGATGAGTGTTAGGATCGGAGTTAGGGTAATAGGGCTGGAACAAGGGTAAGTGTAGAATTGGAGTTAGGGGAATAGTTAGAGATGGAACAAGGGTGAGTGTTAGGATTGGAGTTAGGGTAATAGTTAGAGATGGAACAAGGGTGAGTGTTAGGATTGGAGTTAGGGTAATAGTTAGAGATGGAACAAGGGTGAGTGTTAGGATCAGAGTTAGGGTAATAGGGCTGGAACAAGGGTAAGTGTAGAATTGGAGTTAGGGTAATAGTTAGAGATGGAACAAGGGTGAGTGTTAGGATTGGAGTTAGGGGAATAGTTAGAGATGGAACAAGGGTGAGTGTTAGGATTGGAGTTAGGGTAATAGTTAGGGCTGGAACAAGGGTGAGTGTTAGGATTGGAGTTAGGGTAATAGTTAGGGCTGGAACAAGGGTGAGTGTTAGAATTGGAGTTAGGGTAATAGTTAGGGCTGGAACAAGGGTGAGTGTTAGGATTGGAGTTAGGGTAATAGTTAGGGCTGGAACAAGGGTGGGTGTAGAATTGGAGATAGGGTAATAGTTAGAGATGGAACAAGGGTGAGTATTAGGATCGGAGTTAGGGTAATAGTTAGGGCTGGAACAAGGGTGAGTGTAGAATTGGAGTTAGGGTAATAGTTAGAGATGGAACAAGGTTGGGTGTAGAATTGGAGTTAGGGGAATAGTTAGGGCTGGAACAAGGGTGAGTGTTAGGATTGGAGTTAGGGTAATAGTTAGGGCTGGAACAAGGGTGAGTGTTAGGATTGGAGTTAGGGTAATAGGGCTGGAACAAGGGTGGGTGTAGAATTGGAGTTAGGGTAATAGTTAGGGCTGGTACAAGGTTGGGTGTAGAATTGGAGTTAGGGTAACAGGTAGGGCTGGAATAAGGGTGAGTGCAGCATCTGAGTCTGGTAACACCAGAACCAGTGTCCTACAACTTTCCATCGATAAGTTATGCTCCATAATAGTTCTAATGAGTTTTTAGCTGATGGATATGAGAACCCAGCCCACAGGGAAGAGGGAGTGTCAGACCTGTGAATAAAGGTCTGGAGCCCAGACGCTCCTCTGTATCTCATCCTGGGGTCACCTGACTTGTGAAGGAAACACCAGGATTCCAGCAGGCCTACACGCCCCCTGTGGCTTCCCTGCATTACTACACATTGCCTAATGGCAATAAGGTAACTTTTATGTGCTCATTTGATTTTAACTCTCTTGTAACTTGACCTTCTGGCCTGTATATGAATCCGGTAATTGTATGTATGTAGTTTGTCTAGTGTGCTCTTAAAGCGAATAAATATATAAACTAAACTTGGGCTGTTTTGTGTCCTGATCCAGAATCTATTGTGTTTTCTCTGTCTCTCTACCGAGTCTGGCTTCTGGCCCCAGATGGACCCGCTAATGGACCAGGTCGGTTATAAATAGGGCAGGGTCATTGCATCATGTTCTTTACTCATCACAAATACTTGTTACATTGTGTCGCTGTATCACAAGAAATCGCATGAAGGCTTTATCCCGGCTCAGTAACAGTGACATCATGGCGGCATAATACTGACCCCGGGGTTCCCGGGAGATAACACTGATAAGTCGGGATTTCCAGGGGGAATCTTCTAGTGACCCGGCTAATGGACAATAATTGGGGATAACACTAACATCACAGATAATACTGACACCGGGATTCCCGGGACGTCATGCGTGGGGGGGGGATCAGCATCGGCTGCATACAAAGTGCCCGGGAGGACGGCCGGCCCGTACTATACACATCATAACAATAAGGGGCAACGTCCACTACAAGTGCATGGCAGGAAGTATAGTGGTGTAACACTGGCTGATGATGTCACAGAAAGTGCATTGTGGGAATATGTCTTCCATTATATACCTTGGGGCCGCTAGTGATGACATCACGGTGCTTCATGGTAATCGTACGGCTTCCGTCATCAGCTGGCGATTGTACCGGTGAACTGTGGGGGGTTAATAAGCGCTATCTCATTGTGCTGACTTTAACACGGCAACCCCACAGATGCATGATGGGAACGGCACACCGAGCAGAGTCCATTATATAGTGCTTGTGGTATGAGGGACGGTTCCCTCAACGTCTTGTGAGGAACATGGAGGAAGATTTGGCAATTAAGAGGTTGCGAAGGGTGAGGAGCTGGGGCTCCTGGGTGTAAGGGTTGGAGCTAGGGTCTGGAACAAGGATGGGTGTAAGGGTTAGAGCTAGGGCCTGGAACATGGATGGGTGTAAGGGTTGGAGCTAGGGTCTGGAACAAGGATGGGTGTAAGGGTTAGAGCTAGAGTCTGGAACATAGATGGGTGTAAGGGTTGGAGCTGGGGTCTGGAACAAGGATGGGTGTAAGGGTTGGAGCTAGGGCCTGGAACAAGGATGGGTGTAAGGGTTGGAGCTAGGGCCTGGAACATGGATGGGTGTAAGGGTTAGAGCTAGGGCCTGGAACATGGATGGGTGTAAGGGTTGGAGCTAGGGTCTGGAACAAGGATGGGTGTAAGGGTTAGAGCTAGAGTCTGGAACATAGATGGGTGTAAGGGTTGGAGCTAGGGCCTGGAACATGGATGGGTGTAAGGGTTGGAGCTAGAGTCTGGAACATAGATGGGTGTAAGGGTCGGAGCTGGGGTCTGGAACAAGGATGGGTGTAAGGGTTGGAGCATGGAACATGGACGGGCATAAAGGGTCGGAGCTGGGGTCTGAAGCAAGGACAGGCGTAAGGGTCAGAGGTAGGGTCTGGAGCAAGGACTAGGGTCTGGAACAAGGATGGGTCTAAGGGCTGGAGCTGGGGCCTGTAACAAGGATGGGTGTAAGGGTTGGAGCTGGGGCCTGGAACAAGGATAGGTGTAAGGGTTGGAGCTGGGGCCTGGAACAGGGATGGGTGTAAGGGTATTGAGTTGGGAGTGGAGAAAGGGTTAGGGTAAGTGTTGGCATTGCCCCCCTATAGCTTGGATTAAGGGTTTTTGGGTAATGGGGTAGAAGGGTTGGACTGGGCGGGGTGCAGCTGTAAGGACCGGCGCTAACAATACAGGATCTGAGCCAGGTATCTATGTAGTGTGAGGGGTACAGGTCAGGTAAGTACTGGGATTAGGTTCAGGGATGAGGCCGGAGTCTATACAATGACAAGAGCAGAAATAAACAGGGACAACAATCAGGACAGACACACAATAACTGTTACAGGTCAGGGCAGTGTGTCCCTCCCCGCACACCATCCTGTCACGACTCCGGAGCGAGAGGTAAGTACCGTATAGAACACAGAGGAGGAATGACACCTCCGCCATGTAGAAAACATAAACAACAGCGACAGGCTGGTGTACGGAGAGTGACCACCTACCCGAAACATCGAGGAGTTGATATTATTGCTGAATATGAGGGGCATCATTACCCCTTCGCTGGTATCTGCACCTTTTAAAAAGAAGAATACTGTACAACGTGGGGACTGAGCTGGAGGTGCCCGGGGCTCAGAGACACGCTCCTCCAGTAATGGATCAATGTGGATCCTCCTTAGTGGTGCAGAGCACTGGAGGTCACTGAGGATACTCCGAGCATCTAGTGTACCCATAAAATCCCAATAACATGATACTGAGAATCTCAGTGCACCGGCTATGCAAGGCCATGGCCATAAAATCATTAGAAATGTATCATGTGACCTATTATGGTGAGCATTAGTTCTTCTTTAAAAAGTTTAGTTTGCTGGGCAAGAGGGTCAACCGTCGACCTTCCAACAAGATCACATTTCATAATCATCAGGAAAGTTTTATGGGCCTCCTAAAAAGCAGCATGGCATCTTTGTTACTAGATTATGAGCTCCATGTCGCCAGCAGTAGAAGCTCAGGACCTCAAAATCACCTTCATTAGAAGACCATGACCTCATAACCACCTTCATTAGAAGACCTTGACCTCATAACCACCTTCACTAGAAGACCATGACCTCATAACCACCTTCATTAGAAGACCATGACCTAATAACCACTTTCACTAGAAGACCATGACCTCATAACCACCTTCACTAGAAGAGCATGACCTCAAAATCACCTTCACTAGAGATTCATGGTCTCAAAGACACCTTTTTGGAAGACCATGGTCTCCATATAACTTCATTTGAAGTTCATGGTCTCCATAGCACCTTTATTAGAGGATCATGTTCTCCATAGCACCTTTATTAGAGGACCATGGTCTCAATACCACCTTCATTAGAAGATAATGATATCCATATCACCTTCATTAGAAGACCATGACTGACACCTTTTCTTTGAAGATTGCCATCCTCACGACAACCTTCATTTGTGCAACATTATGTGCTCCTGAACACCTTCATTAGAAGATCATGATCTCCTTGACAACCTTCTGTAGAAGATTTTGGGTGGCAAAGCAACCCTAATTTGAACATTGAGTACTCCATAACACCTTCATTAGAAGATCATGAGCTTCATACCACTTTATTAGAAGATCATAAGCTCCCTAACACCTTCTTTAGAAGATCATGAGCTTCATACCACCTTCATTAGAAGACCATGAGCTCCCTAACACCTTCATTAGAAGATAATGAGCACCATACCACTTTATTAGAAGATCATGAGCTCCCTAACACCTTCATTAGAAGATCATGAGCTCCATAACACCTTCATTAGAAGATCATGAGCTCCATAACACCTTCATTAGAAGATCATGAGCTTCAAACCACCTTCATTAGAAGATCATGAGCTTCATACCAACTTCATTACAAGATCATGAGCTCGATACCACCTCCATTAGAAGACCATGAGCTCTATACCACCTTCAGCAGAAGACTAGGTTTTCCAGACCACATGTATTCTAACACTGTGATCTAAATGCCAAGCTTTGCTAGAAGAAGATCATGAGCTCCATGACGGCCTTCAATAGAAAATCATGATCTTTATGATCCACTTAATTAGAAAATGATGCTCTTCCTCACAACCTTCATAAAAAGATCACCTTCATTAATAGGACATGACATTTATAAGAACATGGTGTCCTGGATGGCCTTCATTGTGAGATCATGATCTTCTTCCCAAACTTCAAATGACGACCTTGAGCTCCTCCTTACCAACATCGTTAGAGGTTCATGAAGCCTTCATTAGAAGATCACAAGCTTCACGCCACCTGGATTATAGAACAATAAAGCTCGCTGACCACCTTCATGTCTGCTGGGACCAGTATTCATCAGACATTGAGCTCTATAGCACCCTTCATTAGAAGAGCACCACCGCAACCTTCAGTAGCAGATCATGGAGTCCATTGGGTTAGGAACTTCATACCACCTTCATTGATTGATTGTAATGTGTTCCACTGGACAATTAGCACAATTACAACCTTCATTAGCCATGCCCGAATCGTAACTTCTGAAATACCAACCCCAACCTGCCAGGTCCTCCCTGGCCTGCTCTCTTTCTCCATCAGCCTTCCTTGTGCTGGGTTTATGCTCCTAATCCACGATACACTTCACCTACATTTTGGTTTCTGAAGCCCTTTTTGCTGGTGATATGGTCACCTGGTCCTGGAGGAAAGCTTAGGCTTAGGTTGGGTCACCCTGACATTGAACATGGTTTAGGCTCTTGGTCGAGAACAGTGGTGTGGTCTACGTTACATGATAAAGAAGCCCCTTCCTATGATCCTGTGGGGGGGGGACACAAGACGGGGAATATGATCCTGTCTAGACTAGAGCAGGTGATCTACTGGACAAGCACGATCCTACGTTACGCGATCCTATAAAAGAGTCTTGACTAGGCCTCAGCCCTTTGCAGATTCCGTAAAACTTGTGTGCAGGTCCTGCCTGATATGTAGGAAATATTAGGAAAAAAGTAGCTGCCAAACTGCGGCCAGGACTGCATATGGAGTAGCAGATGAAAAACCGGAGGAGCGTTGTTCCCAAATATGTCTACCTTCAACTGTCCTGATATTATAAGGCTACCTACCCCTGGTCAACAGAGGGGCAATAGAAAGAAGAGTTGCAGAAGAATAAGCGATTATTTCAGCCTCAGCGCTGGTCACAGGTAAGTTTTTTTTTCGGGACCCGTGTAGGGAATTGTCCTTTTTGGCTTCGTAGCAACAGGGCTGTTTTATGGTTACCACTGTTGTTGCCACTTAGTGTATTTTTTCTTCTTCTTTTCATGCTTTTATTTCGGCCTCAGCGCTGGTCACAGGTAAGTTTTTTTCGGGACCCGTGCAGGGAATTGTCCTTTTTTGGCTTCGTAGCAACAGGGCTGTTTATGGTTACCACTGTTGTTGCCACTTAGTGTTTTTTTTTTCTTCTTCTTTTCATGCTTTTCTGCATCCACGTGTTGTCAAATTCTAAGCTCTCCATCTCCAGCAGGGTCCAGGTTATGATCTGTGCTGAGGACAGACGCTGAAGGGCCCTGAGAGATGCCAAACGGGGACACGACGGGAGAACGAGCTGCCAGGGGAGAAAGGGACGGAGAAAAGCTTGGCGGTATAATAGAGGACAGCGAAGCTTCATTGATGATAGGAGAGCGACGGAGGGATGAAAAATTTGGGAAGGTTCTGGCCACTGCCGGTTTGGGAGGGACGGTCTTGGCGCCCGGATGGGCCACTGATGTGATAAGCGGAGGTGGATCTATACGAGGCTGAGGAACGGCTTTGGGCTTCGGTTGAAATGGTCTTCTCAGCGCCGACTCGTCCTTGAGCCGTGCAATCTCCATGAAAACGCTGGCCAGCGGCTGGAACTGAGGACACCAGTTTAGCAGGTAATCCCAGTTATAGCTGCCGCGCAATTCCTCGTCGCTCGCCACAATGGCCGTCAGGGAGCCTTCCACCGACGGCTTACCGTCTTCAGGGAATGTGTAGTCCTTAGGGTGAGACATGTTAAGGCCACATCCTACTCCCATGAAAGCGCCTCCTCCCCCGCCGTCTTCTCGGTATTGGCTGGAGGACTTTTTGTTCTTGAACCACTGCCCACTGTCCATGGAGGGGTCACAAGAGATGTCCGACAGTTGATCGGCGTCCTGCTGGATTCCGGAATCGGGGCCTCGTGCGGAGATGTGCTCTTGCATGGAAGAGGTAACGCTCGCCACTCTGGGATACTCATTGATCATCCGAATCTCATCGTCTTCGGCGGCTTCGGCAGATCCGCGCCCACTGGAGTGTGAGGGGTCCAGGGAGCCTCCCCTGGTGTAGGGTCCATCTACGGCAGAAGCTTCCATGGAGTAGCCCGGAAGGGTCTGATGGTAGATTCGATCGCCGCTGCCAAGCACCGATTTGTCACGTCCCAGCCTCTGCAGAGTCCCACCCTGTAAGCCATCCAGTTGCGCATCAGCTTCTTGGCCTTTCTTGTTGATCCCTCGAGAGCGGCAGACAACAAGTATGATGGCGACCGCCGCCAAGACCACCACCACCGCCAGTGACGAGGCCACCGATACTATAAGAAGCAAGTTGAGGTCAGGTGCCAGTCCGAATGACGTGTGCGTTATGTCTATTGTGAGCTGCGCCACGGCCACCCGAGAAGAGGGCAGGGGGCTGTGGGCGTGGACCTCCATGGTCATTTCTCTCGTCTCTCTCTTGGAGCGCCCAGAGCGGTGTCTCTGACTGTCTACTTTCAAATAAATGTGGCCGGAGGTCTCGTTAATAGCGAAGTATGGCGACGGCTTGGAAAACGAGTACAGGACGATCCCGTCTGCACCTTCATCTTCGTCTGTGGCCTGGACGTGTCCGATTGTTTGACCCTTCATAGCTCCCTCCGGCACCTCAAAGTTTAAATACGATGCAGTAAAGACGGGGTCGTACTCGTCCTCCCCGGTCACAAGAACCTGCACTGTCACCGTGGCCGAGAAGTTTCCGGCGTCCATAGCCTTTATAATCATGTTGAAGGCCTTGCTGCGCTCGTAGTCAAAGCTCTGCCGGGATAGAAGCTCTCCAGAGGTTCTGTTGACGGAGAAGACATCCTTTCCGGTCGGCATTCCGGGTTCAGCCGGCGGAAGCTCCAGCACTGTGTAAAGCAGCTGCCCGAACGCCCCAGTGTCCAGGTCAATGGCGTGAATGATGGTGAGGAGCGTGTTGGCCGGCTGGTTCTCCCTTATGCTGGTGCTCAGGATCTGAACCGGGAAGTAGGGCTTGTTGTCGTTGATATCTCGGACCTCGACAGTCACAGGGACCAGGGCGAAATGAACGAGCCCGTTGTGGCCGTCGAAAGCTAGGACAACCAGGGTGTGTAGGGCCTGCTTCTCCCTGTCCAGCTGGCGCAGCAGCTTTATGGCTCCGGTAGCCTCGTTGATCTGGAAAAGTCGGTTCTCATCCCCCGAAGTGATCCTGTAGTGCACCAAACCGTTGTCTCCTGAATCGTAGTCCTGCGCCAGGACCCGGAGGACCTCGGATCCCACTGGAGCGGCTTCACTGAGAAGGACGCTGTAGTCTGGGCGTGGGAACACGGGAGGGTTGTCGTTGACGTCCAGTACGGTGATGAGAACAGGGACGGAGTGGCTCCGCTGGGGGGCGCCGCGGTCCGACGCACCCAGGGTCAGGTTGTAGAAGTTTGTGGTTTCGAAGTCCAAGGCGTCGGTGAGGATGATGGAGCCGACGCGCTGATAGTGTCCATTCAGGAGACGCGTTTCGCTCTGCACCTGGAAGGCGTTGCCCACATTGCCGCTCAGGATGGTGTAGTCCAGCACAGAGTTTTCCGGGCTCCGGTCAGCATCGGTGGCCTCCAGGATGAGGATGGTGCTGCCCAGGGGGAGGTCCTCGGGCACCGACGCCGTGTACTGTGCCTGTGGGAAGACGGGGGCGTGGTCATTGACGTCCATCACAGTGATATGCACGGTGACGATAGAAGCCAGTCTCGGAGAGCCGTGATCCTGAGCTTCAACCAGCACGTCCAGCAGCGGCCCCTGTACGTCCATCCTGATTGGCTGAGTCATGAACAGCGTCCCTGCCAATAGAAAAAGAGCGTTACACAATAAGAAAGCCATCACTGTTATGTGAGTCCAACTATTTACTGGTGTGTGTGAGGAAACTGACAGGAAGTGAGGACAATGGCCGGGATGTACCATTAATATGAAGAGATGAAAATGGCCGGGATGTAGCATTAATATGAAGAGGGAAAAATGGCCGGGATGTACCATTAATATGAAGTGAGGACAATGGCCGGGATGTACCATCAATATGAAGTGAGGACAATTGCCGGGATGTACCATTAATATGAATTGAGGACAATGGCTGGGATGTGCCATCAATTTGAAGTGAGGACAATGGCCGGGATGTACCATTAATATGAAGAGAGGACAAGGACCGGGATGTACCATTAATATGAAGAGAGGACAATGGCCGGGATGTACCGCCAATATGAATCGAGGACAATGGCCGGGATGTACCACCAATATGATACAAGGACAATGGCCGGGATGTACCACCAATATGAAGCAAGGACAATGGCCGGGATGTACCACCAATATGAAGTGAGGACAATGGCCGGGATGTACCACCAATATGAAGAAAGGACAATGGCCAGGATGTACCACCAATATGAAGCAAGGACAATGGCCGGGATGTACCACCAATATGAAGAGAGGACAATGGCCGGGATGTACCACCAATATGAAGCAAGGACAATGGCCGGGATGTACCACCAATATGAAGTGAGGACAATGGCCGGGATGTACCACCAATATGAAGCAAGGACAATGGCCGGGATGTACCACCAATATGAAGAGAGGACAATGGCCAGGATGTACCACCAATATGAAGCAAGGACAATGGCCGGGATGTACCACCAATATGAAGTGAGGACAATGGCCGGGATGTACCACCAATATGAAGTGAGGACAATGGCTAGGATGTACCACCAATATGAAGCAAGGACAATGGCTGGGATGTACCACCAATATGAATCGAGGACAATGGTTGGGATGTACCACCAATATGAATCGAGGACAGCTAGACCTTGATTGTCCGTCACTCTGGAATGACCTACCGTTCTCGGGGTGGATATAGAACGCTCCGCTTCCCTCTGAGACCAGGTGGTAGGTGATCTGGCCGTTCTCTCCGGAGTCCCGATCGGTAGCCGAGATGGTGATCAGGGGGGTCCAGGCCTTAGTGTGTTCTGTGATGGTCACCTGATGGAAGAGAGGACGGAGCTGTAACACCCGGCATCTACCTGGCCCATGATTGGTCACAGAGGTTTCTCAGCAGGTCATGTGACTGCTCATCTAGTTCTCGGCTCTATGGTTGCCGCACAATGCATGCTGGGTGGCTCTATGGTTGCCATACAATGCATGCTGGGTGGCTCTATAGTTGCTGCACAATGCATGCTGGGTGGCTCTATGGTTGCAGCACAATGCATGCTGGGTGGCTCTATGGTTGCCGCACAATGCATGCTGGGTGGCTCTATTGTTGCCACACAATGCATGCTGGGTACCTGGTAGGAGCTCTGCCGGAACTCGGGAGCGTTGTCGTTGACGTCCTCCACGGTGAGGCGCAGGTCGGCCCGGGTTTGGTGTTTGCCGTCTGAGGTTTGTACGGTCAGGGTGTAGGATGTCCTCTCCTCGTGGTCCAGCGGTTCCATCAGCCAGATCTGCCCTCCATAGCGCAGGATGCTGAAGGTTCCTCCGGGGGAGCCATTCAGGGACAGCGTGTACCACAGCGGCGGCCCAGAGTCCACGTCATTGGCCGTCACCTGGGTAATCTCAGTGCCAATCACTGCATCTGAAGAGGGGAATACGTGTAAGGAATATGACTACATTTATGTTGTCACCTGACCTGCCCTCATCTAAGCTGCCCTCTGATACTCCAGCTGCCAGGAACTGCCCCTAATTTCACATATGCCCGACGCATGTCCGCTCAATAAGTAAAGACCCCACGCTGCTTCAATTCTCACCTCAGGCTGGGAAACCTGACAGGAACCGGAAACCCCCTGCAGAGAGCCCGTCCCTGGGTGCAAGCTTCAAAGAAGTCCAGTAGACACCCTGGCTCCAGTACATGGAAATATGAGGTTGCCATGAACATTAATCATAAGCTCAACAAATATTCAGAATCACCTCTGCTTACCGCTTACCACCCTACCTGTGCTTAACCTGTGTTCACCTGTGCCTACCTTGCCTCTCCCCATCATGGCTCTACTCACCTTTCCCCACCTAACCTCTGCTTACCTCACCTGTACCTGTCTCCACCCGTCTCTGTCACCTCTTCTCACCTCAGTCCATCCCTTGTCCTCCCGTATCACCTGTACTCACCTCTTCCCACCTCACCTCTGCTCACCTCACCTGTACCTATCTCTACCTATCTCTGCTTGTCTCTGTCCTCACACCTCACCTCTTTCCTCTTCTTACTGTGTCACCTCTTCTCACCTCAGTCCATCCCTTGTCCTCCCGTATCACCTCTACTCATCTCTTTCCACCTCACCTCTGCTCACCTTACCTGTACCTATCTCTACCTATCTCTGCTTGTCTCTGTCCTCACACCTCACCTCTCTCCTCTTCTTTCTGTGTCTCCTACTCACCTCTGCCCACCTCACCTCTGCTTACCTCTTACCACCCTACCTGTGCTTCACCTGTGTTTACCTGTTTCTATCTTGCCCCACCCCATCATTGCTCAACCTCTACTCTACCTATATCAAGCCACCCCTGCTCTCTTCCCAGCTCACCTCAGTCCGTCCCTTGTCCTCCCGTATCACCTGTACTCACCTCTTCTCACCTAACCTCTGCTGACCTCACCTGTACCTATCTCTACCCATCTCTGCTTGTCTCTGTCCTCACATCTCCCCACTGTCCTCTTTCTGTGGCACCTCTACTCACCTCTGCTTACCTCACCTGTACCTATCACTACCCGTCTCTGCTGATCTGTGTCCACACACCTCACTCATTTTCCTGTGTCACCTCTACTCACCTTTTCTAACCTCAGTCCATCCTTGCATATCACCTCTACTCACCTCTGAGCACCTCACCTCTGCTTAGCTCTTACCACCCTACCTGTGCTTCACCTGTGCCTACCTTGCCTCTACCTACCATGTCTCAACCTCTGCTCTACCTATATCGAGCCACCCCTGCTCTCCTCCCAGCTCACCTCAGTCCATCCCTTGTCCTCCTGTATCACCTCTACTCACCTCTTCCCACCTAACCTCTGCTTACCTCACTTGTACCTATTTTTAGCCATCTCTGCTGGTCTCTGTCCTCACATCTCACCTCTGTCTTCTTCCTGTGTCACCTCCACCCACCCTTTCCCCCCTTAATTCTCCCCGCCTCTGCTTTAAGAGGAACATTTGTCCTCTGATATTTCCTTCTCCCAGGGGCATCCATATTTGGGACGCCCAGCTGTGTCTAACCCCAAGACCGCTGAGTGAAGCTCACCTAGCCGCAATCCAAAGGCGCAAGGGTGGGCCGCACCCCTGCTATACCTTTAGTTGGTTGAGGCATTTATGAATGGCTGGTGAAAGGTGTGTCCCCCAGTTGGAGGGGAGCAGGGGCGTGGCCAGTGGCATGCTCAGCTCCAATCAGCTTGCTCGCCGTCGTGACATGAGGGCGGCTGGCAGAGCTGGAGTTGGGTTCACTGATCTGGCGGATGCCACGTCTGCGCTGTGGGAACGCAGGAAAGGTCATTTTTCTTGGAGATCTTTGGGGTTCCATACAGTGGGGCCCAGATCACCCACCAGAGAGGAACATCACCGGAAAATCCCAAGTGCTGTTCCTTTATCTCTGCCGCCTCGCCCCCGCTATACACAATGCGTCATAGAAACGACAACATACAACTGCTCATCACCCCCAGAAGATCTTGGGGCCCATATCTGTCTCCATATTCAGGGGCCATGGCCGGCATCTACTGCCAGGACTTACCCTCAGAAGGGGACCATCTGTCCCCATATTCAGGGGCCATGGCCGGCATCTACTGCCAGGACTTACACTCAGGAGGGGACTATCTGTCCCCATATTCAGGGGCCATGGCCGGCATCTACTGCCAGGACTTACCCTCAGAAGGGGACCATCTGTCCCCATATTCAGGGGCCATGGCCGGCACCTACTACCAGGACTTACCCTCAGGAGGGGCCCATCTGTCCCCATATTCAGGGGCCATGGCCGGCATCTACTGCCAGGACTTACACTCAGAAGAGGACCATCTGTCCCCATATTCAGGGGCCATGGCCGGCATCTACTGCCAGGACTTACCCTCAGGAGGGGCCCATCTGTCCCCATATTCAGGGGCCATGGCCGGCACCTACTACCAGGACTTACCCTCAGGAGGGGACCATCTGTCCCCATATTCAAGGGCCATGGCCGGCATCTACCACCAGAACTTACACTCAGGAGGGGCCCATTTGTCCCCATATTCAGGGGCCATGGCCAGCACCTACTACCAGAATTTACACTCAGGAGGGGACCATCTGTCCCCATATTCATGGGCCATGGCCGGCATCTTAACCTCAGGAGGGGACCATCTGTCCCCATATTCAGGGGCCATGGCCGGCATCTACTGCCAGGACTTACACTCAGGAGGGGACCATCTGTCCCCATATTCAGGGGCCATGGCCGGCATCTACTGCCAGGACTTACCCTCAGGAATGCTGAGCTCCATCTGGATGGGGATAGTGGGGCTGTTGTCATTCACGTCCATGACCACCAGGGTCAGGGTGGCCGAGCCGGTCAGAGGGGGAGTCCCCCGATCCGTGGCTGTCACCACCAACCTGCAATGTGAGGGGAGGAGTCATCGACAGTGTGAGGCAGGGAGATGTGGAGGAGGCGGAGACATGGAGGAGGCGGAGACATGGAGGAGGCAGAGACACGGAGGAGGCGGAGACACGGAGGAGGCGGAGACACGGAGGAGGCGGAGACACAGAGGAGAGTCGGGGAGACATGGAGGAGGCGGAGACATGGAGGAGGCGGAGACACGGAGGAGGCGGAGACACGGAGGAGGCAGAGACACGGAGGAGGCAGAGACACGGAGGAGGCAGGGAGACATGGAGGAAGCAGAGACACAGAGGAGAGTCGGGGAGATATGGAGGAGGCGGGAGACATGGAGGAGGCGGGAGACATGGAGGAGGCAGAGAGATATGGAGGAGGCGGAGAGATATGGAGGAGGCGGAGACATGGAGGAGGCAGGGAGACATGGAGAAGGCGGAGACATGGAGGAGGCGGGGAGACACGGAGGAGGCGGAGACACAGAGGAGAGTCGGGGAGACATGGAGGAGGCGGAGACATGGAGGAGGAGGAGACATGAAGGAGGAGGAGGTGGAGACATGAAGGAGGAGGAGGGGAGACATGGAGGAGGCAGGGAGACATGGAGGAGGCGGGAGACATGGAGGAGGCAGAGAGATATGGAGGAGGCAGAGAGATATGGAGGAGGCGGAGACATGGAGGAGGCAGGGAGACATGGAGAAGGCGGAGACATGGAGGAGGCGGGGAGACACGGAGGAGGCGGAGACACAGAGGAGAGTCGGGGAGACATGGAGGAGGCGGAGACATGGAGGAGGAGGAGACATGAAGGAGGAGGAGGTGGAGACATGAAGGAGGAGGAGGGGAGACATGGAGGAGGCAGGGAGACATGGAGGGGCGGGGAGACATGGAGGGGCGAGGAGACATGGAGGAAGAGGGGAGACATGGAGGAGGCGGGGAGACATGGAGGAGGCGGGGAGACATGGAGGAGGCGGGGAGACATGGAGGATGCAGAGACATGGAGGAGGCGGGGAGACATGGAGGGGCGGGGAGACATGGAGGAAGAGGGGAGACATGGAGGAGGCGGGGAGACATGGAGGAGGCGGGGAGACATGGAGGATGCAGAGACATGGAGGAGGCGGGGAGACATGGAGGATGCAGAGAGACATGGAGGATGCAGAGAGACATGGAGGATGCAGAGAGACATGGAGGAGGCGGGGAGACATGGAGGAGGCGGAGAGACATGGAGGAGGCGGAGAGACATGGAGGAGACGGGGAGACATGGAGGATGCAGAGAGACATGGAGGATGCAGAGAGACATGGAGGATGCAGAGAGACATGGAGGAGGCGGGGAGACATGGAGGAGGCGGAGAGACATGGAGGAGGCGGAGAGACATGGAGGAGGCGGAGAGACATGGAGGAGGCGGAGAGACATGGAGGAGGCGGGGAGACATGGAGGAGGCGGGGAGACATGGAGGAGGCAGAGAGACATGGAGGAGGCAGGGAGACATGGAGGAGGCAGAGAGACATGGAGGAAGAGGGGAGACATGGAGGAGGCGGAGAGACATGGAGGAGGCGGAGAGACATGGAGGAGGCGGAGACATGGAGGAGGCGGAGACATGGAGGAGGCGGGGAGACATGGAGGAGGCGGGGAGACATGGAGGAGGCGGGGAGACATGGAGGAGGCGGGGAGACATGGAGGAGGCGGGGAGACATGGAGGAGGCGGAGAGACATGGAGGAGGCGGAGAGACATGGAGGAGGCGGAGAGACATGGAGGAGGCGGAGAGACATGGAGGAGGCGGGGAGACATGGAGGAGGCGGAGAGACATGGAGGAGGCGGGGAGACATGGAGGAGGCAGAGAGACATGGAGGAGGCAGGGAGACATGGAGGAGGCAGAGAGACATGGAGGAGGCAGAGAGACATGGAGGAGGCGGAGAGACATGGAGGAGGCGGAGAGACATGGAGGAGGCAGGGAGACATGGAGGAGGCAGGGAGACATGGAGGAGGCGGAGACATGAAGGAGGCGGAGAGACATGGAGGAGGTGGGGAGACATGGAGGATGCAGAGAGACATGGAGGAGGTGGGGAGACATGGAGGAGGCGGAGACATGGAGGAGGCGGAGACATGGAGGAGGCGGAGACACGGAGGAGGCGGAGACACGGAGGAGGCGGAGACACGGAGGAGGCGGAGACACGGAGGAGGCGGAGACACAGAGGAGGCGGAGACACAGAGGAGAGTCGGGGAGACACGGAGGAGGCGGAGACATGGAGGAGGTGGAGACATGGAGGAGGTGGAGACACGGAGGAGGCGGAGACACGGAGGAGGCGGAGACACAGAGGAGAGTCGGGGAGACATGGAGGAGGCGGATACATGGAGGAGGTGGAGACATGGAGGAGGCGGAGACATGGAGGAGGCAGAGACACGGAGGAGGCAGGGAGACATGGAGGAAGCAGAGACACAGAGGAGAGTCGGGGAGATATGGAGGAGGCGGAGAGACATGGTGGAGGCGGGAGACATGGAGGAGGCGGGAGACATGGAGGAGGCGGGAGACATGGAGGAGGCAGAGAGATATGGAGGAGGCGGAGAGATATGGAGGAGGCGGAGACATGGAGGAGGCAGGGAGACATGGAGAAGGCGGAGACATGGAGGAGGCGGGGAGACACGGAGGAGGCGGAGACACAGAGGAGAGTCGGGGAGACATGGAGGAGGCGGAGACATGGAGGAGGAGGAGACATGAAGGAGGAGGAGGTGGAGACATGAAGGAGGAGGAGGGGAGACATGGAGGAGGCAGAGAGACATGGAGGGGCGGGGAGACATGGAGGAAGAGGGGAGACATGGAGGAGGCGGAGAGACATGGAGGAGGCGGGGAGACATGGAGGAGGCGGGGAGACATGGAGGAGGCGGAGACATGGAGGATGCAGAGAGACATGGAGGAGGCGGGGAGACATGGAGGAGGCGGGGAGACATGGAGGAGGAGGAGACATGAAGGAGGAGGAGGTGGAGACATGAAGGAGGAGGAGGGGAGACATGGAGGATGCAGAGAGACATGGAGGAGGCGGGGAGACATGGAGGAAGCAGAGAGACATGGAGGAGACGGAGAGACATGGAGGAGGCGGGGAGACACGGAGGAGGCGGGGAGACACGGAGGAGGCGGGGAGACACGGAGGAGGGGAGGAGCCTTAGAGCCATTAACTCACTGGGCCTCGGACCAGATCTCTCGATCTAAGATGGCGGATGTGGTGACCACCCCGGTCTGGGGGTCGATGCGGAAGAGGTCGCGCATGGGCTGCGATGGCGGAAAGGCGTAGGTCACCTGACCGTTAGGCCCTTGGTCGGGGTCTTCAGCAAGGACCTGGAGGATGAAGAAAGGAAGCTTGCATTACACGCCGCCCTTCAGAGCAGGGGGCGGGATCCCTGGCTCCTCAGGGGTGGGGTTACCTGTATGACGCGGCTGCCGTCCGGCTGGGCCTCGCGGATGTGCGCGGTGTAGCGGGGCAGTTGGAAGCGCGGGGCGTTGTCGTTGGCGTCCTGCAGCAACACGTTGACGCTGGCGAAGGCAAAGTGCTGCGGGGTCTCTGCCTGGACCACCAGCCGCAGGCGTGGGATGCCCTCGTAGTCCAGCAGGGCCGGCTGCCGCACAGTGATCTGCCCTGCGGGGGGGAGAGAAGAGGCCGTCAGCCGGGGTATAACCGGGGGGCAGAAGATGGCTGACATTAAAGGAGAGGCCGGGGTCACTTCCTCCGCATTGTGTGAGGTGCCCGGAGTTCTCCTGTCAGGGAACCACAGGTCGCGTGATCCAACTATCAACCAGGGACCTCCGGACACACAGACCGCATTCCCAAAACCCCTGTCCGAGCCTCCTATCAGGAATACCAGGCCCGAAGCCTGCGGAAACAGATTATTGACTAAGGGAAAAAGATTAGATCTCCGTTTTCCTATGTCGCAGAGCCCGGATAAACCTATATCCGTCTGCGGTTTTGTGAGCCGGTTCTGGTTCTGGTTCTGGCTTGGTGCTGGGACACATGGTGGTGCTGCTATGGTCCGATTTGTGTTGGTGTGGCTGGTCTGCGGCTCTCATCTTTTGATGTGACTGTTTAACAGCCAGGTGTCCGACCACCTCCAGACCCACTGGAGCCTTCCCAGGCTGGAGGTGAGAGAATCAGCAGCAGGGAGTCTGTGATCTGCCCTGCTTACCCCAGAAATGCTAATTACCCTTCCTGGGGGAGATTAGGTCCTGTGCATATTGATGACTAAAAGCCTTAACAGGGGGAAATAAAGGGGAACTCCGGACTTGTATCTGTGATAAAATGAAATGTAGTGTTTGCCCTATTCCACACATCTCCTTTACTCCTTTAATGACATAGGAGGGCAGAAAGCTCTGGATTTGCCCCCCCCCACCCCCGGGGCAGGGCGCTGGAGTTGTTACCTGTGTTGGGGTTGATATGGAAGGCGCCGTTCTCGTTCCCGCTGAGGAAGCTGTAAGTGATCTTCCCGGAGGAACCGCCCGTGTGCACCGCCCTCAGCGCGCCAACCACCGAGCCTGCGGGGTAGAGAAGGAAACACTGAGAAACACTGATAGGGGCAATTATAGGGGGCAGGGGCAGTGCTGGGTCATAGAGCGGAGTGGGGAGGTTATAGGAGGGAGGGGCAGTTCTGGGTCATAGAGCAGAGTGGGGAGGTTATAGGAGGCAGGGGCAGTTCTGGGGTCACAGAAGGGAGTTGTGCAGGTATATAAAGTCAGCTGGGGGCAGTTATAGGAGGCAGGGGCAGTTTTAGGGTCACAGAGGAGAGTGGGGCAGTTAAATATGGACAGACAGGGGCAGTTCTGTGATCAGAGACAGGAGTGGGGAGGTTATATAAAGTCAGAGAGGGGCAGTTCTGGATCACAGTGGGGAGTGGATCAGTTATAGGGGGCAGGAGCAGTTCTGGGTCACAGAGGGGAGTGGGGCAGTTAAATAAGGGCAGTTCATGGGTCATAGAGGGGAGTGGGGCAGTTATAGGAGGCAGGGGCAGTTCTGGGGTCACAGCAGAGAGTGGGGAGGTTATATAAGGGCAGCAAGGGGCAGTTCTTAGTCACAACAGGGAGTGGGGCAGTTACATAAAGGATGACAGGGGCAGTTCTGGGTCATAGAGGGTAGTGGGGCAGTTATAGGAGGCAGGGCAGTTCTGTGATCAGAGCAGGGATTGGGGAGGTTATATAAGGGCAGACAGGGGCAGTTCTGGGTCATAGAGGGGAGTGGGGCAGTTCTGGGTCACAGAGGGGAGCGGGGCAGTTATAAGGGGTAATTGGGAGTAACAGAGGAAAGCGGGGCAGTTATAAGGGGTAATTGGGGGTAACAGAGGGAAGCAGGGCAGTTATAAGGGGTGATTGGGGTCACAGAGGGGAGTGGGGCAGCTATAAGGGGTGATTGGGGGTAACAGAGGGAAGCGGGGCAGTAATAAGGGGTGATTGGGGGTCACACAGGGGAGCGGGGCAGTTATAAGGGGTGATTGGGGGTCACACAGGGGAGCGAGGCAGTTATAAGGGGTGATTGGGGGTAACAGAGGGAAGCGGGGCAGTTATAAGGGGTGATTGGGGGTAACAGAGGGAAGCGGGGCAGTTATAAGGGGTGATTGGGGGTCACAGAGGGGAGCGGGGCAGCTATAAGGGGTGATTGGGGGTCACAGAGGGGAGCGGGGCAGCTATAAGGGGTGATTGGGGTTCACAGAGGGGAGCGGGGCAGTTATAAGGGGTGATTGGGGGTAACAGAGGGGAGCGGGGCAGCTATAAGGGGTGATTGGGGTAACAGAGGGCAGTTACCTTGGGGGCTGTTTTCGGCCAGGCTGATGTCGGTGGCCTCCCGGGGGAATCGCGGCCCTCGCGGCGCCCCCTCCTCGCGGATGTGGATGACCAGTGCGGCGGTGGCAGTTAGCGGCGGTTCTCCCAGGTCGGTCGCCTGCACGAAGACGGTGCGTTTGCGCGCGCTCGCGCCCTCCAGCGGCTCCAGCAGTCGCACCTCGCCCGTATAGGGGTCTACAGAGAAGCCGCCGCCGGTGGACTGCGGCGCCAGGCGGTACAAGATGGAGGCGTTGGCGCCGGCGTCCTTGTCCTCGGCCCGCATGGCGGCGAGCGCGCGTTTCGTCGGCGTGTGGCGGGAGAGGTTGAGCAGGAAGGGGCTGCGCAGGAAAACCGGCGGGTTGTCGTTCACGTCTCTCACGGTGACGGTCACCGAGGCCTCTGCGCTGCGCGGACCCTCGGGGGCGGAGTCCGTGACCCAGGCCAGGAAGGTGTAGGAGGCCCGGCGCTCGCGGTCCAGCGGGACGGCGGTGATGATGTCGCCGGAGGCGGGGTCGATGTGGAACGCCCCCTGCGTGCCGTTGGACAGGTGGTAGGTGATCTGACCGTTGGGGCCGTGGTCCGGATCCACCGCCGCCAGCTTCAGCACCGGGCTGCCCACCGGGGCGTCCTCCGCGATTTCCGCCATGAAGGAGGCCGCGGTGAAGGCGGGGGCGTTGTCGTTCACGTCCAGCACGGAGATGGTTACCATGGCGGTGGTGCTAAGCGATGGGCTCCCGGAATCCTGGACCAGCACGCTAAGGCGGTACTCCGACACCGACTCCCGGTCCAGGGCCCGCGATGTGGACAGGGCCCCGGACTCCGCCTCCAACGCAAAGGTCCCGGACTGGTCCCCGTCTGAGGAAAGGAAAAACCATCAGGAATGTGGTCACATGAAAGCGCAGACACAAGGCGAGCATGCAAGGAGTGTGGTCACATGACAGCGCAGACACAAGGCGGGCATGCAAGGAGTGTGGTCACATGACAGCGCAGACACAAGGCGAGCATGCAAGGAGTGTGGTCACATGACAACGCAGACACAAGGAAAAACCATCAGGAGTGTGGTCACATGACAGCGCAGACACAAGGCGAGCATGCAAGGAGTGTGGTCACATGACAACGCAGACACAAGGAAAAACCATCAGGAATGTGGTCACATGACAGCGCGGACACAAGGCGAGCATGCAAGGAGTGTGGTCACATGACAACGCAGACACAAGGAAAAACCATCAGGAGTGTGGTCACATGACAGCGCAGACACAAGGCGAGCATGCAAGGAGTGTGGTCACATGACAACGCAGACTCAAGGAAAAACCATCAGGAGTGTGGTCATATGACAGCGCAGACACAAGGCGAGCATGCCAGGAGGGTGGTCACATGACAGCGCAGACACAAGGCGAGCATGCCAGGAGGGTGGTCACATGACAGCGCAGACACAAGGCGAGCATGCCAGGAGGGTGGTCACATGACAGCGCAGACACAAGGTGAGCATGCCAGGAGTGTGGTCACAGGTCACATGACAGCGCAGACACAAGGCTAACATGCCAGGAGGGTGGTCACATGACAGCGCAGACACAAGGCAAGCATGCCAGGAGTGTGGTCACATGACAGTGCAGACACAAGGCGAGCATGCCAGGAGTGTGGTCACATGACAGTGCAGACACAAGGCGAGCATGCCTGGAGTGTGGTTACATGATAGCGCAGACACAAGGCGAGCATGCCAGGAGGGAGGCACAGGGGCAATTGGCTGGCACCAACTGAGGCTCCATCTCTGTGTCATTGAGCAAGCTGCACAGCAATTGCCACCCTATTCTCCCCTATATAACTGCTCCACTCCCCTCTGTGACTCAGAACTGCCCCTGTCTGCCATTATATAACTGCCCACTGCCCTCTGTGACCCCAGAACTGCCCTGTCTGCCCTCATATAACTGCTCCACTCCCCTCTGTGACTCAGAACTGCCCCTGTCTGCCCTTATATAACTGCCCACTGCCCTCTGTGACCCCAGAACTGCCCCTGTCTGCCCTCATATAACTGCCCCACTGCCCTCTGTGACCCCAGATCTGCCCTGTCTGCCCTCATATAACTGCTCCTCTGCCCTCTGTGACCCCAGATCTGCCCCACTGCCCTCTGTGACACCAGATCTGCCCCAATACCCTCTGTGACCCCAGATCTGCCCCAATACCCTCTGTGACCCCAGATCTGCCCCACTGCCCTCTATGACCCCAGATCTGCCCCACTGCCCTCTGTGACCCCAGATCTGCCCTCTGTGTCCCCAGATCTGCCCCTCTGCCCTCTGTGTCCCCAGATCTGCCCCACTGCCCTCTATGACCCCAGATCTGCCCCACTGCCCTCTGTGACCCCAGATCTGCCCCATTGCCCTCTGTGACCCCAGATCTGCCCCACTGCCTTCTGTGACCCCAGATCTGCCCCATTGCCCTCTGTGACCCCAGATCTGCCCCACTGCCTTCTGTGGCCCCCAGATTTGCCCCACTGCCGTCTATGACCCCAGATCTGCCCCACTGCCCTCTGTGACCCCAGATTTGCCCCACTGCCCTCTGTGACCCCAGATCTGCCCCATTGCCCTCTGTGACCCCAGATCTGCCGCCCCTCCTGATGTGTTTGGGGGTAACTCACCCAGGATCCGGTAGTGGAGGCGGCCGTTGTCACCGGCGTCGGGGTCCCGGGCGCGCAGGACGCACAGCATCATGGGAGCCTGGTTTTCCGGGACTTCCAGGAACAGGTTGTCATTCTGGAATTTGGGGGCGTTGTCGTTCTGGTCCTGGATGGTGATGAGCACACTGACCTCCGACATACGCGGTGGCGAGCCTCCGTCCCGGGCATACACTGCAACACAGAAGGGGGCGGAGTCAGCTGGGAAAAGGGCGGGGTCCGGAATCTGAAGGAGCGGGAGCCGGGACTCACCTGTCAGCTTGTACAACTCTGTGGACTCTCGGTCGAACGCCCGCTTGGTGGTCAGGACGCCGGTCTCTGGATCCAGAGAGAACTCCTCCCCCGTCACGCCCCCATAGGTGACACGCCCACTGCGCCCTGCAACACAAGAGACCTGTCACTGTGCTCCTCGGGGGCGGGGACATACAGGAGTGGGCAGGACAATGCTCAGAAAAGAGACACTTTCTGGGAGGATCTAATTCCTGCTGGGACAATTCAGCGGACTGTGCTCCTAGGGGGCGGGGACATTCAGGAGTGGGCAGGACAATGATCAACACAGAGCACCTTGTGGGAGGATCTTCTTATTCCTACTGGGACAATTCAGTGCACTGTGCTCCTCGGGGGCGGGGACATACAGGAGTGGGCAGGACAATGATCAACACAGAGCACCTTGTGGGAGGATCTTTTTATTCCTACTCGGACAATTGAGGGGGCGGGGACATTCATAAGTGGGCGTGACAATGCTCAGCACAGAGCTGCCTTGTGGGAGGATCTTCTTATGCCTACTGGGACAATTTAATGGACTGTGCTCCTCAGGGGCGGGGACATTCAGGAGTGGGCAGGACAAAGAGCCGCCTTGTGGGAGGATCTTCTTATTCCTACTGGGACAATTCAGTTGACTGTGCTCCTAGGGGGCGGGGACAACCAGGAGGGGGCAGGACAAAGAGCCGCCTTGTGGGAGGATCTTCTTATTCCTACTGGGACAATTCAGTGGACTGTGCTCCTAGGGGGCGGGGACATTCAGGAGTGGGCAGGACAATGCTCAGCACAGAGCTGCCTTCTGGGAGGATCATCTTATGCCTACTGGGAAAGTTCAGCAGGCTGTGCTCCTCGGGGGCGGGGACATTCAGGAGAGGGCAGGACAAAGAGCTGCCTTGTGGAAGGATCTTCTTTTTCCTACTGGGACAATTTAGCAGACTGTTCTCCTCAGGGGCGGGGACATTCAGAAGTGGGCGGATCTCCTTATTCCTATTTCAGGACATGAGGGGACAGCAATGTATATATACACAGAGAGGGGGGGGATGGGGTTCCCCGGGGGTGGGGCTATCGCACACATGACTCACCCAGATCCCGGTCCCGAGCTCGCAGGGTCAGCACCGTGGCCCCGGGCCCCTGGTTCTCCGGGACGCTCCCCTCGTACTGCGGCTCCTCGAAGGCCGGAGTCTCGTCGTTCACATCCAGGATGGAGATGGAGAGCGTCTGTGTGCTGGAGAGCCGCGGAGAGCCGTGATCCATGGCCACCAGGGTCAGGTTATATCCGGGGGTCTCCTCCCGATCCAGGGCCCGCACCACCGACAGCGCCCCTGCCGGAGAGTAGGGATCACATTCATACTGGGATCACCCTCTCAGTAATAGGGATCAGATTAATCCCGGGATCCCCCTCGCCATAACAGGCATCAGATTAATCCCCAGACCTTCCTCCTCCTGCCCCTCCCCCTAATAGGGATCAGATTAATCCCAGGATCCCCCTCTCCATAATAGGGATCAGATTAATCATGGGATCCCCTCTTTCTAATAGGGATCAGATTTATCCCGGGATCACCCTCCCACTAATGTGGATCAGATTAATCCCGGGATCACCTTCTCCATAATCGGGATCAGGTTAATCCTGGGATCCCCCACCCCTAATAGGGATCAGACTAATGCTGGGATCACCCTCCTCCTTCCCTTCCCCCTAATAGGGATCAAATTTATTCCAGGTTCATCCTCCTCCTTCTACTAATAGAGATCAGATTAATCCTGGGAACCCCCTCCTACTAATAGGGATCAGATTTATCCCGGGATCTCGTTAATCCTGGGATCCCCCTCCTCTGAATAGGGCTAAGATTAATCATGGGATCCCTTCTTTCTAATGGGATCAGATTTATCCCAGGATCCCCTCTCTGTAATAGGGATCAGATTTATCCCGGGATCACCCTCCTCCTTCTCCTAATATGGATCAGATTAATCCTGGGATGTCATTAATCCTGGGATCCCCCTGCCACTAATAGGGATCAGATTTATCCCAGGATCCCCCTCTTTCTAATAGGGATCAGATTTATCCTTGAATCCCCTTCCCACTAATAGGAATCAGTTTATCCCGATATCCTCTTAATAGGGCTCAGATTTATAGAGGGATCACCCTCCTCCTTCCCCTCCCCCTAATAGGGATCAGATTAATCCTGGGATCCCTCTCTCAGTAACAGGGATCAGATTAATCCCGGGGCTCCCCCTCCCCCTAATAGAGATCAGATCCTGGGATCCCCCTCTCCATAATCGGGATCAGGTTAATCCTGGGATCCCCCGCCCCTAATAGGGATCAGACTAATCCCAGGATCACCCTCCTCCTTCCCTTCCCCCTAATAGGGATCAAATTTATTTCAGGTTCATCCTCCTCCTTCTACTAATAGAGATCATATTAATCCTGGGAACCCCCTCCCACTAATAGGGATCAGATTTATCCCGGGATCTCATTAATCCTGGGATCCCCCTCACCCTAATAGGGATCAGATTAATCCCGGTATCCCCCTCCCACTAATAGGGATCAGATTAATCCTGGGATCTCAATCCTGGGATCTCCCTCCTCCTAATAGGGATCAGATTTATCATGGGACCCCCCTCCCCCTAATAGGGATCAGATTAATCCCGGGATCAGCGACAGTTAGATACACACACTGAATGAAGCGGCGCGATGCGTGATGCGTGATGCGCCAGGTCTCACCTGTGGCCGGAAGCACCTGGAACCTGCCCTCCTCCATCCCCTCCCCCTAATAGGGATCAGATTTATCCTGGGATCGCCCTCCCCCTAATAGGGATCAGATTTATCCCGGGATCAGCGACAGTTAGAAACACACACTGAACGGAGCGGCGTGCGCCGTGTGATGCGCCTGGTCTCACCTGTGGCCGGATGCACCTGGAACCTTCCCTCCTCGTTGCCCCCGGCGATCTGATACGCGACCCTTCCGTTCTCGCCGAGGTCGGGGTCCTGCGCCACCAGGTAGAGCGCGGTGGTTCCGTGGGGGAGGTCCTCGCGCAGCCAGGCGGCGGGCGGGGTTATGAAGCGGGGGGCGTGGTCATTGCGGTCGCTGAGGAAGATCCTGGCGGTGACGGCGGTGGCGCGGCGTTGGCTGGCGTTCAGGGGCCGGTCAGTGGCTTCCACCATCAGCAGGTAGGTGGCGATCTTCTCGCGGTCCAGGGGCCGGGCCACGCTCAGGACTCCGGTGTCGGGGTCCAGGCGGAAGGTGGGCTCCTGCCCCGGGGCCCCAGGCTCCTGCTGCAGCACCGCGTAGCGCACCTGGCTGTTGGGCCCCGGCCCGTCCCGGTCTGTGGCCTGGAAGGTGAAGATGGAGGAGCCCGCGGGGGCGTCTTCGGGGATCACCAGGGTCAGAGGGTCCTCGGGGAAGACGGGCGGGTGGTCGTTCCGGTCCTGCACCTCCACCTCCACCTGCACCACTGTGGGGGGCAGATAGACCCCGGCCACGTCCCGCACGGCCTCCTCCACACTCACCCTCAGGCTGTGCCGCGGCTGCGACTCGTAATCCAGCTCCCGGACCAGGAAGATGCCGCCCGTGCGCCCGTCCACCATGAAGCTGCCGTGCGGGTCCTCCACGAGGGTGTAGACGGAGGGGCCCCGCGGGGTCTTGGGGGCCACGGTGCCCAGGAGGGAGCCGGGGGGTAAACCCTCCATCGGGGTCAGGACCAGAGTGCTGGGGTTGGGTTTGGCCGGGTAACGGGCAGAGGGTAGAACCTGGAGGTGGGGGAGACACAAGACGATGTTAGGTGAGTATAGAAGAAGAGAGGGGCACCACTATTATCAATGACTGTGCTCACCTATAACATAAAGAAACAATAGAAACAATAAATATATCCGAAAGCTTTATTATACACAATCACCTTATACAAAACAAGATTAGAAACAGCTGCATTTACCCCAAATAAAACACAAATACAACAGTAATTAGTAATTGAACACTTTTTGTGCCGATACAAATAGAATAGATTATTATTATTGTTTATTTATATAGCGCCATCATCTTCCGTAGCGCTTTAGATTCCAACCAATATAAAAAAAACCCTCCTGCTTTATATAGTGGTGATAATGGCTGTTTCCTGATTGAAGTATTGAATATATTATAAATTTCAATATGTACTATTCGGGGTAAATGCAGCTGTTTTTAATCTTGTTTTGTATGACGCGATTGTGTGTTTTGTGTGTGTATTAATTTTTGTATAGTATCTCATATGAAAAAGCTCGGATAACCTGCTCATGCTTTTCCTTCCTCAGTGACCCTACCCTTGGTTGGTATATGGTCAGGCTACAATCACGATTGGCTGATTCCGGGTTTAGGCTATTCCCGGCTGTTCTACATCAAGCCTTTGACCAAAACCACACTATTTATTTAAAAAAAAAATTATATTTTATTTGTACCACTGATTTACAAAGGGAATAATCCCATAATCACATTTTTTAGCATCAATAATAAACATTGTTTACATATATACATGTGATTCATTGCGATACATCGTGAGGAGTCGCTATTTGACCAGTACAGCGCTGTATGGGAGCGCATGTTAGCGACTGCTCATAGCGACCGACTCACAACGTATTCATCAAAAAAACAGCCTCACAAATCTCTGGCGCTGAAAAATGCTTCTCTGAAGCCCAGAGCGCAGGAGGCGGTGTGATTAAAGTCTGTTTTTCAGCATCTATCCACCAGTAACAAAGCGAAAACATATGGAATTACATTGTAACAACATTGTAACATGACACTATAATGGCAGAGCTGTGATGTCATTTCTGAGGAAATATATAAAACATGAAAAATGTTTGATAAAACTGCTTATTCAATGTCAGGAGAGGTCACAGGATTATTTGTGACTTTTTGAAAAAATAAACAAAAACCCTGTTAAAAGAGAAGAAAAGTATCGTCCATTAAAATGTATGGGAGAGCGACAGGTAGCGAGAGGTCATGCCCAAGACTGAACGCCGGCGCTGTTCGCTGAGGCTGGGATAATGATGAATCGGGCGCTACTTGGTGCCCAGTGGGCGCGATGGTTCTTTTCAATGGAGCGAATAAGCAAATGTTTTTTTCAAGGGGTTAAAATGGCTTTGGGCCACTGATGTCACGGTGCCCAGAGGTGGTCTCCATCTGTCAGTTGGCGCGATGACATCATTGGCCCAAAGCCTTTCCTTATTCCTTATTGGCCCATTTTTATGTGGCAGCGAATCCAGGATTTGTGCCAGTTTTAATGCGATATTGGTCAGAGCGTCTATAGAATAATTGACATAATATTAATATAATATAATAATAATCCTAACTTTTAATCTTTTAACTTCTAATAATCCTATTAATAATAATAATAATAATAGTAATAATATATAATAATAATAGAATAATAATATTGAATAATTGGCATCATTTATGGACATGTTCCTTTTAAAAGAAAGCGGGAAATAAGCATAAACACCAATAAGAAAACAACTTCAGTATAGTGGTGAGTAGAGGATCGGGAGACCCGCCCCCGAGCCCGGGCAACACTTACCTGTATGAGGAGCGGGGTGTCTGCGCTCTGCGATGGCGAACCCGAATCCCGCGCCTGAACCGTCAGGGTGTAATGGGAACGCTCAGCAACGTGCAGCACCGCCGCCGTTCGCAACTCCCCTGTGTGTGGGTGCAGGGTGAAGCGCTCTGCCCCCGAACCTGCAACAGAGGAACCAGGGGGGAGGAGAGGTGAGTATAGGGGCTCCGGGCCCATGGTCCTGACCCACGCTCCCACTACCTGCTCCTGACCCATGTTCCCACTACCCGCTCCTGACCCATGTTCCCACTACCTGCTCCTGACCCATGTTCCCACTACCCGCTCCTGACCCATGTTCCCACTACCCGCTCCTGACCCATGCTCCCACTACCCGCTCCTGACCCACGCTCCCACTACCCGCTCCTGACCCATGTTCCCACTACCTGCTCCTGACCCATGTTCCCACTACCTGCTCCTGACCCACGCTCCCACTACCCGCTCCTGACCCATGTTCCCACTACCCGCTCCTGACCCATGCTCCCACTACCCGCTCCTGACCCACGCTCCCACTACCCGCTCCTGACCCATGTTCCCACTACCTGCTCCTGACCCATGTTCCCACTACCTGCTCCTGACCCATGTTCCCACTACCCGCTCCTGACCCACGCTCCCACTACCCGCTCCTGACCCACGCTCCCACTACCCGCTCCTGACCCACGCTCCCACTACCCGCTCCTGACCCATGTTCCCACTACCTGCTCCTGACCCATGTTCCCACTACCTGCTCCTGACCCACGCTCCCACTACCCGCTCCTGACCCATGTTCCCACTACCCGCTCCTGACCCATGCTCCCACTACCCGCTCCTGACCCACGCTCCCACTACCCGCTCCTGACCCATGTTCCCACTACCTGCTCCTGACCCATGTTCCCACTACCTGCTCCTGACCCATGTTCCCACTACCCGCTCCTGACCCATGCTCCCACTACCTGCTCCTGACCCATGTTCCCACTACCCGCTCCTGACCCATGCTCCCACTACCCGCTCCTGACCCATGTTCCCACTACCTGCTCCTGACCCATGTTCCCACTACCCGCTCCTGACCCATGTTCCCACTACCTGCTCCTGACCCATGTTCCCACTACCTGCTCCTGACCCATGTTCCCACTACCCGCTCCTGACCCATGTTCCCACTACCTGCTCCTGACCCACGCTCCCACTACCCGCTCCTGACCCATGTTCCCACTACCTGCTCCTGACCCATGTTCCCACTACCCGCTCCTGACCCATGTTCCCACTACCCGCTCCTGACCCATGTTACCACTACCCGCTCCTGACCCATGTTCCCACTACCTGCTCCTGACCCACGCTCCCACTACCCGCTCCTGACCCATGTTCCCACTACTTGCTCCTGACCCATGTTCCCACTACCTGCTCCTGACCCATGTTCCCACTACCCGCTCCTGACCCATGTTCCCACTACCCGCTCCTGACCCATGTTCCCACTACCCGCTCCTGACCCATGTTACCACTACCCGCTCCTGACCCATGTTCCCACTACCTGCTCCTGACCCATGTTCCCACTACCTGCTCCTGACCCATGTTCCCACTACCTGCTCCTGACCCATGTTCCCACTACCCGCTCCTGACCCATGCTCCCACTACCTGCTCCTGACCCATGTTCCCACTACCCGCTCCTGACCCATGTTACCACTACCCGCTCCTGACCCATGTTCCCACTACCTGCTCCTGACCCACGCTCCCACTACCCGCTCCTGACCCACGCTCCCACTACCCGCTCCTGACCCACACTCCCACTACCCGCTCCTGACCCATGTTCCCACTACCCGCTCCTGACCCATGTTCCCACTACCCGCTCCTGACCCATGCTCCCACTACCCGCTCCTGACCCACGCTCCCACTACCCGCTCCTGACCCATGTTCCCACTACCTGCTCCTGACCCATGTTCCCACTACCTGCTCCTGACCCACGCTCCCACTACCCGCTCCTGACCCATGTTCCCACTACCCGCTCCTGACCCATGCTCCCACTACCCGCTCCTGACCCACGCTCCCACTACCCGCTCCTGACCCATGTTCCCACTACCTGCTCCTGACCCATGTTCCCACTACCTGCTCCTGACCCATGTTCCCACTACCCGCTCCTGACCCATGTTCCCACTACCTGCTCCTGACCCATGCTCCCACTACCTGCTCCTGACCCATGTTCCCACTACCCGCTCCTGACCCATGTTCCCACTACCTGCTCCTGACCCATGCTCCCACTACCTGCTCCTGACCCATGCTCCCACTACCCGCTCCTGACCCACGCTCCCACTACCCGCTCCTGACCCATGTTCCCACTACCTGCTCCTGACCCATGTTCCCACTACCTGCTCCTGACCCATGTTCCCACTACCTGCTCCTGACCCATGTTCCCACTACCCGCTCCTGACCCATGCTCCCACTACCTGCTCCTGACCCATGTTCCCACTACCCGCTCCTGACCCATGCTCCCACTACCCGCTCCTGACCCACGCTCCCACTACCCGCTCCTGACCCATGTTCCCACTACCTGCTCCTGACCCATGTTCCCACTACCTGCTCCTGACCCATGTTCCCACTACCCGCTCCTGACCCATGTTCCCACTACCTGCTCCTGACCCACGCTCCCACTACCCGCTCCTGACCCATGTTCCCACTACCTGCTCCTGACCCATGTTCCCACTACCCGCTCCTGACCCATGTTCCCACTACCCGCTCCTGACCCATGTTACCACTACCCGCTCCTGACCCATGTTCCCACTACCTGCTCCTGACCCACGCTCCCACTACCCGCTCCTGACCCATGTTCCCACTACTTGCTCCTGACCCATGCTCCCACTACCCGCTCCTGACCCATGTTCCCACTACCCGCTCCTGACCCATGTTCCCACTACCCGCTCCTGACCCATGTTCCCACTACCCGCTCCTGACCCATGTTCCCACTACCCGCTCCTGACCCATGTTCCCACTACCCGCTCCTGACCCATGTTACCACTACCCGCTCCTGACCCATGTTCCCACTACCTGCTCCTGACCCATGCTCCCACTACCTGCTCCTGACCCACGCTCCCACTACCTGCTCCTGACCCATGTTCCCACTACCTGCTCCTGACCCATGTTCCCACTACCCGCTCCTGACCCATGTTCCCACTACCCGCTCCTGACCCATGTTCCCACTACCTGCTCCTGACCCATGTTCCCACTACCTGCTCCTGACCCACGCTCCCACTACCTGCTCCTGACCCATGTTCCCACTACCCGCTCCTGACCCATGTTCCCACTACCCGCTCCTGACCCATGTTCCCACTACCCGCTCCTGACCCATGTTCCCACTACCTGCTCCTGACCCATGTTCCCACTACCTGCTCCTGACCCATGCTCCCACTACCTGCTCCTGACCCATGTTCCCACTACCTGCCCCTGACCCATGATCCCACTACCTGCTCCTGACCCATGTTCCCACTACCTGCTCCTGACCCATGTTCCCACTACCTACTCCTGACCCATGTTCCCACTACCTGCTCCTGACCCATGTTCCCACTACCTGCCCCTGACCCATGATCCCACTACCTGCTCCTGACCCATGTTCCCACTACCTGCTCCTGACCCATGTTCCCACTACCTGCTCCTGACCCATGTTCCCACTACCTGCTCCTGACCCATGTTCCCACTACCTGCTCCTGACCCACGCTCCCACTACCTGCTCCTGACCCATGTTCCCACTACCTGCTCCTGACCCATGTTCCCACTACCTGCTCCTGACCCATGTTCCCACTACCTGCTCCTGACCCATGTTCCCACTACCCACTCCTGACCCATGCTCCCACTACCTGCTCCTGACCCATGTTCCCACTACCTGCTCCTGACCCATGTTCCCACTACCTGCTCCTGACCCACGCTCCCACTACCCGCTCCTGACCCACACTCCCACTACCCGCTCCTGAGCCATGTTCCCACTACCTGCTCCTGACCCATGTTCCCACTACCTGCTCCTGACCCATGTTCCCACTACCCGCTCCTGACCCATGTTCCCACTACCTGCTCCTGACCCACGCTCCCACTACCTGCTCCTGACCCATGTTCCCACTACCTGCTCCTGACCCATGTTCCCACTACCTGCTCCTGACCCATGTTCCCACTACCTGCTCCTGACCCATGTTCCCACTACCTGCTCCTGACCCATGTTCCCACTACCTGCTCCTGACCCATGTTCCCACTACCTGCTCCTGACCCATGTTCCCACTACCTGCTCCTGACCCATGTTCCCACTACCTGCTCCTGACCCATGTTCCCACTACCTGCTCCTGACCCATGTTCCCACTACCTGCTCCTGACCCATGTTCCCACTACCTGCTCCTGACCCATGTTCCCACTACCCGCTCCTGACCCATGTTCCCACTACCTGCTCCTGACCCATGTTCCCACTACCTGCTCCTGACCCATGTTCCCACTACCCGCTCCTGACCCATGTTCCCACTACCCGCTCCTGACCCACGCTCCCACTACCCGCTCCTGACCCATGCTCCAACTACCCGCTCCTGACCCACGCTCCCACTACCTGCTCCTGACCCACGCTCCCACTACCCGCTCCTGACCCATGTTCCCACTACCTGCTCCTGACCCATGTTCCCACTACCTGCTCCTGACCCATGTTCCCACTACCCGCTCCTGACCCATGTTCCCACTACCCGCTCCTGACCCACGCTCCCACTACCCGCTCCTGACCCATGCTCCAACTACCCGCTCCTGACCCACGCTCCCACTACCTGCTCCTGACCCACGCTCCCACTACCCGCTCCTGACCCATGTTCCCACTACCTGCTCCTGACCCATGTTCCCACTACCCGCTCCTGACCCATGTTCCCACTACCCGCTCCTGACCCATGTTCCCACTACCCGCTCCTGACCCATGTTCCCACTACCTGCTCCTGACCCATGCTCCCACTACCTGCTCCTGACCCATGTTCCCACTACCTGCCCCTGACCCATGATCCCACTACCTGCTCCTGACCCATGTTCCCACTACCTGCTCCTGACCCATGTTCCCACTACCTGCTCCTGACCCATGTTCCCACTACCTGCTCCTGACCCATGTTCCCACTACCTGCCCCTGACCCATGATCCCACTACCTGCTCCTGACCCATGTTCCCACTACCTGCTCCTGACCCATGTTCCCACTACCTGCTCCTGACCCATGTTCCCACTACCCACTCCTGACCCATGCTCCCACTACCTGCTCCTGACCCATGTTCCCACTACCTGCTCCTGACCCATGTTCCCACTACCTGCTCCTGACCCACGCTCCCACTACCCGCTCCTGACCCACACTCCCACTACCCGCTCCTGAGCCATGTTCCCACTACCTGCTCCTGACCCATGTTCCCACTACCTGCTCCTGACCCATGTTCCCACTACCCGCTCCTGACCCATGTTCCCACTACCTGCTCCTGACCCACGCTCCCACTACCTGCTCCTGACCCATGTTCCCACTACCTGCTCCTGACCCATGTTCCCACTACCTGCTCCTGACCCATGTTCCCACTACCTGCTCCTGACCCATGTTCCCACTACCTGCTCCTGACCCATGTTCCCACTACCTGCTCCTGACCCATGTTCCCACTACCTGCTCCTGACCCATGTTCCCACTACCTGCTCCTGACCCATGTTCCCACTACCTGCTCCTGACCCATGTTCCCACTACCTGCTCCTGACCCATGTTCCCACTACCCGCTCCTGACCCATGTTCCCACTACCTGCTCCTGACCCATGCTCCCACTACCCGCTCCTGACCCATGTTCCCACTACCCGCTCCTGACCCACGCTCCCACTACCCGCTCCTGACCCATGGTCCCACTACCTGCTCCTGACCCATGTTCCCACTACCTGCTCCTGACCCATGTTCCCACTACCCGCTCCTGACCCATGCTCCCACTACCCGCTCCTGACCCATGTTCCCACTACCCGCTCCTGACCCACGCTCCCACTACCCGCTCCTGACCCATGTTCCCACTACCTGCTCCTGACCCATGTTCCCACTACCTGCTCCTGACCCACGCTCCCATTACCTGCTCCTGACCCATGCTCCCACTACCTGCTCCTGACCCATGCTCCCACTACCCGCTCCTGACCCATGTTCCCACTACCTGCTCCTGACCCATGTTCCCACTACCTGCTCCTGACCCACGCTCCCATTACCTGCTCCTGACCCATGTTCCCACTACCCGCTCCTGACCCATGTTCCCACTACCCGCTCCTGACCCATGTTCCCATTACCTGCTCCTGACCCATGCTCCCACTACCTGCTCCTGACCCATGCTCCCACTACCCGCTCCTGACCCATGTTCCCACTACCCGCTCCTGACCCATGTTCCCACTACCTGCTCCTGACCCATGCTCCCACTACCTGCTCCTGACCCATAGTCCAACTACCTGCTCCTGACCCATGTTCCCACTACCCGCTCCTGACCCATGTTCCCACTACCTGCTCCTGACCCATGCTCCCACTACCTGCTCCTGACCCATGTTCCCACTACCTGCTCCTGACCCATGTTCCCACTACCCGCTCCTGACCCATGTTCCCACTACCTGCTCCTGACCCATGTTCCCACTACCCGCTCCTGACCCATGCTCCCACTACCTACTCCTGACCCATGTTCCCACTACCTGCTCCTGACCCATGATCCCACTACCTGCTCCTGACCCATGCTCCCACTACCTGCTCCTGACCCATGTTCCCACTACCCGCTCCTGACCCATGTTCCCACTACCCGCTCCTGACCCATGATCCCACTACCCGCTCCTGACCCATGCTCCCACTACCCGCTCCTGACCCATGCTCCCACTACCTGCTCCTGACCCATGCTCCCACTACCCGCTCTTGACCCATGCTCCCACTACCTGCTCCTGACCCATGTTCCCACTACCCGCTCCTGACCCATGCTCCCACTACCCGCTCCTGACCCATGTTCCCACTACCTGCTCCTGACACATTCTCCCACTACCCGCTCCTGACCCATGTTCCCACTACCTGCTCCTGACCCATGTTCCCACTACCTGCTCCTGACCCATGTTCCCACTACCCGCTCCTGACCCATGCTCCCACTACCTGCTCCTGACCCATGTTCCCACTACCCGCTCCTGACCCACGCTCCCACTACCCGCTCCTGACCCACGCTCCCACTACCCGCTCCTGACCCACGCTCCCACTACCCGCTCCTGACCCATGTTCCCACTACCCGCTCCTGACCCATGCTCCCACTACCCGCTCCTGACCCATGTTCCCACTACCTGCTCCTGACACATGTTCCCACTACCCGCTCCTGACCCATGCTCCCACTACCCGCTCCTGACCCATGCTCCCACTACCCGCTCCTGACCCATGTTCCCACTACCCGCTCCTGACCCATGCTCCCACTACCCGCTCCTGACCCATGTTCCCACTACCTGCTCCTGACACATTCTCCCACTACCCGCTCCTGACCCATGTTCCCACTACCTGCTCCTGACCCATGTTCCCACTACCCGCTCCTGACCCATGTTCCCACTACCTGCTCCTGACCCATGTTCCCACTACCTGCTCCTGACACATTCTCCCACTACCCGCTCCTGACCCATGTTCCCACTACCTGCTCCTGACCCATGTTCCCACTACCCGCTCCTGACCCATGTTCCCACTACCCGCTCCTGACCCATGTTCCCACTACCTGCTCCTGACCCATGATCCCACTACCTGCTCCTGACCCATGTTCCCACTACCCGCTCCTGACCCATGATCCCACTACCTGCTCCTGACCCATGATCCCACTACCTGCTCCTGACCCATGCTCCCACTACCTGCTCCTGACATATTCTCCCACTACCCGCTCCTGACCCATGTTCCCACTACCCGCTCCTGACCCATGGTCCTGACCCATGCTCCCACTACCCGATCCTGACCCACGCTCCCACTACCCGCTCCTGACCCATGATCCCACTACCCGCTCCTGACCCACACTCCCACTACCCGCTCCTGACCCATGGTCCTGACCCATGCTCCCACTACCCGATCCTGACCCACGCTCCCACTACCCGCTCCTGACCCACGCTCCCACTACCCGCTCCTGACCCACACTCCCACTACCCGCTTCTGACCCATGATCCTGACCCATGCTCCCACTACCCGCTCCTGACCCATGATCCTGACCCATGCTCCCACTACCCGCTCCTGACCCATGGTCCTGACCCATGCTCCCACTACCCGCTTCTGACCCATGATCCTGACCCATGCTCCCACTACCCGCTCCTGACCCATGATCCTGACCCATGCTCCCACTACCCGCTCCTGACCCATGATCCTGACCCACGCTCCCACTACCCGCTCCTGACCCATGATCCTGACCCATGCTCCCACTACCCGCTTCTGACCCATGATCCTGACCCATGCTCCCACTACCCGCTCCTGACCCATGATCCTGACCCATGCTCCCACTACCCGCTCCTGACCCATGGTCCTGACCCATGCTCCCACTACCCGCTCCTGACCCATGCTCCCACTACCCGCTCCTGACCCATGGTCCTGACCCACGCTCCCACTACCCGCTCCTGACCCATGCTCCCACTACCCGCTCCTGACCCATGGTCCTGACCCATGCTCCCACTACCCGCTCCTGACCCATGCTCCCACTACCCGCTCCTGACCCATGGTCCTGACCCACGCTCCCACTACCCGCTCCTGACCCATGCTCCCACTACCCGCTCCTGACCCATGGTCCTGACCCATGCTCCCACTACCCGCTCCTGACCCATGCTCCCACTACCCGCTCCTGACCCATGGTCCTGACCCACGCTCCCACTACCCGCTCCTGACCCATGCTCCCACTACCCGCTCCTGACCCATGCTCCCACTACCCGCTCCTGACCCACGCTCCCACTACCCGCTCCTGACCCATGCTCCCACTACCCGCTCCTGACCCATGCTCCCACTACCCGCTCCTGACCCATGCTCCCACTACCCGCTCCTGACCCACGCTCCCACTACCCGCTCCTGACCCATGGTCCTGATTATTATTATTGTTTATTTATAAAGTGCCAGAATCTATGGCCATGCTCCTTTGCCTCTTTTTGCCCCTTGGTATGGCTCTGGGCCTCCTTCCTCTTGCCTGACCCCGGCCTAATATCCGTGTCCCTCCTTCCCTTCATGTCCTCCCCTAGGCCCCGCCCCCAGCGCCATCAGTGTGGGAAAAAAGCCACTTCAAAGCAGCTGCAGTCCTCATAAATGGCCGTCACGCTCCCGCGCTAACTGGAAGCACCTGACAGCAATGAGCGCAACACCCATAAATGTCCGAACAGAGGATGAATAGGGCGCAGCTGCGGTGTGGGGGGGAACCGTCATGTCTGCCCCCCAATGTCACCCACCTGCATCTCCCTCCTGTGTCACCCACCAGTGTCACCCAACAGTGTCACCCACCAGTGTCACCCACCAGTGTCACCCACCAGTGTCACCCACCAGTGTCACCCCCCAGTGTCATCCTCCAGTGTCACCCACCAGTGTCACCCAACAGTGTCACCCTCCAGTGTCACCCCCCAGTGTCACCCTCCAGTGTCACCCACCAGTGTCATCCACCAGTGTCACCCACCAGTGTCACCCAACAGTGTCACCCTCCAGTGTCACCCCCCAGTGTCACCCTCCAGTGTCACCCACCAGTGTCCCCCTCCAGTGTCACCCCCCAGTGTCACCCTCCAGTGTCACCCACCAGTGTCACCCTCCAGTGTCATCCACCAGTGTCACCCAACAGTGTCACCCTCCAGTGTCACCCAACAGTGTCACCCCCCAGTGTCACCCACCAGTGTCACCCAACAGTGTCACCCACCAGTGTCACCCAACAGTGTCACCCTCCAGTGTCACCCTCCAGTGTCACCCCCCAGTGTCACCCACCAGTGTCACCCACCAGTGTCACCCAACAGTGTCACCCACCAGTGTCACCCAACAGTGTCACCCTCCAGTGTCACCCTCCAGTGTCACCCCCCAGTGTCACCCACCAGTGTCACCCAACAGTGTCACCCAACAGTGTCCCCCTCCAGTGTCACCCCCCAGTGTCACCCTCCAGTGTCACCCACCAGTGTCACCCTCCAGTGTCATCCACCAGTGTCACCCTCCAGTGTCACCCACCAGTGTCACCCTCCAGTGTCACCCAACAGTGTCACCCAACAGTGTCACCCTCCAGTGTCACCCTCCAGTGTCACCCCCCAGTGTCACCCACCAGTGTCACCCAACAGTGTCACCCACCAGTGTCACCCAACAGTGTCACCCTCCAGTGTCACCCTCCAGTGTCACCCCCCAGTGTCACCCACCAGTGTCACCCAACAGTGTCACCCAACAGTGTCACCCTCCAGTACCACCCTCCAGTGTCACCCCCCAGTGTCACCCTCCAGTGTCACCCTCCAGTGTCACCCCCCAGTGTCACACACCAGTGTCACCCTCCAGTGTCACCCTCCAGTGTCACCCTCCAGGGTCACCCACCAGCGTCACACAACAGTGTCACCCGCCAGTGTCACCCAACAGTGTCACCCAACAGTGTCACCCTCCAGTACCACCCTCCAGTGTCCCCCGCCAGTGTCACCCAACAGTGTCACCCAACAGTGTCACCCTCCAGTACCACCCTCCAGTGTCCCCCGCCAATGTCACCCATCAGTGTCACCCACCAGTGTCAGCCGCATGTGTCACCCTCCAGGGTCACCCACCTGTGTCACCTGTCACTGCCATCCCCAGTGTCACCCCCCAATATCACGCACCATTGTCACCCACCAGCATCACCCACCAGTATCAACCACATGTGTCACCCGTCACTGCCACACCCCAGTGTCACCCTCCCGTGTCACCCACCAGTGTCACCCCCCCAAGCGTCACCCACCAGTGTCACCCTCCAGTGTCACCCGTCACTGCCGCCCCCCCAGTGTCACCCTTCAGTGTCACCCATCACTGCCATCCCCCAGTATTACCCGCCAGTGCCCCCCTCCAGTACCACCCTCCAGTTTCACCCATCTAAGTCCACCGCCAATGTCACCCACCAGTGTCACCCGCCAGTGTCACCCACCAGCATCACCCTCCAGTGTCACCCGCCTGTGTCACCCGCCAGTGTCACCCACCAGCATCACCCTCCAGTGTCACCCGCCTGTGTCACCCCCCATTGTCACCCACCCACAGTGCCGCCCGTCATGGTCGCTGCCATACCTGACAAGCTGTAGATCACGGTCCCGTTTTCCCCCTCGTCCGGATCCTTGGCCACGATGGAGGCCACAAACATTCCTGACATCTTCCCTTCCATAATCTATCGCCAGAGAGGTGACAGTTACACACTGCACCATAGCACGGCGCCCCTGACCCCTCCCGCCGCGCACGCCCTCGCCCGGGTTACCTGTATGGGAGCCTCTCGGCCAGGGACGGGGTACAGGAAGGAGGGACGGTTGTCATTCTCGTCCAGCACAGAGACGTGGATGGTCCCGCTGACGCTGCGAGGAGGAGCTCCGCCATCTTGGGCGATGACCAGGAGCTGGTAGGTGGCCTGGTGCTCGCGGTCGAGGCTGCGCCGCACTAACAGTTCTCCTGCACAGATAACGGGGACACAGCGCCATTCAGAAAAAAAAAACACATTTTAGTTTCAAGGTTTGAGATACTGACCAGCAGCTTCTATATTGCTGGGTTAATGCAGTTTACACTTATGACAGTAGGTGGCGCTGTTACATATATCTGTGTGTAGTGTAGGCTTACAGCTTGTCTCTGTATGTGATCCGCATCTATATTGCTGGGTCAATGCAGTTTACACTTATGACAGTAGGTGGCGCTGTTACATATATCTATGTGTAGTGTAGGCTTACAGCCGGTCTCTGTATGTGGTCTGCATCTATATTGCTAGGTTAATGCAGTTTACACTTATGACAGTAGGTGGCGCTGTTACATATATCTATGTGTAGTGTAGGCTTACAGCCGGTCTCTGTATGTGGTCTGCATCTATATTGCTAGGTTAATGCAGTTTACACTTATGACAGTAGGTGGCGCTGTTACATATATCTATGTGTAGTGTAGGCTTACAGCTTGTCTCTGTATGTGATCCGCATCTATATTGCTGGGTCAATGCAGTTTACACTTATGACAGTAGGTGGCGCTGTTACATATATCTGTGTGTAGTGTAGGCTTACAGCTTGTCTCTGTATGTGATCCGCATCTATATTGCTAGGTCAATGCAGTTTACACTTATGACAGTAGGTGGCGCTGTTACATATATCTGTGTGTAGTGTAGGCTTTCAGCTTGTCTCTGTATGTGATCTGCATCTATATTGCTGGGTTAATGCAGTTTACACTTATGACAGTAGAGGGCGCTGTTACATATATCTGTGTGTAGTGTAGGCTTACAGCTTGTCTCTGTATGTGGTCTGCATCTATATTGCTGGGTCAATGCAGTTTACACTTATGACAGTAGGTGGCGCTGTTACATATATCTGTGTGTAGTGTAGGCTTTCAGCTTGTCTCTGTATGTGATCTGCATCTATATTGCTAGGTTAATGCAGTTTACACTTATGACAGTAGGTGGCGCTGTTACATATATCTATGGGTAGTGTAGGTTTACAGCTTGTCTCTGTATGTGATCCGCATCTATATTGCTAGTCTAATGCAGTTTACACTTATGACAGTAGGTGGCGCTGTTACATATATCTGTGTGTAGTGTAGGCTTACAGCTTGTCTCTGTATGTGGTCTGCATCTATATTGCTGGGTCAATGCAGTTTACACTTATGACAGTAGGTGGCGCTGTTACATATATCTGTGTGTAGTGTAGGCTTTCAGCTTGTCTCTGTATGTGATCTGCATCTATATTGCTGGGTTAATGCAGTTTACACTTATGACAGTAGGTGGCGCTGTTACATATATCTATGGGTAGTGTAGGTTTACAGCCGGTCTCTGTCTGTGATCTGCATCTATATTGCTGGGTCAATGCAGTTTACATTTATGACAGTAGAGGGCGCTGTTACATATATCTGTGTGTAGTGTAGGCTTTCAGCTTGTCTCTGTATGTGATCTGCATCTATATTGCTGGGTCAATGCAGCTTACACTTATGACAGTAGAGGGCGCTGTTACATATATCTATGGGTAGTGTAGGCTTACAGCCGCTCTCTGTATGTGATCCGCATCTATATTGCTGGGTTAATGCAGTTTACACTTATGACAGTAGGTGGCGCTGTTACATATATCTATGTGTAGTGTAGGCTTACAGCTTGTCTCTGTATGTGGTCTGCATCTATATTGTTAGGTTAATGTAGTTTACATTTATGATAGTAGAGGGCGCTGTTACATATATCTGTGTGTAGTGTAGGCTTACAGCCGGTCTCTGTATGTGATCTGCATCTATATTGTTAGGTTAATGCAGTTTACATTTATGATAGTAGAGGGCGCTGTTACATATATCTGTGTGTAGTATAGACTTACAGCCGGTCTCTGTATGTGATCTGCATCTATATTGCTGGGTTAATGCAGTTTACATTTATGACAGTAGGTGGCGCTGTTACATATATCTGTGTGTAGTGTAGGCTTACAGCCGGTCTCTGTATGTGGTCTGCAGCTATATTGTTAGGTTAATGCAGTTTACATTTATGACAGTAGGTGGCGCTGTTACATATATCTGTGTGTAGTGTAGGCTTACAGCCGGTCTCTGTATGTGGTCTGCAGCTATATTGTTAGGTTAATGCAGTTTACATTTATGACAGTAGGTGGCGCTGTTACATATATCTGTGTGTAGTGTAGGCTTACAGCCGGTCTCTGTATGTGATCTGCATCTATATTGCTGGGTCAATGCAGTTTACACTTATGACAGTAGGTGGCGCTGTTACATATATCTGTGTGTAGTGTAGGTTTACAGCCGGTCTCTGTATGTGATCCGCATCTATATTGCTAGGTTAAATGCAGTTTACACTTATGACAGTAGATGGCGCTGTTACATATATCTGTGTGTAGTGTAGGCTTTCAGCTTGTCTCTGTATGTGATCTGCATCTATATTGCTGGGTCAATGCAGTTTACACTTATGACAGTAGGTGGCGCTGTTACATATATCTGTGTGTAGTGTAGGCTTACAGCCGGTCTCTGTATGTGATCCGCATCTATATTGCTGGGTCAATGCAGTTTACACTTATGACAGTAGAGGGCGCTGTTACATATATCTGTGTGTAGTGTCGGCTTACAGCCGGTCTCTGTATGTGGTCTGCATCTATATTGCTGGGTCAATGCAGTTTACACTTATGACAGTAGAGGGCGCTGTTACATATAGCTGTGTGTAGTGTAGGCTTACAGCCGGTCTCTGTATGTGATCTGCATCTATATTGCTGGGTCAATGCAGTTTACACTTATGACAGTAGAGGGCGCTGTTACATATAGCTGTGTGTAGTGTAGGCTTACAGCCGGTCTCTGTATGTGATCTGCATCTATATTGCTAGGTTAATGCAGTTTACACTTATAACAGTAGGTGGCGCTGTTACATATATCTATGTGTAGTGTAGGCTTACAGCCGGTCTCTGTATATGATCTGCATCTATATTGTTAGGTTAATGCAGTTTACATTTATGACAGTAGAGGGCGCTGTTACATATATCTGTGTGTAGAGTCTGTTGTACATTCCCTGCTGCATGTTTCCTGTATATTGAGGTCATCTCTATGACTTCTTTTTCTTGTCTATGTTATTCACCATTTAAGGTGATTTCTCTCACTGTACTCATGTTCCAGTAAAGCCAGTTCCTGTTACACCACAAATGTCTATCGGGATTTGACTCCACTGCTCCCACTCACACGCTGCAGCAACTAAAACCTCAGTATTGGGGGAGTCACAAGAAAAAAGCCCCGGCCTGGGGTAACCTCCCTGCTCGGACCAATTCCACAAATGCCTCAGCTTTTCTAGTTAGTTGGTTTGTCCCCCATAAAAGTTGTTAGTACAAAACATTGCATTTTATCATCGTTATTTTGCAATATTCCTCTGGATGGCGCTAATACCACCACTGTTACAATGTATACGCTTTCCCTGGATATAAATATTCTCTGCTTCCATAGTTCCTGATCAGAATTCCAAGTAAACAGGACGACGCGTTTCACCAACAAATATCCGCTTTGTCAGTGCCGACAATTCTATAAATAACCTGCACAGTATAGAAATAGCCGACGGTTCTATAAATAGATCTCATATTATGGTAATAGAATGAGATAAAGCTGCTCATCATTATTCTACAGGCTTACATACTGTCTATTAGCTGTCATTAGATAACAGACATGGATCAGGAGCAGGAGCTGGGATTGGGAGCATGGATTAGGAGCAGGAGTGTGGATGAGGATCAGGTAGCAGTAGCAGGTAGCGGGAGCATAGATCAGGAGCAGGTAGCAGAAGCATGGATCAGGAGCATAGATACGGAGCAGGTAGCAGGAGCATGGATTAGGAGAAGGTAGCAGGAGCATAGATCAGGAGCAGGTAGCAGGAGCATGGATCAGGAGCAGGAACATGGGTCAGGAGTGGGTAACAGGAGCATGGATCAGGAGTAGGAACATGGGTCAGGAGCAGGTAACAGGAGCATGGATCAGGAGTAGGAACATGGGTCAGGAGCGGGTAACAGGAGCATGGATCAGGAGAATGAATCAGGAACATTGATCAGGAGCAGGTAACAGGAGCATGAATCGGGAGCGGGTAGCAGGAGCATGGGTCAGGAGCCGGAACATGGGTCAGGAGCGGGTAACAGGAGCATGGATCAGGAGCAGGAACATGGGTCAAGAGCAGGTAACAGGAGCATGGATCAGGAGCAGGAACATGGGTCAGGAGCGGGTAGCAGGAGCATGGGTCAGGAGCCGGAACATGGGTCAGGAGCGGGTAACAGGAGCATGGATCAGGAGCAGGAACATGGGTCAGGAGCGGGTAACAGGAGCATGGATCAGGAGCAGGAACATGGGTCAAGAGCAGGTAACAGGAGCATGGATCAGGAGCAGGAACATGGGTCAGGAGCGGGTAACAGGAGCATGGATCAGGAGCCGGAACATGGGTCAGGAGCGGGTAACAGGAGCATGGATCAGGAGCAGGATCATGGGTCAGGAGCAGGTAACAGGAGCATGGATCAGGAGCAGGAACGTGGGTCAGGAGCGGGTAACAGCAGCATGGATCAGGAGCAGGAACATGGGTCAGGAGTGGGTAACAGGAGCATGGATCAGGAGCAGGAACATGGGTCAGGAGAACAGGAGCATGGATCAGGAGCAGGAACATGGGTCAGGAGCGGGTAAAAGGAGCATGGATCAGGAGCAGGAACATGGGTCAGGAGCGGGTAACAGGAGCATGGATCAGGAGCAGGAACATGGGTCAGGAGCGGGTAACAGGAACATGGATCAGGAGCAGGAACATGGGTCAGGAGCGGGTAACAGGAGCATGGATCAGGAGCAGGAACATGGGTCAGGAGCGGGTAATAGGAGCATGGATCAGGAGCAGGAACATGGGTCAGGAGCGGGTAACAGGAGCATGGATCAGGAGCAGGAACATGGGTCAAGAGCAGGTAACAGGAGCATGGATCAGGAGCAGGAACATGGGTCAGGAGCGGGTAACAGGAGCATGGATCAGGAGCCGGAACATGGGTCAGGAGCGGGTAACAGGAGCATGGATCAGGAGCAGGATCATGGGTCAGGAGCAGGTAACAGGAGCATGGATCAGGAGCAGGAACGTGGGTCAGGAGCGGGTAACAGCAGCATGGATCAGGAGCAGGAACATGGGTCAGGAGTGGGTAACAGGAGCATGGATCAGGAGCAGGAACATGGGTCAGGAGAACAGGAGCATGGATCAGGAGCAGGAACATGGGTCAGGAGCGGGTAAAAGGAGCATGGATCAGGAGCAGGAACATGGGTCAGGAGCGGGTAACAGGAGCATGGATCAGGAGCAGGAACATGGGTCAGGAGCGGGTAACAGGAACATGGATCAGGAGCAGGAACATGGGTCAGGAGCGGGTAACAGGAGCATGGATCAGGAGCAGGAACATGGGTCAGGAGCGGGTAATAGGAGCATGGATCAGGAGCAGGAACATGGGTCAGGAGCGGGTAACAGGAGCATGGATCAGGAGCAGGAACGTGGGTCAGGAGCGGGTAACAGGAGCATGGATCAGGAGCAGGAACATGGGACAGGAGCGGGTAACAGGAGCATGGATCAGGAGCAGGAACATGGGTCAGGAGCGGGTAACAGGAGCATGGATCAGGAGCAGGAACATGGGTCAGGAGCAGGAGCATGGATCAGGAGCAGGAACATGGGTCAGGAGCGGGTAACAGGAGCATGCATCAGGAGCAGGAACATGGGTCAGGAGCAGGTAACAGGAGCATGGATCAGGAGCAGGAACATAGGTCAGGAGCGGGTAACAGGAGCATGGATCAGGAGCAGGAACATGGATCAGGAGCGGGTAACAGGAGCATGGATCAGGAGCAGGAACGTGGGTCAGGAGCGGGTAACAGGAGCATGGATCAGGAGCAGGAACGTGGGTCAGGAGCGGGTAACAGGAGCATGGATCAGGAGCAGGAACGTGGGTCAGGAGCGGGTAACAGGAGCATGGATCAGGAGCAGGAACATGGATCAGGAGCGGGTAACAGGAGCATGGATCAGGAGCAGGAACATGGGTCAGGAGCGGGTAACAGGAGCATGGATCAGGAGCAGGAACGTGGGTCAGGAGCGGGTAACAGGAGCATGGATCAGGAGCAGGAACATGGGACAGGAGCGGGTAACAGGAGCATGGATCAGGAGCAGGAACATGGGTCAGGAGCGGGTAACAGGAGCATGGATCAGGAGCAGGAACATGGGTCAGGAGCGGGTAACAGGAGCATGGATTAGTAGCAGGAACATAGGTTAGGAGCGGGTAACAGGAGCATGGATCAGGAGCAGGAACATGGATCAGGAGCGGGTAACAGGAGCATGGATCAGGAACATGGGTCAGGAGCGGGTAACAGGAGCATGGATCAGGAGCAGGAACATGGGTCAGGAGCGGGTAACAGGAGCATGGATCAGGAGCAGGAACATGGATCAGGAGTGGGTAACAGGAACATGGATCAGGAGCAGGAACATGGGTCAGGAGCGGGTAACAGGAGCATGGATCAGGAGCAGGAACATGGGTTAGAGGCGGGTAACAGGAGCATGGATCAGGAGCGGGTAACAGGAGCATGGATCAGGAACATGGGTCAGGAGCAGGAACATGGATCAGGAGCGGGTAACAGGAGCATGAATCAGGAACATGGGTCAGGAGCGGGTAACAGGAGCATGGATCAGGAGCAGGAACATGGGTTAGGAGCGGGTAACAGGAGCATGGATCAGGAGCAGGAACATGGATCAGGAGCGGGTAACAGGAGCATGGATCAGGAACATGGGTCAGGAGCGGGTAACAGGAGCATGGATCAGGAGCAGGAACATGGATCAGGAGTGGGTAACAGGAGCATGGATCAGGAGCAGAAACATGGGTCAGGAGCGGGTAACAGGAGCATGGATCAGGAACATGGGTCAGGAGTGGGTAACAGGAGCATGGATCAGGAGCAGGAACATGGGTTAGGAGCAGGTAACAAGAGCATGGATCAGTAGCAGGAACATAGGTCAGGAGCAGGTAACAGGAGCATGGATTAGGAGCAGGAACATGGGTCAGGAGCGGGTAACAGGAGCATGGATCAGGAGCAGGAACATGGGTCAGGAGCGGGTAACAGGAGCATGGATCAGGAGCAGGAACATGGGTCAGGAGCGGGTAACAGGAGCATGGATCAGGAGCAGGAGCATGGATCAGGAGCGGGTAACAGGAGCATGGTTTAGGAGCAGGAACATGGGTCAGGAGCGGGTAACAGGAGCATGGATCAGGAGCAGGAACATGGGTCAGGAGCGAGTAACAGGAGCATGGATCAGGAGCAGGAACATGGATCAGGAGCGGGTAACAGGAGCATGGATCAGGAGCAGGAACATGGGTCAGGAGCGAGTAACAGGAGCATGGATCAGGAGCAGGAACATGGGTCAGGAGTGGGTAACAGGAGCATGGATCAGGAGCAGGAACATGGGTCAGGAGCAGGAGCATGGGTCAGGAGTGGGTAACAGGAGCATGGATCAGGAGCAGGAACATGGGTCAGGAGTGGGTAACAGGAGCATGGATCAGGAGCAGGAACATGGGTCAGGAGTGGGTAACAGGAGCATGGATCAGGAGCAGGAACATGGGTCAGGAGCGGGTAACAGGAGCATGAATCAGGAGCAGGAACATGGGTCAGGAGCGAGTAACAGGAGCATGGATCAGGAGCAGGAACATGGGTCAGGAGCGAGTAACAGGAGCATGGATCAGGAGCAGGAACATGGGTCAGGAGCGAGTAACAGGAGCATGGATCAGGAGCAGGAACATGGGTCAGGAGCAGGAGCATGGGTCAGGAGTGGGTAACAGGAGCATGGATCAGGAGCAGGAACATGGGTCAGGAGTGGGTAACAGGAGCATGGATCAGGAGCAGGAACATGGGTCAGGAGTAGGTAACAGGAGCATGGATCAGGAGCAGGAACATGGGTCAGGCGCGGGTAACAGGAGCATGGATCAGGAGCAGGAACATGGGTCAGGAGCGAGTAACAGGAGCATGGATCAGGAGCAGGAACATGGGTCAGGAGTGGGTAACAGGAGCATGGATCAGGAGCAGGAACATGGGTCAGGCGCGGGTAACAGGAGCATGGATCAGGAGCAGGAACATGGGTCAGTAGCGGGTAACAGGAGCATGGATCAGGAGCAGGAACATGGGTCAGGAGCGGGTAACAGGAGCATGGATCAAGAGCAGGAACGTGGGTCAGGAGCGGGTAACAGAAGCATGGATCAGGAGCAGGAACATGGGTCAGGAGCAGGAACATGGGTCAGGAGCGGGTCAGGAGCGGGTAACAGGAGCATGGATCAGGAGCAGGAACGGGACAAAATCGGGCGCGTGCCTTTAGTATCACTTTAACATTGCCATCATCTAAAAAGCCCCAAACAACTGTTCAACACATTCAACACTTGACTCCGCCCACAACCTCCACCTCCCGAATCACAGCAGAGGAACTTGCCCCTTTCTTTAAAGGGCCACCTCCAGCCCCTTTGTCAAAAAATAACATAGCCCCTGCCCCGCCCCCTCCTATTAGCGATACGGCACGTGTAATAAAAAGGGAGCGCGTACGATGCGGGGAGCGCTGGCTCCAAACAGGCCGCCGGGACTTCAGGAAGATTGCAGCGGGAGATCTCTGGCTGGACCTTCGGTCCCGGGCCAACAGCGCATGCGCGAGCCTGGTGAGAATTGTCGCTCCTTTTTTAGGAGAGAAAACTGCCATTGACTTTCACTGGGTAGACAATGAAAGTGAATGGCAGTTTTCTCTCCTAAAATAGGAGACAGGCTCTGGATCATCGCCCCTATGAAAGCAAAGAATATTGGTGAGATGGCATGTGCCAGAGGGGGCTGATACGCTGTAGCAGAGGTGGGAATAGCGCCACACAGAGGAGAGTCGCTGCATAACTATGATGTCTGTAACTTTCATAAATTTCAAAGTTTTGCAATAAAGACAAACGCAAGGAGCTGAGAATGTTCTAAATTAGTCGGGGCATTGAGTCACCCCATGTCAGGGCAGGAGGGTCACCCCATGTCAGGGCAGGAGGGTCACCCCATGTCAGGGCAGGAGGGTCACCCCATGTCAGGGCAGGAGGGTCACCCCAGGTCAGGGCAGGAGGGTCACCCCATGTCAGGGCAGGAGGGTCACCCCATGTCAGGGCAGGAGGGTCACCCCATGTCAGGGCAGGAGGGTCACCCCAGGTCGGGAAAGGAGAGTCACCCCAGGTCAGGGAAGGAGGATCACCCTAGGTCGGGGCAGGAGGGTCACCCTAGGTCAGGGCAGGGGGGTCACCCCATGTTGGAGTAGAAGGGTCATCCCAGGTTGGGCAGAAGGGTCCGCCCAGGTCGGGGCAGGAGTCACCCCAGGTTGGGCAGGGGGGTCACCTGATGTCGAGGCAGGAGGGTCCCCAGTTTGGTGCAAGAGGGTTCCCCCCAGTTTGGGGCAGAAGGGTCACCCCAGGTTCTGGGGAGGGTCACCACAGGTTGGGCAGGGGGGTCCCCCCAGGTCGGGGCAGGAAGGTTACTCCAGGTCAGGGAATGAGGGTCACCCCAGCTAAGGGAAGTATGATCACCATAGGTTAGAGCAGGAAGGGCACCCTAGGTCAGGGCAGAAAGATCACCCCAGGTCAGGGCAGGAGTGTCACCCAAGGTTGGGGCAGGAGGGTCACTCCAGGCCGGGGCAGTTGGCTCACCCTAGGTCAGAGCAGGAAGATCACCCCAGGTCACTCACCTGTGTGCGGGTGGATGCTGAAGTCCGCCTCCTGAGCGGGAAGCCGGTAAGTGACGCGTCCGTTTTGCCCGGCGTCACGATCCGAGGCGCTGACCCTCCCGGCCGTTTCCCCCGGGGGCAGATTCTCGGGGATGCTCATGAAGTACCTCTCCTCGCTGAGCCTGGGGGCATTATCATTCTCATCGGTGACTCGCACCCGCACGGTGCAGGACGCTGTGCGGCTTCCCGAGCCTCCGGAGGCCAAGACGGCCAAGACATAGACCTCACGACTCTCCCTGTCCAGGGCCCCCCGAACATACAGCCAACCACTGTCCGGCTCCACCCCGAACCCCACGGCGTCTGCGTCCGGCCTCAGCCGGTACCTCAGCGGGTTCTCGCCCCCTCCGGGGAGCAGAGCCTGCACCTGCACCAGCCGGCTCATGGAGGGGCTTCCTTCCCGGACCTCCACCCGGTAATCGGAGGCTCCACAGGCCGGCTCGGACTCCTGCTCCAGGATAAGGACAGAGATCTCCAGCTCGGAGGAAAGTTGGGGGTACCCGGCGTCCAGCGCCAGGACGCGCAGCTCGTAACTCTCCTGGGTCAGGGGCCCCGTGGTCTGGATCTGGCCGGAACTGTCAATGCTGAAGGGCCCCGGGGACGCCAGCTGGTAATGGATCTGCCCGTTGGCTCCCTGGTCCGGGTCCGTGGCTCTGGCTGTGAAGATGACGGAGCCGGTGGGCGGCGAGCCCTGAAGCCGGAGGGTGTGGGAGGACGGGGCAAAGGTCGGGGGGTTGTCATTGATGTCTGTGACCTGCAGGGTGATCCGGGCGCGAGCGTAGGCTGGCGGAGACCCGCTGCGGGCCTGAACCTCCAGTGTCAGCTTGGCATCCAGCTCCCGGTCCAGCGGGCGATGGGTGGACAGGACTCCGGTTCGAGGGTCCAGGGAGAAGAGGCCGCGGGGGTCACCGTAGGCCAACGAGTAAAGGATAGCGGAGGAGACGCCTGCGGGAGAGAGGGGCAGAATCAGCCATTGTGCACCAAGCTGGCGGATCCCAAATCTATAGACCAATGGCGACTTACCTGGCTGGTTGGTGGCCTTCACGCTGCCCACGCTGGTCCCCGGTGGGGTGTCCTCGGCCACGGTGATCTCATACTGTGGCTGCAGAAATGTGGGTATGTGGGCGGAGCTTGAAAGGATGCTGACATTGACCCGGGCATTTACTTCAGCTCTGACCCCTCCGCCGTCCTGTGCTCCCACCTCCAGGTGTAGAACCGAGCCCGCCCGCGCCGAGAGGGATCGCGCCACAAAGAGGGTGCCTGCAAGAGAATCACAAGAGTCACTGGAAGGAGCTGACCACAGGACCATCACCACCAAGGATCATAGACTATGGAGACCACCACCACCAAGGATCATAGACTATGGAGACCACCACCAAGGATTAAAGACTAAGGAGACCACCACCAAGGATCATAGACCAAGGAGACCACCACCAAGGATCATAGACTGAGGAGATCCCCACCAAGGATTAAAGACTAAGGAGACCACTACCAAAGATCATAGACTGAGGAGATCCCCACCAAGGATCATAGACTAAGGAGACAACCCCCAAGGATCATAGACGGAGGAGACCCCCTACCACCAAGGATCATAGACTGAAGAGACCACCACCACAAGGATTATAGACTGAGGAGTCCACCACCAAGGATCATAGACTGAGCAGACCACCACCACCAAGTATCATAGACTAAGGAGACAACCCCCAAGGATCATAGATTAAGGAGACACCCCCCAAGGATCATAGACTGAGGAGACCCCCACCACCAAGGATCATAGACTGAGGAGACCACCACCACCAAGGATCATAGACTGAGGAGACCACCACCACGGATCATAGAATGAGGAGACCACCACCAAGGGTAATAGAATGAGGAGACCACCACCAAGGGTCATAGACTAAGGAGACCACCACCAAGGATCATAGATTGAGGAGACCACCACCAGAGATCATAGACTGGGGAGACCACCACCAGGGATCATAGACTGAGGGGACCACCACCAAGGATCATAGACTGAGGAGACCACCACCAAGGGTCATAGACTAAGGAGACCACCACCAAGGGTCATAGACTAAGGAGACCGCCACCAAGGGTCATAGACTAAGGAGACCACCACCAAGGATCATAGACTAAGGAAACCACCACCAAGGATCATAGACTGAGGAGACCACCACCAAGGATCATAAACTGAGGAGACCACCACCAATGATCATCGACTGAGGAGACCACCACCAATGATCATCGACTGAGGAGACCACCACCAATGATCATCGACTGAGGAGACCACCACCAATGATTATCGACCGAGGAGACCCCCCACCAACGTTCATCGACTGAGGAGACCCCCACCACCAAGGATCAGACTGAGGAGACCCCCACCAAGAATCATGGACTGAGGAGACCACCACCAAGGATCATAGACTGAGGAGACCACCACCAAGGATCATAGGCTGAGGAGACCACCACCAAGGGTCATAGACTAAGGAGACCACCACCAAGGGTCATAGACTAAGGAGACCACCACCAAAGGTCATAGATTGAGGAGACCACCACCAAGGATCATAGACTGGGGAGACCATGACCAAGGATCATAGACTGAGAAGACCACCACCACCAAGGATCATAGACTGAGGAGACCACCACCACCACCAAGGAACATCAACTGAGGAGACCACCCCCAAGGATTGATACCACCACCACCAAGGATCATAGACTGAGGAGATCACCACCACCAAGGAACATCAACTGAGGAGACCACCCCCAAGGATCATAGACTGAGGGGACCACCACCAAGGATCATAGACTGAGGAGATCCCCACCAAGGATCATAGACTGAGGAGACCACCACCAAGGATCATAGACTGAGGAGACCACCACCAAGGATCACAGACAGAGGAAACCACCATCAAAGATCATTAACTGAGGAGACCATCACCAAGGATCATAGACTGAGAAGACCACCACCACCAATGATCATAAACTGAGGAGACCACCACCACCAAGGACCATAAACTGAGGAGACCACCACCACCAAGGACCATAGACTAAGGAGACCACCACCAAGGATTAAAGACTGAGAAGACCATCACCAAGGATCATAGATTAAGGAGACCACCACCAAAGATCATAAACCGAGGAGACCACCTCCAAGAATCATAGACTGAGGAGACCACCACCAAGGATCATAGACTAAGGAGACCACCACCAAGGATCATAGACTAAAGAGACCACCACCACCACCAAGGATCATAGATTGAGGAGAGCATCACCACCAAGGGTCATAGACTGAGAAGACCACCACCATCAATGATCATAAACTGAGGAGACCACCACCACCAAGGACCATAGACTAAGGAGACCACCACCAAGGATCAAAGATTGAGAAGACCACCACCAAGGATTATAAACTAAGGAGACCACCACCAAGGATCATAGACTGAGGAGGCCACCACCACCAATGATCATAAACTGAGGAGACCACCACCACCAAGGGTCATAAACTGAGGAGACCACCACTACCAAGGACCATAGACTAGGGAGACCACCACTATTGATCAAATACTGAAGAGACCACCACCAAGGATCATAGACTGAAGAGACCACCACCATAGATCATAGACTACCGTGACCACCACCACCAAAGATACAGGGTACCACCACCACCAATGACACAGACTAAGGAGACCACCACCACAGATCAATGCCACAGGGTACCACCACCATAGAATATAGACACAGGGTACCACCACCATAGATTATAGACAATGGGTACCACCACCATAGATTATAGACAATGGGTACCACCACCATAGATTATAGGCATAGGGTACCACCACCATAGATTATAGTCACAGGGTCCCACCACCATAGATTATAGGCACAGTGTACCACCACCATAGATTATAGACACAGTGTACCACCACCATAGATTATAGACAATGGGTACCACCACCATAAATTATAGGCATAGGGTACCACCACCATAGATTATAGTCACAGGGTCCCACCACCATAGATTATAGGCACAGGGTCTCACCACCATAGATTATAGACACAGGGTCCCACCACCACAGATTATAGACACAGGGTACCACCACCATAAATCATAGACACAGGGTACCACCACCATAGAGCATAGACACAGGGTACCACCACCATAGAGCATAGACACAGTGTACCACCACCATAGATTATAGACACAGGGTACCACCACCATAGATTATAGACACAGTGTACCACCACCATAGATTATAGACACAGGGTACCACCACCATAGATTATAGACACAGGGTACCACCACCATAGATTATAGATGCAGGGTACCACCACCATAGAGCATAGACACAGGGTACCACCACCATAGATTATAGACGCAGGGTACCACCACCATAGAGCATAGACACAGGGTACCACCACCATAGATTATAGACGCAGGGTACCACCACCATAGATCATAGACACAGTGTACCACCACCATAGATTATAGACATAGGGCACCACCACCATAGATTATAGACACAGGGTACCACCACCATAGAGCATAGACACAGGGTACCGCCACCATAGAGCATAGACACAGGGTACCACCACCATAGATTATAGACACAGGGTACCACCACCATAGATTATAGACACAGGGTACCACCACCATAGATTATAGACACAGGGTACCAACACCATAGATTATAGACACAGGGTACCACCACCATAGATTATAGACACAGGGTACCGCCACCATAGAGCATAGACACAGGGTACCACCACCATAGATTATAGACACAGGGTACCACCACCATAGATTATAGACACAGGGTACCACCACCATAGATTATAGACACAGGGTACCACCACCATAGATTATAGACACAGGGTACCAACACCATAGATTATAGACACAGGGTACCACCACCATAGATTATAGACACAGGGTACCACCACCATAGATTATAGACACAGGGCACCACCACCATAGAGCATAGACACAGGGCACCACCACCATAGAGCATAGACACAGGGCACCACCACCATAGATTATAGGCACAGGGTCTCACCACCATAGATTATAGACACAGGGTACCACCACCATAGAGCATAGACACAGGGCACCACCACCATAGATTATAGGCACAGGGTCTCACCACCATAGATTATAGACACAGGGTACCACCACCATAGAGCATAGACACAGGGCACCACCACCATAGATTATAGACACAGGGCACCACCACCATAGATTATAGACACAGGGCACCACCACCATAGATTATAGACACAGGGCACCACCACCATAGATTATAGGCACAGGGTACCACCACCATAGAGCATAGACACAGTGTACCACCACCATAGATTATAGACACAGGGTACCACCACCATAGAGCATAGACACAGTGTACCACCACCATAGATCATATACACAGGGTACCATCACCATAGATTATAGACACAGGGTACCACCACCATAGAGCATAGACACAGGGCACCACCACCATAGAGCATAGACACAGGGCACCACCACCATAGAGCATAGACACAGGGCACCACCACCATAGAGCATAGACACAGGGCACAACCACCATAGATTATAGGCACAGGGCACCACCACCATAGAGTATAGACACAGGGTACCACCACCATAGATTATAGACACAGGGTACCACCACCATAGATTATAGACACAGGGTACCACCACCATAGATTATAGACACAGGGTACCACCACCATAGAGTATAGACACAGGGTACCACCACCATAGAGTATAGACACAGGGTACCACCACCATAGATTATAGACACAGTGTACCACCACCATAGATTATAGACACAGGGCACCACCACCATAGATTATAGACACAGGGCACCACCACCATAGAGCATAGACACAGGGTACCACCACCATAGATTATAGACACAGGGCGCCACCACCATAGAGCATAGACACAGGGCACCACCACCATAGATTATAGACACAGGGCACCACCACCATAGATTATAGACACAGGGCACCACCACCATAGATTATAGACACAGGGCACCACCACCATAGAGCATAGACACAGGGCACCACCACCATAGATTATAGACACGGGGCACCACCACCATAGATTATAGGCACAGGGTACCACCACCGCAGAGCATAGACACAGGGCACCACCACCATAGATTATAGGCACAGGGTACCACCACCATAGAGCATAGACACAGGGCACCACCACCATAGAGCATAGACACAGGGTACCACCACCGCAGAGCATAGACACAGGGCACCACCACCATAGATTATAGACACAGGGCACCACCACCATAGATTATAGACACAGGGTACCACCACCATAGAGCATAGACACAGGGTACCACCACCATAGAGCATAGACACAGGGTACCACCACCATAGAGCATAGACACAGGGCACCACCACCATAGAGCATAGACACAGGGCACCACCACCATAGATTATAGACACAGGGTACCACCACCATAGAGCATAGACACAGGGTACCACCACCATAGAGCATAGACACAGGGCACCACCACCATAGAGCATAGACACAGGGCACCACCACCATAGAGCATAGACACAGGGCACCACCACCATAGAGTATAGACACAGGGCACCACCACCATAGAGCATAGACACAGGGCACCACCACCATAGAGCATAGACACAGGGCACCACCACCATAGAGCATAGACACAGGGCACCACCACCATAGAGTATAGACACAGGGCACCACCACCATAGAGCATAGACACAGGGCACCACCACCATAGAGCATAGACACAGGGCACCACCACCATAGAGCATAGACACAGGGCACCACCACCATAGAGTATAGACACAGGGCACCACCACCATAGAGCATAGACACAGGGCACCACCACCATAGAGCATAGACACAGGGTACCACCACCATAGAAAGCAGATGCAGTGTTACCACCACCAGCCCATGGACTGACCAATGTGACAGTTGGGAACCCTTTGCAGTTTGGATCTGCGGACAGTGCGCCATCCCTCCAGGTGTAGACCCCCCGTCACTGAGGAGACCTGAGGAGGAGAAGCCATTGGACATCATTTGTGTGGCCTGGTCAGGCAGTGGCTGCTCTGTATGGTGACACTCCGACCTCCGGGAAATTATTGGGCTTTGCAGCAGCTGCCTGACACTGACCGCTGCTGTGACCATTGAATCTGGGGAGCGGCCGCCATTGTATCACCAATAAGAGGGCGACCTCTGACCTGTGTCGGGCTCGATGCGCAGCAGCGGCGGGTTGTTGCCGGAGACGATCTTGTAGGTGAGCGCGCCGTGCACGCCGTCGTCCTTGTCGCGGGCGGTGACGCTCAGGATAGGGGTCCCCGGTGGGCTGAGTGCGCTGACGCTTCCTCCATATTCCAGCGGATAGAAGAGCGGCCGGTTATCGTTCACGTCCTCCACCGACACCCGCACGGCGCATCCGGCGCTCAGGCCACCCTGCAAGACAAGGAGGGTGTTGTCACCACCGCCCCACCATCCGCCACCCCTCCAACCAATCAGAGCGCTGGATTTCATTGCCGGAGTAGAGGCCAACGCCGGCCACTTGCCCCTCTTACCCCGTCGGTGGCGGTGACGTGCAGCAGGAAGAAGCGCTCGCCGTCGTCGCGGTCCAGGGTGCCGGAGAGGCAGATCTCGCCGCTGTCCGAGTGGATCCGAAACTGCGGCGGGGAGGAGGGGCTAAGCGAGTATGAGACCGCGCCGAGACTGCCGCTGTCTGCGTCCGAAGCCGAGACCTGCCGGGGAGAGAGACAGACGCCATTTACTATTTACTTATTCACCTACGACCATTTCCCCATAGATGGAGGCACTCAGGGGACCCTGGCACCGGGGCCTGAATCCTGAACGGAATGAAGCTGGTGGAAGGGTCAGGGGCCCCTGGCACTGGGGCCTGAATCCTGAATGGAATGAAGCTGGTGGAAGGGTCAGGGGCCCCTGGCACTGGGGCCTGAATCCTGAATGGAATGAAGCTGGTGGAAGGGTCAGGGGCCCCTGGCACTGGGGCCTGAATCCTGAATGGAAGGAAGTTGGTGAGAGGGTGGTGTGCACAAAATTATTTTTTCCACACCCCCCCCCCCACGCCCTCTGCCCCAGGGTGACCCCGCGTGAACAGGAATCAGGCGGCTGCCCCTGGGCCTGGCGCCAGCACAGCCGCTATCTGCACATGCACAGCGCTGCATCCCGCTGGGCCCGTCAGCTCATCAGCGGATCCCCCACCGGGCTCAGCCAATCAGGAAGCTCCCGCCTCTCTCTGCTGCAGAGATATGATGGAGTGCGGGCCCCAGGGCCACAGGGTCACCCACCTGCAGTCTAATGGACATCCTACAGAAAGGAGGGACCTCATCTACCTGATCCCACAGCCTGACCCCATCTACCTGATCCCACAGCCTGACCTCATCTACCTGATCCCACAGACTGACCCCATCTACCTGATCCCACAGCCTGACCCCATCTACCTGATCCCACAGCCTGACCCCATCTACCTGATCCCACAGCCTGACCCCATCTACCTGATCCCACAGCCTGACCCCATCTACCTGATCCCACAGCCTGACCCCATCTACCTGATCCCACAGCCTGACCTCATCTACCTGATCCCACAGCCTGACCTCATCTACCTGATCCCACAGCCTGACCCCATCTACCTGATCCCACAGCCTGACCCCATCTACCTGATCCCACAGCCTGACCTCATCTACCTGATCCCACAGCCTGGCCACATCTACCTGATCCCACAGCCTGGCCTCATCTACCTGATCCCACAGCCTGACCCCATCTACCTGATCCCACAGCCTGACCTCATCTACCTGATCCCACAGCCTGACCTCATCTACCTGATCCCACAGCCTGACCCCATCTACCTGATCCCACAGCCTGACCTCATCTACCTGATCCCACAGCCTGACCTCATCTACCTGATCCCACAGCCTGAACTCATCTACCTGAACCTATAACCTGACCCCATCTACCTGATCCCACAGCCTGACCTCATCTACCTGATCCCACAGCCTGACCTCATCTACCTGATCCCACAGCCTGACCCCATCTACCTGATCCCACAGCCTGACCTCATCTACCTGATCCCACAGCCTGACCTCATCTACCTGATCCCACAGCCTGACCCCATCTACCTGATCCCACAGCCTGACCTCATCTACCTGATCCCACAGCCTGACCTCATCTACCTGATCCCACAGCCTGACCTCATCTACCTGATCCCACAGCCTAACCTCATCTACCTGATCCCACAGCCTGACCTCATCTACCTGATCCCACAGCCTGACCCCATCTACCTGATCCCACAGCCTGACCTCATCTACCTGATCCCACAGCCTGACCCCATCTACCTGATCCCACAGCCTGACCTCATCTACCTGATCCCACAGCCTGACCTCATCTACCTGATCCCACAGCCTGGCCTCATCTACCTGATCCCACAGCCTGACCCCATGTACCTGATCCCACCGCCTGACCCCATCTACCTGATCCCACCGCCTGACCCCATCTACCTGATCCCACAGCCTGACCCCATCTACCTGATCCTACAGCCTGACCCCATCTACCTGATCCCACAGCCTGACCTCATCTACCTGATCCCACAGCCTGACCTCATCTACCTGATCCCACAGCCTGACCCCATGTACCTGATCCCACCGCCTGACCCCATCTACCTGATCCCACAGCCTGACCTCATCTACCTGATCCCACCGCCTGACCCCATCTACCTGATCCCACAGCCTAACCTCATCTACCTGATCCCACAGCCTGACCTCATCTACCTGAACCTATAACCTGACCCCTGTCCTCCATGCTACAGATGGGCCCAGGTGTGGTGTGCGGGGCGGTGGTCATTAGTTATGACAGGTCTCAGGTATGTTGGGGGGGGGGGGCAGCGTGTTGTGGATCAATATGCTCAGTAAATGTTAATACAGCGCCTCCTGCCAAAACCTAATCCATCGCCTGACCGTAAGTCATGTGACCGCCAGCCAGCCCCCCCCCTTCCCCCAGAGAGCCGTCACCTGACTGGGGCTAATCCCGGATTATGCCCCACCATCGGCCATCACATGAAATGGTTTATACCACCCGGCAGCAGAGCCAGGGACAAGGATCATCATCCAATCAGCCCATATCATTAAGGGGCTCAACCACCCAGGGGCCCAGACTAACCAGGCGCCCTTCTATCCTACCCTGCTCCTGACTCTCCTTTCTGGCGCTCTATGGGTTCTCCTCTCAGGCACTCCCCTGACTCTCCTCCCTGGTACTTTATGGGTTCTCCTTTCTGGTGCTCTTTTGACTCACCTCCCTGGCACTCTCTTGACTTCCATGACGCTCTATGAGTTCTCCTCTCTGGTGCTCTCCCAACTCTCCTCCCTGGCGCTCTCCTGACTTTCATGACGCTCTATGAGTTCTCCTCTCTGGTGCTCTCCCAACTCTCCTCCCTGGCGCTCTCCTGACTTTCATGACGCTCTATGAGTTCTCCTCTCTGGTGCTCTCCCAACTCTCCTCCCTGGTGCTCTCCTGACTTTCATGACGCTCTATGAGTTCTCCTCTCTGGTGCTCTCCCAACTCTCCTCCCTGGCGCTCTTCTGACTTTCATGACGCTCTATGAGTTCTCCTCTCTGGTGCTCTCCCAACTCTCCTCCCTGGCTCTCTCCTGACTCTCCTCTCTGGAACTCCCCTGGCTCTCTTCTCTGGCATTCCCCTGACTTTCTTCATTGGGTTATCTTCTCTGGTGCTCTCCCAACTCTCCTCCCTGGCGCTCTCCTTACTTTCATGACGCTCTATGAGTTCCCCTCTCTGGTGCTCTTCCAACTCTCCTCCCTGGCGCTCTCCTGACTTTCATGACGCTCTATGAGTTCTCCTCTCTGGTGCTCTCCCAACTCTCCTCCCTGGCGATCTCCTGACTTTCATGACGCTCTATGAGTTCTCCTCTCTGGTGCTCTCCCAACTTTCCTCCCTGGTGCTCTCCTGACTTTCATGACGCTCTATGAGTTCTCCTCTCTGGTGCTCTCCTGACTCTCCTCCCTGGCGCTCTCCTGACTTTCATGACGCTCTATGAGTTCTCCTCTCTGGTGCTCTCCCAACTCTCCTCCCTGGCGCTCTCCTGACTTTCATGACGCTCTATGAGTTCTCCTCTCTGGTGCTCTCCTGACTCTCCTCCCTGGCACTCTCCTGACTTTCATGACGCTCTATGAGTTCTCCTCTCTGGTGCTCTCCCAACTCTCCTCCCTGGCTCTCTCCTGACTCTCCTCTCTGGAACTCCCCTGGCTCTCTTCTCTGGCACTCCCCTGAGTCTCTTCATTGGGTTCTCCTTTATGGTGCTCTCCTGGCTCTCTCTCTTCTCTGACATTCCCCTGACTCTCCTCCTTGGCACTCTAAGGGTTCTCCTCTCTGATGCTCTCCTGGCTCACCTCTCTGGTACTCCCCAGACTCTCATGACACTCTATGGATTCTCCTCCCTGGTGCTCTCCTGACTTGCAGGACGCTCTATGAGTTCTCCTCTCTGGTGCTCTCCCAACTCTCCTCCCGTCTGCTGTCCTTCACACTCTCCTTCCTGACTCTCTCCCTGCTCTTCTTTCTGATGCTTACTTAGCTTTCCTGTCTGGTGCTTTCCTCATTCTCACCGGCCCCATTGCTGCACTCCTCTCTGACCCTACTCCCCTCTCTAACGCCCTCCCCACTCTTTCTCTCTCGCTCTCTTGCTCTTCTTTCTGAGGTTCTCTTGGTCTCTGTCTCTCTCCTGACTCTCCTCTCTGGTTCTTTGCTCATTGGCCCCATTCCCGCAGCCATTTCTGAGACTCTCTTTACTCCTCAAGTTCCCCAGCTTTTGTTACTCTTGCTCTCCCCACCTTTATCTAGGATGCGCTCTAGGCTCTTTTTTCTGGCCCTCTCCTGACCTCCCAGCTTTGCTCCTCTGTGGATTTCTCCTGTCTGGCTCTCTCCTGGCTCTTCTAGCTTTGTGCTCTCCTCTTTGACCGCCCCCCCCCCCCCTCCCGCTCTCCTTTCTCACACTTTTCTGACTCTCCTCTATTACACGCCCCCACTTTACTCTATGAGCCCTCAGGGCTCTTTTTCTTTGGTCCTCTCCTGACTCTCCTCTCTGGTGCTCTCCTCATTTTCTCCATTCCCGCTCGTCTCTCTGACGCCGCCCCTACTCTCCTCTCTGAAGCTCTCCCCGGTTCTTCTTTCTGAGGCTCTCTTGGCATCTGTCTCTCTCCTGATCTCCTCATTTTCTCCATTCCCGCACTTCTCTCTGACATCCCCCCCCCCCCCGACTCTTCACTCTTACACTCTCCCTGCTCTTCTCTGTGACAACTTTGCTTCTTTGGGCCCGTCCTGTCGTCTTTGCTGCACTCTCCCCCCTCTACTCTGTGACTCTCTCGTCTCTTTGCTCTTTTCTGACCCCTCTTTCTAATGTTCTACTAATTGGCCCCATTCCCACACTCGTCCTGACTCTCCCCTACTTCCCCCCACTCTTTTCTCTGATGCTCTCCACACCTTTCTCTATGGCGCCCTCTAGGCCCCTTTTCTCTGACCCTCTTGTGACTCTGCTCTGGTGCTCTGTCACTTTCTCCTTTCTGGTGCTCCCCTGACTCTGCTCTTTTAGACTCCCCTTCTTTTCTCTGTGACATTCTCTAGGCTCTTTTTTTGTGGCTCTCTCCTGGCTCTTCTCTCTGGTGCGCTCTCCTCTGTGACGTTCTTCAGTCTGGTGCTCTCCTGGCTCTCTCTTCTATGACCCGTGTTCTCCTTTCTGGCACTCTCCTGACTCTCCTCTTTTAGACTCCCCTTCTTTTCTCTATGATGTCCTCTAGGCTATTTTTTTGTCCCTCTCCTGACTCTCCTCTCTGGTTCTCTTCTCATTTGCTCCATTCCTGCCTAGTTCTCCTCTCTGAAGCTCTCCCTGGCTCTCCTATCTGAAGTTCTCTTGGCATCTGTCTCTCTCCTGATCTCCTCACTCTCCTCATTGGTCCCATTCCCGCACTTCTCTCTGACACCCCCCCTACTGTCCTCTCTGAAGCTCTCCCTGGCTCTTCTTTCTGAGGTTCTCTTGGCATCTGTCTCTCTCCTGATCTCCTCACTCTCCTCATTGGTCCCATTCCCGCACTTCTCTCTGACACCCCCCTACTCTCCTCTCTGAAGCTCTCCCCGGCTCTACTATCTGAGGTTCTCTTGGCATCTGTCTCTCTCCTGATCTCCTCACTCTCCTCATTGGTCCCATTCCCGCACTTCTCTCTGACACCCCCCCCCCTACTCTCCTCTCTGAAGCTCTCCCCGGCTCTCCTATCTGAGGTTCTCTTGGCATCTGTCTCTCTCCTGATCTCCTCACTCTCCTCATTGGTCCCATTCCAGCACTTCTCTCTGACACCCCCCCTACTCTCCTCTCTGAAGCTCTCCCTGGCTCTTCTTTCTGAGGTTCTCTTGGCATCTGTCTCTCTCCTGATCTCCTCACTCTCCTCATTGGTCCCATTCCCGCACTTCTCTCTGACACCCCCCCTACTCTCCTCTCTGAAGCTCTCCCTGGCTCTCCTATCTGAGGTTCTCTTGGCATCTGTCTCTCTCCTGATCTCCTCACTCTCCTCATTGGTCCCATTCCCGCACTTCTCTCTGACACCCCCCCTACTCTCCTCTCTGAAGCTCTCCCTGGCTCTTCTTTCTGAGGTTCTCTTGGCATCTGTCTCTCTCCCGATCTCCTCACTCTCCTCATTGGTCCCATTCCCGCACTTCTCTCTGACACCCCCCTACTCTCCTCTCTGAAGCTCTCCCCGGCTCTCCTATCTGAGGTTCTCTTGGCATCTGTCTCTCTCCTGATTTCCTCACTCTCCTCATTGGTCCCATTCCCGCACTTCTCTCTGACACCCCCCTACTCTCCTCTCTGAAGCTCTCCCCGGCTCTCCTATCTGAGGTTCTCTTGGCATCTGTCTCTCTCCTGATCTCCTCACTCTCCTCATTGGTCCCATTCCCGCACTTCTCTCTGACACCCCCCCTACTCTCCTCTCTGAAGCTCTCCCCGGCTCTCCTATCTGAGGTTCTCTTGGCATCTGTGTCTCTCCTGATCTCCTCACTCTCCTCATTGGTCCCATTCCCGCACTTCTCTCTAACGTCCTCCCCACTATTCACTCTTACGCTCTCCCTGCTCTTCTCTGTGACACCCTTGCTTCTCTGGCCCCCTCTCCTGACTCTCGTCTCTGCTGCACTCTCCCGTCTCCTTTATGACTTTCTCCTGTCTGGCGCTCTCCTGTCTCTTCTAGCTTTGTGCTCTCTCTTCTTTGACCCCCTTCCCACTCTCCTTTCTGGCACTTTTCTCTATGGCATCCCCCATCTCTCTTCTTTGGCCCTCTCATGACTCTCCTCTCTGGTGTACTCTCCTCTGTGACTCTCTCTTGCCTGGCTCTCTCTTCTTTGACCCCGTTCGTGCTCTATTTTCTGGCGCTCTCCTGACTCTCCCCTCACACTCTCCCCCTCTTTTCTTTATGTCGTCCTCCATCTCATTTCTCTGGCGCTCTCCTGACTCTCCTCTTCGCTGCGCTCTCCCCTGTGACTCTCTCTTCTGATGCTCTCCCCACCTTCCTCTATGACGTCCTCTAGACTCATTTTTTCTGGATCTCTCCTGACTCTCCTCTGTGGTCCTCTGTCACTTTTTCCTGTCTTGCGCTCTCCTGGCTCTCTCCTCTTTGACCCCCTTACCGCTCTCCTTTCTGGCGCTCTCTCCTGACTCTCCCCCACTTTTCTCTATAGTGTCCTCACCCCTCTCTTCTGTGACTTTCTAATGTCTGGTGCTCCACTGGCACGCTCCTCTTTGACCCTCTTCCTGCTCTCTTTTCTTGCGCGCTCCTCTTCGAACCCGATTTCTGGAGCTCTCCTAACTCTCCCCCACCTTTCTCTATGTCGTCCTCCATCTCTTTTTTTCTGGCCCTCTCCTGGCTCTCCTCTTCGCTGCCCTCTCCCCCTCTCCTCTGTGACTTTCTCCTTTCTGATGCTCTCCTGGCTCTCTCCTCTTTGATCCCCTTCCCGCTCTCCGTTCTGGCACTTTTCTGACTCTCCCCTCACACTCTCCCCCTCTTTTCTTTATGTCGTCCTCCATCTCTTTTCTCTGGCGCTCCCTTGACTCTCCGCCTAGCTGCCCTCTCCCCCTCTCCTCTGTGACTTTCTCCTGTCTGGCGCTCTCCTTGCTCTCTCCTCTTTGACCCTTTTCCCGCTCTCCGTTCTGGCACTTTCCAGATTCTCCCCTCACACTCTCCCCCCCTTTCCTTTATGTCGTCCTTCATCTGTTTTCTCTGGCGCTCTCCTGACTCTCCTCTTCACTGCGCTCTCCCCCTCTCCTCTGTGACTTTCTTCTGTCTAGCGCTCTCCTGGCACGCTCCTCTTTGACCCTCTTCCTGCTCTCGTTTCTGGAACTTTCCTGACTCTCCCCTCACACTCTCCCCTACTTTCCTTTATGTCGCCCTCCATCTCTTTTCTCTGTTCCTCTCCTGACTCTCCTCTTTGCTGTGCTCTCCCCCTCTCCTCTGTGACTTTCTCCTGTCTGGTGCTCTCCTGGCTCTCTCCCCTCTTTGACCCTCTTCCCGCTCTCCTGACTCTCCCCCGTTTGTCTCTATGTCGCTCTCCATCTCTTTTCTCTGGCGCTCTCCCCTCTCCTTTGTGACTTTCTCCAGTCTGGTCCTCTCCTGACTCTCCTTCTCGCTGCACTCTCCCCCTGTCCTCTGTGGCTCTCTCCTGTCTGGCGCTCTCCTGACTCTCCTCTCAGCTGCGCTCTCCTCTGTGACTCTCTCCTTTCTGGCGCTCTCCTGACTCTCCTCCTCGCTGCGCTCTCTCCCTCTCCTCTCCCGTCTGGTGCTCTCTTGGCGCGCTCCCCTCTTGGCGCTCTCCCCCTCTCCTCTGTGGCTCTCTCCTGTCTGGCGCTCTCCTGACTCTCCTCTCAGCTGCGCTCTCCTCTGTGACTCTCTCCTGTCTGGCGCTCTCCTGACTCTCTTCCTCGCTGCACTCTCCCCCTCTCCTCTCCCGTCTGGCGCTCTCTTGGCGCGCTCCCCTCTTGGCGCTCTCCCCCTCTCCTCTGTGGCTCTCTCCTGTCTGGCGCTCTCCTGACTCTCCTCTCAGCTGCGCTCTCCTCTGTGACTCTCTCCCGTCTGGCGCTCTCTTGGCGCTCTCCTCTGTGACTCTCTCCTGTCTGGCGCTCTCCTGACTCTCTTCCTCGCTGCGCTCTCCCCCTCTCCTCTTCCGTCTGGCGCTCTCCTAACTCTCCTCTCAGCTGCGCTCTCCCCTCTCCTCTGTGACTCTCTCCTGTCTGGGCTCTCCCCCTCTCCTCTTCCGTCTGGCGCTCTCCTAACTCTCCTCTCAGCTGCGCTCTCCCCTCTCCTCTGTGACTCTCTCCTGTCTGGCGCTCTCCTGACTCTCTTCCTCGCTGCGCTCTCCCCCTCTCCTCTCCCGTCTGGCGCTCTCCTAACTCTCCTCTCAGCTGCGCTCTCCCCTCTCCTCTGTGACTCTCTCCTGTCTGGGCTCTCCCCCTCTCCTCTCCCGTCTGGCGCTCTCTTGGCGCGCTCCCCTCTTGGCGCTCTCCCCCTCTCCTCTGTGACTCTCTCCTGTCTGGCGCTCTCCTGACTCTCTTCCTCGCTGCGCTCTCCCCCTCTCCTCTCCCGTCTGGCGCTCTCTTGGCGCGCTCCCCTTTTGGCGCTCTCCCCTCTCCTCTGTGACTCTCTCCTGTCTGGGCTCTCTCCCTCTCCTCTCCCGTCTGGCGCTCTCTTGGCGCGCTCACCTCTTGGCGCTCTCCCCTCTCCTCTGTGACTCTCTCCTGTCTGGGCTCTCTCCCTCTCCTCTCCCGTCTGGCGCTCTCTTGGCGCTCTCCCCCTCTCCTCTCCCGTCTGGCGCTCTCTTGGCGCGCTCCCCCTCTCCTCTCCCGTCTGGCGCTCTCTTGGCGCTCTCCCCTCTCCTCTCCCGTCTGGCGCTCTCTTGGCGCGCTCCCCTCTTGGCGCGCTCCTCTCCTCAGCTGTATCATGTGTTTTGGTTGTGCAGTGACATTTAAACAGACACAAAGTAATTAGTGTTTGTGTGTAATGACGATGCCATAAATGGAGATCCAGCAATGAGCCTCCCCCCCCCCACCTCCACCACAACACACACACACACAACTCTCTATATTTAATTGTACAACTTTCTATAAAGAATAACACAACCCTGAACAAATCTCTGTACACAAAGTGCTGCACAGTGAGCCGCACAATTCCTCACAATTCATCTCTGCACAGACCCACAATTCTCTACATACAGTCACACAATCCTCGACACTGACTTGCACACAATCCTCCATTTTGAATTGCACAATCCCTTCCACATTCGCACAACTTTTTACACACGCTTGCACAATCCTCTATGTTAACTTGTACATTCTTCTATACACAATCGCACAGCTCTCTACAAACACAATTGTGTGATCCTCTATACACATTCACACAACTTTCACCATATTATTGTATGGTCATCTATATTACATTGCACAATCTTCTGTACACAATACCACAACTCTCTATTCACACTCCCACAATCCTCTATTTTTATTTCTACAATACACAACCGCACAATTCTAGATTTTGAAGTGTTCTACCTTCTATACATCATCCCACAACTACACACACACACTCCTTTATTTTGAATTGTGCAATGTGTTATACACAACCCCACAACAATCCTTGTTACCCAATGCCACACTCATACAATCCCATGTTTTGAGTTGTGTGATCCTCTATACACATCTTCACAAATCCCGGCATATAATTGTGTGATCATCTGTATTGCATTACACAATCCTCTATTTAGAATAGTACAATCCCTAACACCTAATCCCACAATTCTCTACACACTCACACCCAAAATTGTGCGATCCTTTGCTCACAATCCCACAACTGCACAATTACACGACCCTCTATACTGAATGGCACAATCTTCTAAACAAAGTCCCACAACTTTCTGCACACTATGGCACAGTCCTATATTCTGCATTACACAATCCTCTATACACTGTCGCACAATCCTCTATACACATATGGCACAATGCTATATACACTATGGCACAATCCTATATACACATATCGCACAATCCTCTATACAATATGGCACAATCCTATATACACATATCGCACAATCCTATATACACTATGGCACAATCCTATATACACATATCGCACAATCCTATATACACTATGGCACAATCCTCTATACACATATCACACAATCCTCTATACAATATGGCACAATGCTATATACACTATGGCACAATCCTATATACACTATGGCACAATCCTATATACACTATAGCACAATCCTCTATACACATATCACACAATCCTCTATACACATATCACACAATCCTCTATACACATATCGCACAATCCTATATACACTATGGCACAATCCTCTATACACATATCGCACAATCCTCTATACACATATCACACAATCCTCTATACACATATCGCACAATCCTATATACACTATAGCACAATCCTCTATACACATATCACACAATCCTCTATACACATATCACACAATCCTCTATACACATATCACACAATCCTCTATACACATATCACACAATCCTCTATACACATATCACACAATCCTCTATACACATATCGCACAATCCTCTATACACATATCGCACAATCCTCTATACACATATCGCACAATCCTCTATACACATATCACACAATCCTCTATACACATATCACACAATCCTCTATACACATATCGCACAATCCTATATACACTATAGCACAATCCTCTATACACATATCACACAATCCTCTATACACATATCACACAATCCTCTATACACATATCGCACAATCCTATATACACTATAGCACAATCCTCTATACACATATCACACAATCCTCTATACACATATCGCACAATCCTCTATACAATATGGCACAATCCTCTATACACATATCGCACAATCCTATATACACTATAGCACAATCCTCTATACACATATCGCACAATCCTCTATACACTATGGCACAATCCTCTATACACATATCGCACAATCCTATATACACATATCGCACAATCCTATATACACATATCGCACAATCCTCTATACACTATGGCACAATCCTCTATACACTATGGCACAATCCTCTATACACATATCGCACAATCCTATATACACATATCGCACAATCCTATATACACATAATCGCACAATCCTCTATACACATATCGCACAATCCTATATACACTATGGCACAATCCTCTATACACATATCGCACAATCCTCTATACAATATGGCACAATCCTCTATACACATATCGCACAATCCTATATACACTATAGCACAATCCTCTATACACATATCGCACAATCCTCTATACACTATGGCACAATCCTCTATACACATATCGCACAATCCTATATACACATATCGCACAATCCTATATACACATATCGCACAATCCTCTATACACTATGGCACAATCCTCTATACACTATGGCACAATCCTCTATACACATATCGCACAATCCTATATACACATATCGCACAATCCTATATACACATAATCGCACAATCCTCTATACACATATCGCACAATCCTATATACACTATGGCACAATCCTCTATACACATATCGCACAATCCTCTATACACTATGGCACAATCCTCTATACACATATCACACAATCCTCTATACACATATCACACAATCCTCTATACACATATCACACAATCCTCTATACACATATCACACAATCCTCTATACACATATCACACAATCCTCTATACACATATCACACAATCCTCTATACACATATCACACAATCCTCTATACACATATCACACAATCCTCTATACACATATCACACAATCCTCTATACACATATCACACAATCCTCTATACACATATCACACAATCCTATATACACATATCGCACAATCCTATATACACATATCACACAATCCTCTATACACATATCACACAATCCTCTATACACATATCACACAATCCTATATACACATATCGCACAATCCTCTATACACATATCACACAATCCTCTATACACATATCACACAATCCTCTATACACATATCACACAATCCTCTATACACATATCACACAATCCTATATACACATATCGCACAATCCTCTATACACATATCACACAATCCTCTATACACTATGGCACAATCCTATATACACATATCACACAATCCTATATACACATATGGCACAATCCTCTATACACTATGGCACAATCCTATATACACATATCACACAATCCTATATACACATATCACACAATCCTCTATACACATATCACACAATCCTCTATACACATATCACACAATACACACACACACACACACGCTCAGGCTTGGTGCCAGGCCTCCCCCTCCCCCAGTGATAAGCCGCCTCTTGATAAATGGGAACCAGGTGCGGCTCAGGAAGAGGGGGAAGCCTGAGCGAGCGCACAGCAGCCAAACCCCTCCTCCCCAAACCGCACCGTCCAATCCCCAGCTGCCTGCAGCACACTATAGCCTATCAGCAAAAAAAGAGGACCTGTCACCCCGCCCCCAGACTGATCCTGATGCTGGATAACTATAGGCATCACAGGAGGCTCCGCCCCTCCGTGGGAGGCTCCTCCCCTTGTGTCTCTCCTCTGTGGGAGGCTCCGCCCCTCGTGTCTGTCCTCTGTGGGAGGCTCCATCCCTTGTGTCTCTCCTCTGTGGGAGGCTCCGCCCCTCGTGTCTCTCCTCTGTGGGAGGCTCCGCCCCTCGTGTCTGTCCTCTGCGGGAAGGTCACATGGTTCTGTCCTGGGCCCCCGACTTTTCTCAGTTTACACCTATGGCCTCGGCCAGGTCATACAATCACTTCTATGGAGAAGATGGGAATCTGCCACTCGAACCCAGCTCTCTCTTCATGTGGGAGGCCCCGCCCCTCATCTCTCCTCTGTGGGAGGCTCCACCCCTTGTGTCTCTCCTCTGTGGGAGGCTCCGCCCCTCGTGTCTCTCCTCTGTGGGAGGCTCCGCCCATGGCGTCTGTCCTCTGTGGAAGGCTCCGCCCCTTGTGTCTCTCCTCTGTGGGAGGGTCACAAGGTTCAGTCCTGGGCCCCCGACTTTTTCTGTTTACACCTGTGGCCTCGGCCAGGCTTCCGACACAACTTCTATGGAGAAGACAGGAATCTGCCACTCGAACCCGGCTCTCTCTTCCCTTCTATGTCGTGTCACAGGCGGTCTAACGGCTCTTTCTCATCTCCCAGCCCCGCCTCTTCTTCACCTCACAGTCACTGGCCCCACCTACTGACATCTCCCAGCTCCGCCTCTTCCTCACCTCACAGTCACTAGCCCCGCCTGCTGACATCTCCCAGCCCCTTCCTCACAGTCACTAGCCCCGCCTACTGACATCTCCCAGCCCCGCCTCTTCCTCACCTCACAGTCACTGGCCCCACCTACTGACATCTCCCAGCCCCGCCTCTTCCTCACCTCACAGTCACTGGCCCCACCTACTGACATCTCCCAGCTCCGCCTCTTCCTCACTTCACAGTCACTGGCCCCACCTACTGACATCTCCCAGCCCCGCCTCTTCCTCACCTCACAGTCACTGGCCCCACCTACTGACATCTCCCAGCCCCGCCTCTTCCTCACCTCACAGTCACTGGCCCCACCTACTGACATCTCCCAGCTCCGCCTCTTTCTCACCTCACAGTCACTGGCCCCACCTACTGACATCTCCCAGCCCCGCCTCTTCCTCACCTCACAGTCACTGGCCCCACCTACTGACATCTCCCAGCTCCGCCTCTTCCTCACCTCACAGTCACTGGCCCCACCTACTGACATCTCCCAGCCCCGCCTCTTCCTCACCTCACAGTCACTGGCCCCACCTACTGACATCTCCCAGCCCCGCCTCTTCCTCACAGTCACTGGCCCCACCTACTGACATCTCCCGGCCCCGCCTCTTCCTCACCGTACAGTCACTGGCCCCACCTACTGACATCTCCCAGCCCCGCCTCTTCCTCACCGCACAGTCACTGGCCCCACCTACTGACATCTCCCAGCCCCGCCTCTTCCTCACCTCACAGTCACTGGCCCCACCTACTGACACAGTTTAAATTTCCAACCTTAACCTACAAAGCCCCGCCCACCCTATATTTAATCACTTATACGGCCACACCCATCACCCGGCCTAACCAATCCGCTTAAAGTGCAACAAAACTCAAAGCCCTGGAATCTGAAAGGCATCCCAAAGCAGGATGCCCCGGGGGAGGGTACATCTGGTTGCCCCGGGGGAGGGTACATCTGGATGCCCCGGGGGAGGGTACATCTGGATGCCCGGGGGAGGGTACATCTGGATGCCCCAGGGGAGGGTAAATCAGGATGCCCCGGGGGGAGGGTACATCTGGATGCCCCGGGGGAGGGTACATCTGGATGCCCCGGGGGAGGGTACATCTGGATGCCCCGGGGGAGGGTAAATCAGGATGCCCCGGGGGAGGGTACATCTGGATGCCCCGGGGGAGGGTAAATCGGGATGCCCCGGGGGAGGGTACATCTGGATGCCCCAGGGGAGGGTAAATCAGGATGCCCCGGGGGAGGGTACATCTGGATGCCCCGGGGGAGGGTAAATCAGGATGCCCCGGGGGAGGGTACATCTGGTTGCCCCGGGGGAGGGTACATCTGGATGCCCCGGGGGAGGGTACATCGGGATGCCCCGGGGGAGGGTACATCGGGATGCCCCGGGGGGAGGGTACATCTGGATGCCCCGGGGGAGGGTACATCTGGATGCCCCGGGGGAGGGTAAATCAGGATGCCCCGGGGGAGGGTACATCAGGATGCCCCGGGTTTTGTTCCGCTTCCAGTCTGGCCTCACCTTTCCTCAGCGCACAATGCGCTACCTGTGACCCCGCCTCTTGCCCCGCCCCTTTAGATTGTAAGCTCACAAGGCCGGGATGGCTGTGTATCTGCCCCAGGCTGCGGGGTATCAGGTTATCTGAATAGGATACACATATGGGGGGGGGGGGGGGCAGCCAGAGACTTATACTAACAACTCACTCATTAAATTTCATATAAAGTTTATTGAAACATCACAAGATCATAACAATAAATGATTAAAGACACACAAACAATCCGCCATTGGGGGGCGCTGTTATACAGCGAGGCCAATCAGTATATTATAAATACAATATATCAATATAAATTACAAAGAGTGCATCAAGACTCAATAGAACATGAATCCATTAGTGTAATATATCTGAGGTAGGGGCAAAAATATCTAATCTTACATGAATCAACATGGCCGCCGCTGTGTCCCCGCCCCCAAGGAAAAAGCAACGCGTTTCATAACGTGCAGCCTTAATCCGGACCTTCACCAGGATTAATGAAAAGCCCAAACCCTTATATAACGATTCCCCAGCATCTAACATTAATATATTTTAAGTTTTTAGTCACTTACTTATTATTCTTTCCCCCACTGGGCTGCAACTCTGTTCAGGACTCTAGGATACAGGCACCGCCATCTTGACTCAGAAGCATCACACATACTGGGGAGAGGAGAGTGGGATAAAGTGCAAGGGGCGGGGTTATAGCTGTGCTTTGCTCAGACAGAGCAGAGCTGGGGTCAGGAAAAGGACAGCAATCCCAGAATGCAGAGCGACACAGTCAGAAGGCACTTCCTGTTTGCAGGCTGCCATCTTGGATGTTTAAAGGCTCATAACATGCAGTAGATGCAGGTAGGATGATTTTTAATGTGAGCAATCTGTATGTACAGGGTGTGGGAAACATATAAGATAGGCTCTTATTCAGGGTGAGGGTCCGGATTAATGTGGGCAATCTGTATGTACGGGGTGTGGGAAACATATAAGATAGGCTCTTATTCAGGGTGAGGGTCCAGATTAATGTGGGCAATCTGTATGTACAGGGTGTGGGAAACATATAAGATAGGCTCTTATTCAGGGTGAGGGTCCGGATTAATGTGAGCAATCTGTATGTACAGGGGGGAAACATATAAGATAGGCTCTTATTCAGGGTGAGGGTCCGGATTAATGTGGGCAATCTGTATGTACAGGGTGTGGGAAACATATAAGATAGGCTCTTATTCAGGGTGAAGGTCCAGATTAATGTGAGCAATCTGTATGTACAGGGTGTGGGAAACATATAAGATAGGCTCTTATTCAGGGTGAGGGTCCGGATTAATGTGAGCAATCTGTATGTACAGGGTGTGGGAAACATATAAGATAGGCTCTTATTCAGGGTGAGGGTCCGGATTAATGTGGGCAATCTGTATGTACGGGGTGTGGGAAACATATAAGATAGGCTCTTATTCAGGGTGAGGGTCCAGATTAATGTGGGCAATCTGTATGTACAGGGTGTGGGAAACATATAAGATAGGCTCTTATTCAGGGTGAGGGTCCGGATTAATGTGAGCAATCTGTATGTACAGGGGGGAAACATATAAGATAGGCTCTTATTCAGGGTGAGGGTCCGGATTAATGTGGGCAATCTGTATGTACAGGGTGTGGGAAACATATAAGATAGGCTCTTATTCAGGGTGAGGGTCCAGATTAATGTGAGCAATCTGTATGTACAGGGCGTGGGAAACATATAAGATAGGCTCTTATTCAGGGTGAGGGTCCAGATTAATGTGAGCAATCTGTATGTACAGGGTGTGGGAAACATATAAGATAGGCTGTTATTCAGGGTGAGGGTCCGGATTAATGTGGGCAATCTGTATGTACAGGGTGTGGGAAACATACAAGATAGGCTCTGATTCAGGGTGAGGGTCCGGATTAATGTGGGCAATCTGTATGTACAGGGTGGGGGAAACATACAAGATAGGCTCTGATTCAGGGTGAGGGTCCGGATTAATGTGGGCAATCTGTATGTACAGGGTGGGGGAAACATATAAGATAGGCTCTTATTCAGGGTGAAGGTCCGGATTAATATGAGCAATCTGTATGTACAGGGTGTGGGAAACATACAAGATAGGCTCTTATTCAGGGTGAAGGTCCGGATTAATGTGAGCAATCTGTATGTACAGGGTGTGGGAAACATATAAGATAGGCTCTTATTCAGGGTGAGGGTCAGGATTAATGTGAGCAATCTGTATGTACAGGGGTGAAACATATAAGATAGGCTCTTATTCAGGGTGAGGGTCCGGATTAATGTGAGCAATCTGTATGTACAGGGTGTGGGAAACATATAAGATAGGCTCTTATTCAGGGTGAGGGTCCGGATTAATGTGAGCAATCTGTATGTACAGGGGTGAAACATAAAGGATAGGCTCTTATTCAGGGTGAGGGTCCGGATTAATGTGGGCAATCTGTATGTACAGGGTGTGGGAAACATATAATATAGGCTGTTATTCAGGGTGAAGGTCCGGATTAATGTGGGCAATCTGTATGTACAGGGTGTGGGAAACATATAAGATAGGCTCTTATTCAGGGTGAAGGTCCGGATTAATATGAGCAATCTGTATGTACAGGGTGTGGGAAACATACAAGATAGGCTCTTATTCAGGGTGAAGGTCCGGATTAATGTGAGCAATCTGTATGTACAGGGTGTGGGAAACATATAAGATAGGCTCTTATTCAGGGTGAGGGTCAGGATTAATGTGAGCAATCTGTATGTACAGGGGTGAAACATATAAGATAGGCTCTTATTCAGGGTGAGGGTCCGGATTAATGTGAGCAATCTGTATGTACAGGGTGTGGGAAACATATAAGATAGGCTCTTATTCAGGGTGAGGGTCCGGATTAATGTGAGCAATCTGTATGTACAGGGGTGAAACATAAAGGATAGGCTCTTATTCAGGGTGAGGGTCCGGATTAATGTGGGCAATCTGTATGTACAGGGTGAGGGAAACATATAAGATAGGCTCTTATTCAGGGTGAAAGACCTCTTTAAAGTGGACCAACACCCAGGATTTTCACTATCCTGGGTTTTGGTCCACTTCCGCGTGGCGCCCCGCTGTGTGAAACCTCCCAGATCACCCTAAAAAACTCACCTCACCCCGCTCCTACGCGAGCGCTCGTCCAATCAGAGCGCTCAGAGCCGCTGTGCTATGCACGTACAAGGGACGGACAACCACAGCGGCTCTGAGCGCTGGAGGCCGCGTCTCGCGCTTCATTGTAACAGGGAGCGCGCCCGCGCCGGCCATTCACAAACGCCCTGCTAGAGAGAAGCGTGAGATGCGGCCCGCGGCTCGCGCATGCGCCGTTGGAACAGGGATAAGGTAAGGTTTCTGGGCGTCCTGCGGGGTTTCACACAGCGGGGCATCCCGATTTCGGGCGCCCCGTGGGGAGGGATCTGATCGGCCCGGGAATCTTATAGACCCCCCCTGGGTGTTGGTCCACTTTAAAGAAGTGACTCCATGTCACGAAACGCGTCACCATTTGCACCTACCTCAGATATCTTGCACTAATGGATTAATGTTCTGTTGAGTCTTGATACACTTTGGAGGCACTATTTTGTAATTTATATTGATATATTGTATTTATAAAATACTGATTGGCCTCGCTGTATAACAGCGCCCCCCAAAGGCGGATTGTTTGTGTGTTTTTAATCATTGATTGTTATGATATTGTGATGTTTCAATAAACTTTATATGAAATGTCATTAGTGAGTTGCTAGTGTAATTCTCAGGCTGGGGCCTTAGTTTGGGGGCTTGGGCCCCCCCCCCCATATGTGAGTCCCCCAGTGCTTGCTACCCCCTTGTATATAGTTTATCAGGTTATCCGACCCACGCTCCGCCTTGTACTGCGCCGCGGCACATGAGGGCGCTATATAGACAAACAATAATAATAGTAATGGGCTGCCACGCCCCCTCCCCCAAGCTTGTGCGAGAGGTCATCAGAACAATTCCAGCTGTGACATCACAGGCGGCGGCTTCCCGGGACAATGAGGTCATCAGCGCTAATACAAACAGCAGCCGCCATTTCCTTCTCTCCCTTCCGCTTCCTAATGACTTCAAGGAGTTTCCACCAGGTCATTTCCTCCGGGCCCCCCCCCCCGCTCCTACATTACAGCGGGGCCCCCCTGATCCTGACCCCCCCGCCCGCTCCTACATTACACCAGGGCCCCCCCTGATCCTGACCCCCCGCCCGCTCCTACATTACACCGGGGCCCCCCTGATCCTGACCCCCGCCCGCTCCTACATTACACCAGGGCCCCCCCTGATCCTGACCCCCCGCCCGCTCCTACATTACACCGGGGCCCCCCTGACCCTGACCCCCCGCCCGCTCCTACATTACACCAGGGCCCCCCCTGATCCTGACCCCCCGCCCGCTCCTACATTACACCAGGGCCCCCCCTGATCCTGACCCCCGGCCCGCTCCTACATTACACCGGGCCCCCCTGATCCTGATCCCCCGCCCGCTCCTACATTACACCGGGGACCCCCCTGATCCTGACCCCCCGCCCGCTCCTACATTACACCGGGGCCCCCCTGATCCTGACCCCCCGCCCGCTCCTACATTACACCGGGACCCCCTGATCCTGACCCCCCGCCCGCTCCTACATTACACCGGGCCCCCCTGATCCTGATCCCCCGCCCGCTCCTACATTACACCGGGGACCCCCCTGATCCTGACCCCCCGCCCGCTCCTACATTACACCGGGGCCCCCCTGATCCTGACCCCCCCCCCGCTCCTACATTACACCGGGGCCCCCCTGATCCTGACCCCCCGCCCGCTCCTACATTACACCGGGGCCCCCCTGATCCTGACCCCCCGCCCGCTCCTACATTACACCGGGGCCCGCCTGACCCCCCGCCCGCTCCTACATTACACCGGGGCCCCCCTGACCCTGACCCCCCGCCCGCTCCTACATTACACCGGGGCCCCCCTGACCCTGACCCCCCGCCCGCTCCTACATTACACCAGGGCCCCCCCTGATCCTGACCCCCCGCCCGCTCCTACATTACACCGGGGCCCCCCTGATCCTGACCCCCCGCCCGCTCCTACATTACACCGGGGCCCCCCTGATCCTGACCCCCCCCGCTCCTACATTACACCGGGGCCCCCCTGACCCCCCGCCCGCTCCTACATTACACCAGGGCCCCCCCTGATCCTGACCCCCCGCCCGCTCCTACATTACACCGGGGCCCCCCTGATCCTGACCCCCCGCCCGCTCCTACATTACACCGGGGCCCCCCTGACCCTGACCCCCCGCCCGCTCCTACATTACACCAGGGCCCCCCCTGATCCTGACCCCCCGCCCGCTCCTACATTACACCGGGGCCCCCCTGATCCTGACCCCCCGCCCGCTCCTACATTACACCGGGGCCCCCCTGACCCCCCGCCCGCTCCTACATTACACCAGGGCCCCCTGACCCCCCTCCCGCTCCTACATTACACCAGGGCCCCCCTGACCCCCCTCCCGCTCCTACATTACACCGGGGCCCCCCCCGCTCCTACATTACACCGGGGCCCCCCTGATCCTGACCCCCCGCCCGCTCCTACATTACACCGGGGCCCCTGATCCTGACCCCCCGCCCGCTCCTACATTACAGCGGGGCCCCCCTGATCCTGACCCCCCCCCCCCGCTCCTACATTACACCGGGGCCCCCCCTGATCCTGACCCCCCCCCCGCTCCTACATTACACCGGGCCCCCCCTGATCCTGACCCCCCGCCCGCTCCTACATTACACCGGGGCCCCCCTGACCCTGACCCCCCGCCGCTCCTACATTACACCGGGGCCCCCCTGATCCTGACCCCCCGCCCGCTCCTACATTACACCGGGGCCCCCCTGATCCTGACCCCCCGCCCGCTCCTACATTACACCGGGGCCCTCCCTGATCCTAACCCCCCGCCCGCTCCTACATTACACCGGGGCCCCCTGATCCTGACCCCCCCGCCCGCTCCTACATTACACCGGGGCCCCCCTGATCCTGACCCCCCGCCCGCTCCTACATTACAGCGGGCCCCCCTGATCCTGACCCCCCTGCCCGCTCCTACATTACACCGGGGCCCCCCTGATCCTGACCCCCCGCCCGCTCCTACATTACACCGGGGCCCCCCTGATCCTGACCCCCCTGCCCGCTCCTACATTACACCGGGGCCCCCCTGATCCTGACCCCCCTGCCCGCTCCTACATTACAGCGGGCCCCCCCTGATCCTGACCCCCCCGCCCGCTCCTACATTACACCGGGGCCCCCCTGATCCTGACCCCCCGCCCGCTCCTACATTACAGCGGGCCCCCCCTGATCCTGACCCCCCTGCCCGCTCCTACATTACACCGGGGCCCCCCTGATCCTGACCCCCCCGCCCGCTCCTACATTACACCGGGGCCCCCCTGACCCCCCGCCGCTCCTACATTACACCGGGGCCCCCTGATCCTGACCCCCCCCGCTCCTACATTACACCGGGGCCCCCCTGACCCTGACCCCCCACCCGCTCCTACATTACACCGGGGCCCCCCCTGATCCTGACCCCCCGCCCGCTCCTACATTACACCGGGGCCCCCCTGACCCCCCGCCCGCTCCTACATTACACTGGGGCCCCCCTGATCCTGACCCCCCACCCACTCCTACATTACACCGGGGCCCCCCTGATCCTGACCCCCCGCCCGCTCCTACATTACACCGGGGCCCCCCTGATCCTGACCCCCCACCCGCTCCTACATTACACCGGGGCCCCCCTGATCCTGACCCCCCGCCCGCTCCTACATTACACCGGGGCCCCCCTGATCCTGACCCCCCGCCCCCTCCTACACTACACCGGGGCCCCCCTGATCCTGACCCCCCGCCCGCTCCTACATTACACCGGGGCCCCCCTGATCCTGACCCCCCGCCCCCTCCTACATTACACCGGGGCCCCCCCTGATCCTGACCCCCCGCCCGCTCCTACATTACACCGGGGCCCCCCTGATCCTGACCCCCACCCGCTCCTACATTACACCGGGCCCCCCTGATCCTGACCCCCTTCCCCACCTAGGGCCCGTATCTGTGCAGTCATCATGGCTGGCACTTGTCACCTCTCCTGGTCTATTAGCCCCAATGCTGCCTCTGTGCACTGTGTGCAGCGATGATGTGTGAGCGACGTTCCCTGATCTCCTCAGCCTGACCAATCACCATCTCTCTCTATTGTCCTCTGTGCTTCTGCTCCCGGCCCAGCGTTTCCTCCTCTCTCCTTTCCTACCTACTTTCCATATAGTCCTTGGTTCCCCCTGTTATTGGTTCCTGGATTCCCCCTGTTTTTGGTTCCTGGATTCCCCCTGTTTTTGGTCCCTGGTTCCCCCTGTTCCTGGTCCCTGGTTTCCCTGTTCTTGGTCAATGGTTCCTCCTGTTTTTGGTCCCTAGTCTCTAGTTCCTCCTGTTTCTGGTCCCTGGATTCCCCTTTTCTGGGTCCCTGGTTCACCCTGATGTTGGTCCCTGGTTCCCCCTGTCTTTGCTTCCTGCTTCCCCTTGTTCCTGGTCCCTGTTTCCCCCTGTTCCTGGTCCCTGTATTCCCTGCTCTTGGTCCCTGATTCCCCTTGTTCCTGTATAGTCCTCATTGCAGGACTTACCTTCAGGAAGCAGCTCCCGGGGGCGGTGCTCTCACTCAGGGTGGCGTTATACACCGCGTTGGCGAAGATGGGCTCATTGTCATTGACGTCCAATAGCTGGACCTGGACCACGGCGGTGGAGATAAGTGCCGGCTTCCCGCCATCGGAGGCCACCACTGTCATGGACGGCCGGGGGTCCCTCTCGTAATCCAGGGGGGCTTTGGTGGTGATGACCCCGGTCTCGGGGTGGATGTGGAACCAGGGCGTGTCCAGGAGGCGGTACCGCACCTCCCCGTTCTCTCCCAGGTCCTTGTCCCGGGCGGTGACCTGCAGCAGGAAGCTCCCAGGATGCACCGCTTCCGGCACGCTGTGGCTGTATTCCTGCCGGTCAAACACCGGTGGGTTGTCGTTAACGTCGGTCACCTGGAGGACGAATGAGGACTCAGCCCTCAGCGGGGGGGTTCCCGAGTCCGTGGCCAGGACCCGCAGGCGGTACGAGTCCCGCTCCTCGCGGTCCAGCAGCTTGTCCACACAGATCAGGTAGATGATGCTGTCCTTGGTGGTCAGGGCGAACTTACCCTCCCCTCCCTCCAGGGTGACGTCCACGTCGGGGTGCTCTCCATAGTCCGGATCGGAGACGGAGATTCGGGCCACGTACTGACCCGGCACGGCCCCTTCGGAGACCTGCGGGGCCCCGTCCTCGCTCAGGAAGATGATGGTCATGCTGGGTTGGTTGTCGTTGGAGTCCCGCACCTGGATGGAGACAAACGCCGTCCCCACCTCGGGCTGCGCGGCCCCGTCCCGGGCCTGGACCACCAGCTCGTGGGCCTTGCGGGTCTCGTAGTCCAGGGGCTTGCTCAGCCGGATGAGGCCCGAGCGCGGGTCGATGGTGAAGAAGCCCTCGGGGTCGCTCTGACGCCGGTTAATCTCGTAGGTGACGGCGCCGTTTTGGCCCAGGTCGGCGTCGGTGGCGTAGACCCGCAGGACGCTGGAGCCCGGGGACAGGCTCTCCGAGATCAGGGCCTGGTAGCGGCTCTGGTTAAAGGCCGGGGCGTGGTCGTTGATGTCCAAGATGGACACGTCCAGTCTGATCTGCGAGCTGCGACTCGGGGAGCCGCCGTCGTAAGCTTCCAAAATCAGGGAATAAGCGGAACAGTTCTCCCGGTCCAGGTCGGAGTTTACCACCAGATCCACGGCCAGCGCGCCCCCCGAAACGCGGCGGCTCTCCAGGCGGAAGGCTTGCTTGGGATCCCCGCTTTGGATGAGGTAGCCCTGAGTGGCAAGCACCCCGCTGTCCAGGTCCACGGCCGGCTCCAGCGGGTATCGCGTGCCGCGGGGCGTGTGCTCCGGGATGCTCATTTCCAGGCGCTCCCTGGCGAATGTGGGAGCGTGGTCGTTGATATCATCCACGTGGATGAGGACCTCCACGGTGACCCCGTCCGGGGTGACGGCGATGAAGCTGTAGAGGTCGCGCTGTTCCCGGTCCAGGACTCGAGCCGTTTTGATGATCCCCGTGAGCTCGTCGATGTCTAAGTCGCTGGTCACTCCGCTGCCCTCCTGGTCCGAGATGAAGAACATGTGACCGCTGGAGCCCGGCGGGAGGCCTGCGCTGATGTCCCCAATGATGGTGCCGGCCGGCTGCTCCTCATCGATGTGTAATTCCAGGGCTCCCAGAGACGAGGAGGCCGGGGAACATGTCCAGAGAAGCAGGAGGAGGAGGATCCTGGGAGGCAACATCTTCCCGACCAATCAGAAGTGACAACGGCCCATCCTACAATTAAAGAGACAATCAGCTCTACCTGATACCTGTTAGGGATGGGAAGGGGTTTGGTGGAGGGATGGGAAGGGGTTGGTGGAGGTATGGGAAGGGGTTGGTGGAGGGATGGGAAGGGGTTGGTGGAAGCATGGGAAGGGGTTGGTTGAGGGATGTGAAGGGGTTTGGTGGAGGGATGTGAAGGGGTTGGTGGAGGGATGGGAAGAGGTTGGTGGAGGGATGGGAAGGGGTTGGTGGAGGGATGGGAAGGGGTTGGTGGAAGGGAAGGGGTTTGGTGGAGGGATGGGAAGGGTTTGGTGGAGGGATGGGAAGGGGTTGGTGGAGGGATGGGAAGGGGTTGGTGGAGGGATGGGAAGGGGTTGGTGGAGGGATGGGAAGGGGTTGGTGGAGGGATGGGAAGGGGTTGGTGGAGGGAAGGGAAGGGGTTGGTGGAGGGATGGGAAGGGGTTGGTGGAGGGATGGGAAGAGGTTGGTGGAGGGATGGGAAGGGGTTGGTGGAGGGATGGGAAGGGGTTGGTGGAGGGATGGGAAGGGGTTGGTGAAGGGATGGGAAGGGGTTTGGGTGAGGGATAGGAAGGGGTTTGGTGGAGGGATGGGAAGGGGTTTGGGGGAGGGATGGGAAGGGGTTTGGGGGGAGGGATGGGAAGGGGTTGGTGAAGGGATGGGAAGGGGTTTGGGTGAGGGATAGGAAGGGGTTTGGTGGAGGGATGGGAAGGGGTTTGGGGGAGGGATAGGAAGGGGTTTGGGGGAGGGATGGGAAGGGGTTGGTGAAGGGATGGGAAGGGGTTTGGGTGAGGGATAGGAAGGGGTTTGGTGGAGGGATGGGAAGGGGTTTGGGGGAGGGATGGGAAGGGGTTTGGGGGAGGGATGGGAAGGGGTTTGGGGGAGGGATGGGAAGGGGTTTGGGGGAGGGATGGGAAGGGGTTGGTGAAGGGATGGGAAGGGTTTGGATGAGGGATGGGAAGGGTTTGGTGGAGGGATGGGAAGGGGTTTGGTGGAGGGATGGGAAGGGGTTGGTGGAGGGATGGGAAGGGGTTTGGTGGAGGGATGGGAAGGGGTTTGGTGGAGGGATGGGAAGGGGTTGGTGGAGGGATGGCAAGGGGTTGGTGGAGGGATGGCAAGGGGTTGGGTGAGGGATGGGAAGGGGTTTGGTGGATGGATGAGAAGGGGTTGGTGGAGGGATGAGAAGGGGTTGGGTGAGGGATGGGAAGGGGTTTGGTGGAGGGATGAGAAGGGGTTTGGTGGAGGGATGAGAAGGGGTTGGTGGAAGGATGGGAAGGGGTTTGGTGGAGGGATGGGAAGGGGTTGGGTGAGGGATGGGAAGGGGTTTGGTGGAGGGATAGGAAGAGGTTGGTGGAGGGATGGGAAGGGTTTGGTGGAGGGATGGGAAGGGTTTGGTGGAGGGATGGGAAGGGGTTGGGTGAGGGATGGGAAGGGGTTGGTGGAAGGATGGGAAGGGTTTGGTGGAGGGATGGGAAGGGGTTGGTGGAAGGATGGGAAGGGGTTTGGTGGAGGAATGGGAAGGGGTTGGGTGAGGGATGGGAAGGGGTTTGGTGGAGGGATAGGAAGAGGTTGGTGGAGGGATGGGAAGATGTTGGTGGAAGGATGGTTAGGGTTTGGTGGATGGATGGTTAGGGTTTGGTGGACGGATGGAACGGGTTGGTGATTGGATGGGAAGGGGTTGGTGGAGGGATGGGAAGGGGTTGGTGGAGGGATGGGAAGGGGTTGGTGGAGGGATGGGAAGGGGTTGGTGGTGGGATGGGAAGGGGTTGGTGGTGGGATGGGAAGGGGTTTGGTGGAGGGATGGAAGGGGTTTGTTGGAGGGATGGGAAGGGGTTTGGTGGAGGGATGGGAAGGGGTTGGTGGAGGGATGGGAAGGGGTTGGTGGAGGGAAGGGAAGGGGTTTGGTGGAGGGATGGAAGGGGTTTGGTGGAGGGATGGAAGGGGTTTGGTGGAGGGATGGGAAGGGGTTGGTGGAGGGATGGGAAGGGGTTGGTGGAGGGAGGGAAGGGGTTTGGTGGAGGGATGGGAAGGTGTTGGTGGAGGGATGGGAAGGGGTTTGGTGGAGGGATGGGAAGGGGTTGGTGGAGGGATGGGAAGGGGTTTGGTGAGGGATGGGAAGGGGTTGGTGGAGCGATGGGAAGGGGTTTGGTGGAGGGAAGGGAAGGGGTTGGTGGAGCGATGGGAAGGGGTTGGTGGAGCGATGGGAAGGGGTTGGTGGAGCGATGGGAAGGGGTTGGTGGAGCGATGGGAAGGGGTTTGGTGGAGGGAAGGGAAGGA
>CM051236.1:1296366-1494667 GCA_027917425.1 Gastrophryne carolinensis | reverse complement strand
CAGAGATGCCCCTCTATCTGCCCCCTTGTGTTACAGTCCCCAGAGATGCCGATCTATCTGCCCCCTCGTGTGACAGTCCCCAGAGATGCCCCTCTATCTGCCCCCTTGTGTTACAGTCCCCAGAGATGCCGATCTATCTTCCCCCTGGTGTTACAGTCCCCAGAGATGCCCCTCTATCTGCCCCCTTGTGTGACAGTCCCCAGAGATGCCCCTCTATCGGCCCTCTCCTGTGACAGTCCCCAGAGATGCCCCTCTATCTGCCCCCTTGTGTTACAGTCCCCAGAGATGCCGATCTATCTTCCCCCTGGTGTTACAGTCCCCAGAGATGCCCCTCTATCTGCCCCCTTGTGTGACAGTCCCCAGAGATGCCCCTCTATCGGCCCTCTCCTGTGACAGTCCCCAGAGATGCCCCTCTATCTGCCCCCTCATGTGACAGTCCCCAGAGATGCCCTTCTATCTGCCCCCTTGTGTGACAGTCCCCAGAAATGCCCCTCTATCTGTCACCTCATGTGACAGTCCCCAGAAATGCCCCTCTGTCTGCCCCATTGTGTGACAGTCTCCAGAGATGCCCTCTATCTGCACCCTCATGTGACAGTCCCCAGAGATGCCCCTCTATCTGCCCCCTTCTGCATTCCTCCAGAGATGCCCCCTCGCTGCTTCCCTATGGGTTCATTTGCCAGTATCACCCCCTTTAAATTGAAACCCCAGAGGAGGTAAGTAGGAGGTGGCAGTAAGGTAACATCATGAGCAGCAAAGAAGGTGGAAGTGAGGAGGAGGTGGATGTGAGGAGGATGTGCTAGTGAAGAGCAAGGGAGGTGGCAGGCAGGAGCATAGGAGGGGGTGAGGTGAGGAAGTATCAGTGCGGAGCAGATGAGGTGGCAGTGAGGAGAAAGTGAGAGTGAGGAGCATAGGAGGGGGTGAGGTGAGGAAGTGGCTGTGAGGAGCAGAGGAGGTGGAAGTGGGGAGGTCAGGAAGTGGCAGTGAGGAGCAGAGGAGGTGGCAGTGGGGAGATGGTAAAGTGAGGAAGTATCAGTGAGGAGCAGAGGAGGTGCCAGTGAGGAGCAGAGGAGGTGGTGAGGCGCCAAGGTGGCAGGCAGGAGCATAGGAGGGGGTGAGGTGAGGAAGTATCAGTGAGGAAATGGCAGTGAGGAGCAGAGGAGGTGGCAGTGAGGAGAAGAGCAGGTGGTGAGGTTGCAGTGAGGAGCAGAGGAGGTGCCAGTGGGGAGGTGAGGAGGTGGTAGTGAGGAACAGAGGAGGTGGTGAGGTGGCAGTGAGGAGAAGAAGAGGCTTTGAGGTAAGGAGGTGACAGTGAGGAGAAAAGGAGACTGTGAGTTTGCAGTGAGGAGAAGAGGAGGTGGTGAGATGAAGAGGTGTCAGTGAGGAGCAGAGGGGGTGGTGAGGTGAGGGGGTGGCAGTGAGGAACAGAGGAGGTGGTGAGGTGAGGGGGTGGCAGTAAGGAGATGGTGAGGTGAGGGGGTGGCAGTAAGGAGATGGTGAGGTGGCAGTGAGGAGAAGAGGAGGCATCAAGGTAAGGAGGTGGCAGTGAGGAGCAGAGGGGGTGGTGAGGAGAGGAGATGTATCTGTCATGGCCGGGGGCTCTGCCTGGGATGCCCGAGCAGTACGTGTGGTGCGCTGGGCTGGTTGCTTGGGGAGGGGACCCCCTCTCTCTTTTTTTGGGGGGGGGGCATAGGTGGCCATTGTATGCTTGCGCACACCTAGGAATTCTTCTGCATTTAACCCATCCATGCAGTGAGCGTACACAGGCCTGGCGCGGTAATCTGAGCTCTGAGCTGTGGATGAATTTGTAGCAGCAATGGGAGCTGAATGCAGGAGCAGAAACAGCTCCTCATGGAGGCATGGACTACTGTGACATCACTGTGATCCCAGGAGCTTCCCCACTGCAGCACTTCCTGTTGTGACATCATAGCCACAGCTGCATGACGTCATCAGACATCGCTGTGCGTTACACAGGCTGGAGAAGGATCGGAAATAGAAATCTCCAGACACGGATACCTCACCGCACTGCACCCCACTGCTAACTGTCACTGACCCCTCCCCCAACTGCTGACAAAGAGCAGGAGGAGCTTTGGATATGATTTGTCCTCCAGTGCACACTCCATACATACTGCACCCCACACTGCACACTGCACCCCACACTGCACACTCCATACATACTGCACCCCACACTGCACACTCCATACACACTGCACCCCATACTGCACACTCCATACACACTGCACACTCCATACATACTGCACCCCACACTGCACACTCCATACACACTGCACCCCATACTGCACACTCCATACACACTGCACACTCCATACATACTGCACCCCACACTGCACACTCCATACACACTGCACCCCACACTGCACACTCCATACATACTGCACCCCACACTGCACACTCCATACACACTGCACACTCCATACATACTGCACCCCACACTGCACCCCACACTGCACACTCCATACATACTGCACCCCACACTGCACCCCACACTGCACCCCACACTGCACCCCACACTGCACCCCACACTGCACACTCCATACATACTGCACCCCACACTGCACCCCACACTGCACACTCCATACATACTGCACCCCACAATGCACACTCCATACACACTGCACCCCACACTGCACACTCCATACACACTGCACCCCACACTGCACACTCCATACACACTGCACCCCACACTGCACACTCCATACACACTGCACCCCACACTGCACACTCCATACACACTACACCCCACACTGCACACTCCATACACACTGCACCCCACACTGCACACTCCATACACACTGCACCCCACACTGCACACTCCATACACACTGCACCCCACACTGCACACTCCATACACACTGCACCCCACACTGCACACTCCATACACACTACACCCCACACTGCACACTCCATACACACTGCACCCCACACTGCACACTCCATACACACTGCACCCCACACTGCACACTCCATACATACTGCACCCCACACTGCACACTCCATACACACTGCACCCCACACTGCACACTCCATACATACTGCACCCCACACTGCACACTCCATACATACTGCACCCCACACTGCACACTCCATACACACTGCACCCCACACTGCACACTCCATACACACTGCACCCCACACTGCACACTCCATACATACTGCACCCCACACTGCACACTCCATACATACTGCACCCCACACTGCACACTCCATACATACTGCACCCCACACTGCACACTCCATACACACTGCACCCCACACTGCACACTCCATACACACTGCACCCCACACTGCACACTCCATACACACTGCACCCCACACTGCACACTCCATACACACTGCACCCCACACTGCACACTCCATACATACTGCACCCCACACTGCACACTCCATACACACTGCACCCCACACTGCACACTCCATACACACTGCACCCCACACTTCACACTCCATACACACTGCACCCCACACTGCACACTCCATACATACTGCACCCCACACTGCACACTCCATACACACTGCACCCCACACTGCACACTCCATACATACTGCACCCCACACTGCACACTCCATACATACTGCACCCCACACTGCACACTCCATACATACTGCACCCCACACTGCACACTCCATACACACTGCACCCCACACTGCACACTCCATATATACTGCACCCCACACTGCACACTCCATACACACTGCACCCCACACTGCACACTCCATACACACTGCACCCCACACTGCACACTCCATACACACTGCACCCCACACTGCACACTCCATACACACTGCACCCCACACTGCACACTCCATACACACTGCACCCCACACTGCACACTCCATACACACTGCACCCCACACTGCACACTCCATACACACTGCACCCCACACTGCACACTCCATACACACTGCACCCCACACTGCACACTCCATACACACTGCACCCCATACTGCACACTCCATACACACTGCACCCCACACTGCACACTCCATACACACTGCACCCCACACTGCACACTCCATACACACTGCACCCCGCACTCCACACTCCATACACACTCCATACATACTGCACCCCACACTGCACACTCCATACATACTGCACCCCACACTGCACACTCCATACATACTGCACCCCACACTGCACACTCCATACACACTGCACCCCACACTGCACACTCCATACACACTGCACCCCACACTGCACACTCCATACATACTGCACCCCACACTGCACACTCCATACATACTGCACCCCACACTGCACACTCCATACATACTGCACCCCACACTGCACACTCCATACACACTGCACCCCACACTGCACACTCCATACACACTGCACCCCACACTGCACACTCCATACATACTGCACCCCACACTGCACACTCCATACATACTGCACCCCACACTGCACACTCCATACACACTGCACCCCACACTGCACACTCCATACATACTGCACCCCACACTGCACACTCCATACACACTGCACCCCACACTGCACACTCCATACACACTGCACCCCACACTGCACACTCCATACATACTGCACCCCACACTGCACACTCCATACATACTGCACCCCACACTGCACACTCCATACACACTGCACCCCACACTGCACACTCCATACATACTGCACCCCACACTGCACACTCCATACACACTGCACCCCACACTGCACACTCCATACATACTGCACCCCACACTGCACACTCCATACATACTGCACCCCACACTGCACACTCCATACATACTGCACCCCACACTGCACACTCCTTACACACTGCACCCCGCACTGCACACTCCATACACACTGCACCCCACACTGCACACTCCATACACACTCCATACATACTGCACCCCACACTGCACACTCCATACACACTCCATACATACTGCACCCCACACTGCACACTCCATACATACTGCACCCCACACTGCACACTCCATACATACTGCACCCCACACTGCACACTCCATACACACTGCACCCCATACTGCACACTCCATACACACTCCATACATACTGCACCCCACACTGCACACTCCATACACACTCCATACATACTGCACCCCACACTGCACACTCCATACATACTGCACCCCACACTGCACACTCCATACATCCTGCACCCCACACTGCACACTCCATACACACTGCACCCCACACTGCACACTCCATACACACTGCACCCCACACTGCACACTCCATACATACTGCACCCCACACTGCACACTCCATACACACTGCACCCCACACTGCACACTCCATACACACTGCACCCCACACTGCACACTCCATACATACTGCACCCCACACTGCACACTCCATACACACTGCACCCCACACTGCACACTCCATACACACTGCACCCCATACTGCACACTCCATACACACTGCACCCCATACTGCACACTCCATACACACTCCATACATACTGCACCCCACACTGCACACTCCATACACACTGCACCCCATACTGCACACTCCATACACACTGCACCCCATACTGCACACTCCATACACACTCCATACATACTGCACCCCACACTGCACACTCCATACACACTGCACCCCACACTGCACACTCCATACACACTGCACCCCACACTGCACACTCCATACATACTGCACCCCACACTGCACACTCCATACATACTGCACCCCACACTGCACACTCCATACACACTGCACCCCACACTGCACACTCCATACACACTGCACCCCACACTGCACACTCCATACACACTGCACCCCACACTGCACACTCCATACACACTGCACCCCACACTGCACACTCCATACACACTGCACCCCACACTGCACACTCCATACACACTGCACCCCACACTGCACACTCCATACATACTGCACCCCACACTGCACACTCCATACACACTGCACCCCACACTGCACACTCCATACACACTGCACCCCACACTGCACACTCCATACACACTGCACCCCACACTGCACACTCCATACACACTGCACCCCACACTGCACACTCCATACATACTGCACCCCACACTGCACACTCCATACACACTGCACCCCACACTGCACACTCCATACACACTGCACCCCACACTGCACACTCCATACACACTGCACCCCACACTGCACACTCCATACATACTGCACCCCACACTGCACACTCCATACATACTGCACACTCCATACATACTGCACCCCACACTGCACACTCCATACACACTGCACCCCACACTGCACACTCCATACACACTGCACCCCACACTGCACACTCCATACACACTGCACCCCACACTGCACACTCCATACACACTGCACCCCACACTGCACACTCCATACACACTGCACCCCACACTGCACACTCCATACACACTGCACCCCACACTGCACACTCCATACACACTGCACCCCACACTGCACACTCCATACACACTGCACCCCACACTGCACACTCCATACACACTGCACCCCACACTGCACACTCCATACATACTGCACCCCACACTGCACACTCCATACACACTGCACCCCGCACTGCACACTCCATACATAGTGCACCCCACACTGCACACTCCATACACACTGCACCCCATACTGCACACTCCATACATACTGCACCCCACACTGCACACTCCATACACACTGCACCCCACACTGCACACTCCATACACACTGCACCCCATACTGCACACTCCATACACACTGCACCCCATACTGCACACTCCATACACACTGCACCCCGCACTGCACACTCCATACATACTGCACCCCACACTGCACACTCCATACATACTGCACCCCACACTGCACACTCCATACACACTGCACCCCACACTGCACACTCCATACACACTGCACCCCATACTGCACACTCCATACACACTGCACCCCACACTGCACACTCCATACACACTGCACCCCATACTGCACACTCCATACACACTGCACCCCGCACTGCACACTCCATACATACTGCACCCCATACTGCACACTCCATACACACTGCACCCCACACTGCACACTCCATACATACTGCACCCCGCACTGCACACTCCATACATACTGCACCCCACACTGCACACTCCATACATACTGCACCCCACACTGCACACTCCATACATACTGCACCCCACACTGCACACTCCATACACACTGCACCCCACACTGCACACTCCATACACACTGCACCCCACACTGCACACTCCATACACACTGCACCCCCCATACACACTGCACCCCACACTGCACACTCCATACATACTGCACCCCACACTGCACACTCCATACATACTGCACCCCACACTGCACACTCCATACACACTGCACCCCATACTGCACACTCCATACACACTGCACCCCGCACTGCACACTCCATACACACTGCACCCCCCATACACACTGCACCCCACACTGCACACTCCATACATACTGCACCCCACACTGCACACTCCATACATACTGCACCCCACACTGCACACTCCATACATACTGCACCCCACACTGCACACTCCATACATACTGCACCCCACACTGCACACTCCATACACACTGCACCCCACACTGCACACTCCATACACACTGCACCCCACACTGCACACTCCATACATACTGCACCCCACACTGCACACTCCATACACACTGCACCCCACACTGCACACTCCATACACACTCCATACATACTGCACCCCACACTGCACACTCCATACACACTCCATACATACTGCACCCCACACTGCACACTCCATACACACTGCACCCCACACTGCACACTCCATACACACTCCATACATACTGCACCCCACACTGCACACTCCATACACACTCCATACATACTGCACCCCACACTGCACACTCCATACACACTGCACCCCATACTGCACACTCCATACACACTGCACCCCACACTGCACACTCCATACACACTGCACCCCACACTGCACACTCCATACACACTGCACCCCATACTGCACACTCCATACACACTGCACCCCACACTGCACACTCCATACACACTGCACCCCCCATACACACTGCACCCCACACTGCACACTCCATACATACTGCACCCCACACTGCACACTCCATACATACTGCACCCCACACTGCACACTCCATACACACTCCATACACACTGCACCCCCCATACACACTGCACCCCACACTGCACACTCCATACACACTGCACCCCCCATACACACTGCACCCCACACTGCACACTCCATACATACTGCACCCCACACTGCACACTCCATACATACTGCACCCCACACTGCACACTCCATACACACTGCACCCCACACTGCACACTCCATACACACTGCACCCCACACTGCACACTCCATATATACTGCACCCCACACTGCACACTCCATACATACTGCACCCCACACTGCACACTCCATATATACTGCACCCCACACTGCACACTCCATATATACTGCACCCCACACTGCACACTCCATATATACTGCACCCCACACTGCACACTCCATACACACTCCATACATACTGCACCCCACACTGCACACTCCATACACACTGCACCCCACACTGCACACTCCATATATACTGCACCCCACACTGCACACTCCATACACACTCCATATATACTGCACCCCACACTGCACACTCCATACACACTGCACCCCACACTGCACACTCCATATATACTGCACCCCACACTGCACACTCCATACACACTGCACCCCACACTGCACACTCCATACACACTGCACCCCACACTGCACACTCCATACACACTGCACCCCACACTGCACACTCCATACATACTGCACCCCATACTGCACACTCCATACACACTGCACCCCACACTGCACACTCCATACATACTGCACCCCACACTGCACACTCCATACACACTGCACCCCACACTGCACACTCCATACACACTGCACCCCACACTGCACACTCCATACACACTGCACCCCACACTGCACACTCCATACATACTGCACCCCACACTGCACACTCCATACACACTGCACCCCACACTGCACACTCCATACACACTGCACCCCACACTGCACACTCCATACATACTGCACCCCACACTGCACACTCCATACACACTGCACCCCACACTGCACACTCCATACACACTGCACCCCACACTGCACACTCCATACATACTGCACCCCACACTGCACACTCCATACATACTGCACCCCACACTGCACACTCCATACATACTGCACCCCACACTGCACACTCCATACACACTGCACCCCACACTGCACACTCCATACACACTGCACCCCACACTGCACACTCCATACACACTGCACCCCACACTGCACACTCCATACACACTGCACCCCACACTGCACACTCCATACACACTGCACCCCACACTGCACACTCCATACATACTGCACCCCACACTGCACACTCCATACACACTGCACCCCACACTGCACACTCCATACACACTGCACCCCACACTGCACACTCCATACACACTGCACCCCACACTGCACACTCCATACATACTGCACCCCACACTGCACACTCCATATACACTGCACCCCACACTGCACACTCCATACATACTGCACCCCACACTGCACACTCCATACATACTGCACCCCACACTGCACACTCCATACACACTGCACCCCACACTGCACACTCCATACATACTGCACCCCACACTGCACACTCCATACATACTGCACCCCACACTGCACACTCCATACACACTGCACCCCACACTGCACACTCCATACATACTGCACCCCATACTGCACATTCTATACATACTGCACCCCACACTGCACACTCCATACATACTGCACCCCACACTGCACACTCCATACATACTGCACCCCATACTGCACATTCTATACATACTGCACCCCACACTACACACTCCATACACACTGCACCCCACACTGCACACTCCATACATACTGCACCCCACACTGCACACTCCATACATACTGCACCCCATACTGCACATTCTATACATACTGCACCCCACACTACACACTCCATACACACTGCACCCCACACTGCACACTCCATACATACTGCACCCCACACTGCACACTCCATACACACTGCACCCCACACTGCACACTCCATACACACTGCACCCCACACTGCACACTCCATACATACTGCACCCCACACTGCACACTCCATACACACTGCACCCCACACTGCACACTCCATACACACTGCACCCCACACTGCACACTCCATACACACTGCACCCCACACTGCACACTCCATACATACTGCACCCCACACTGCACACTCCATATACACTGCACCCCACACTGCACACTCCATACATACTGCACCCCACACTGCACACTCCATACACACTGCACCCCACACTGCACACTCCATACATACTGCACCCCACACTGCACACTCCATACATACTGCACCCCACACTGCACACTCCATACACACTGCACCCCACACTGCACACTCCATACACACTGCACCCCACACTGCACACTCCATACACACTGCACCCCACACTGCACACTCCATACATACTGCACCCCACACTGCACACTCCATACACACTGCACCCCACACTGCACACTCCATACACACTGCACCCCACACTGCACACTCCATACACACTGCACCCCACACTGCACACTCCATACATACTGCACCCCACACTGCACACTCCATATACACTGCACCCCACACTGCACACTCCATACATACTGCACCCCACACTGCACACTCCATACACACTGCACCCCACACTGCACACTCCATACATACTGCACCCCACACTGCACACTCCATACATACTGCACCCCACACTGCACACTCCATACACACTGCACCCCACACTGCACACTCCATACATACTGCACCCCATACTGCACATTCTATACATACTGCACCCCACACTGCACACTCCATACATACTGCACCCCACACTGCACACTCCATACATACTGCACCCCATACTGCACATTCTATACATACTGCACCCCACACTACACACTCCATACACACTGCACCCACACTGCACACTCCATACATACTGCACCCCACACTGCACACTCCATACACACTGCACCCCACACTGCACACTCCATACACACTGCACCCCACACTGCACACTCCATACATACTGCACCCCACACTGCACACTCCATACACACTGCACCCCACACTGCACACTCCATATATACTGCACCCCACACTGCACACTCCATACACACTGCACCCCACACTGCACACTCCATACATACTGCACCCCACACTGCACACTCCATACACACTGCACCCCACACTGCACACTCCATACACACTGCACCCCACACTGCACACTCCATACACACTGCACCCCACACTGCACACTCCATACATACTGCACCCCACACTGCACACTCCATACATACTGCACCCCACACTGCACACTCCATACACACTGCACCCCACACTGCACACTCCATACATACTGCACCCCACACTGCACACTCCATACATACTGCACCCCACACTGCACACTCCATACATACTGCACCCCACACTGCACACTCCATACATACTGCACCCCACACTGCACACTCCATACATACTGCACCCCACACTGCACACTCCATACATACTGCACCCCACACTGCACACTCCATACATACTGCACCCCACACTGCACACTCCATACACACTGCACCCCACACTGCACACTCCATACATACTGCACCCCACACTGCACACTCCATACATACTGCACCCCACACTGCACACTCCATACACACTGCACCCCACACTGCACACTCCATACACACTGCACCCCACACTGCACACTCCATACATACTGCACCCCACACTGCACACTCCATACATACTGCACCCCACACTGCACACTCCATACATACTGCACCCCACACTGCACACTCCATACACACTGCACCCCACACTGCACACTCCATATACACTGCACCCCACACTGCACACTCCATACACACTGCACCCCACACTGCACACTCCATACACACTGCACCCCACACTGCACACTCCATACATACTTCACCCCACACTGCACACTCCATACATACTGCACCCCACACTGCACACTCCATACACACTGCACCCCACACTGCACACTCCATACACACTGCACCCCACACTGCACACTCCATACACACTGCACCCCACACTGCACACTCCATACACACTGCACCCCATACTGCACACTCCATACACACTGCACCCCACACTGCACACTCCATACATACTTCACCCCACACTGCACACTCCATACATACTGCACCCCACACTGCACACTCCATACACACTGCACCCCACACTGCACACTCCATACATACTGCACCCCACACTGCACACTCCATACACACTGCACCTCACACTGCACACTCCATACACACTGCACCCCACACTGCACACTCCATACACACTGCACCCCACACTGCACACTCCATACACACTGCACCCCACACTGCACACTCCATACACACTGCACCCCACACTGCACACTCCATACACACTGCACCCCACACTGCACACTCCATACACACTGCACCCCACACTGCACACTCCATACACACTGCACCCCACACTGCACACTCCATACATACTGCACCCCACACTGCACACTCCATACATACTGCACCCCACACTGCACACTCCATACACACTGCACCCCACACTGCACACTCCATACACACTGCACCCCACACTGCACACTCCATACACACTGCACCCCACACTGCACACTCCATACATACTGCACCCCATACTGCACATTCTATACATACTGCACCCCACACTGCACACTCCATACATACTGCACCCCACACTGCACACTCCATACACACTGCACCCCACACTGCACACTCCATACACACTGCACCCCACACTGCACACTCCATACACACTGCACCCCACACTGCACACTCCATACACACTGCACCCCACACTACACACTCCATACACACTGCACCCCACACTACACACTCCATACATACTGCACCCCACACTGCACACTCCATACACATTGCACCCCACACTGCACACTCCATACACACTGCACCCCACACTACACACTCCATACACACTGCACCCCACACTACACACTCCATACATACTGCACCCCACACTGCACACTCCATACACACTGCACCCCACACTGCACACTCCATACACACTGCACCCCACACTGCACACTCCATACACACTGCACCCCACACTGCACACTCCATACACACTGCACCCCACACTGCACACTCCATACACACTGCACCCCACACTGCACACTCCATACACACTGCACCCCACACTGCACACTCCATACACATTGCACCCCACACTGCACACTCCATACACACTGCACCCCACACTACACACTCCATACACACTGCACCCCACACTGCACACTCCATACATACTGCACCCCACACTGCACACTCCATACATACTGCACCCCACACTGCACACTCCATACATACTGCACCCCACACTGCACACTCCATACATACTGCACCCCACACTGCACACTCCATACACACTGCACCCCACACTGCACACTCCATACATACTGCACCCCACACTGCACACTACATACATACTGCACCCCGCACTGCACACTCCATACATACTGCACCCCATACTGCACATTCTATACATACTGCACCCCACACTGCACACTCCATACACACTGCACCCCACACTGCACACTCCATACACACTGCACCCCACACTGCACACTCCATACATACTGCACCCCACACTGCACACTCCATACATACTGCACCCCACACTGCACACTCCATACACACTGCACCCCGCACTGCACACTCCATACATACTGCACCCCATACTGCACACTACATACATACTGCACCCCGCACTGCACACTCCATACATACTGCACCCCATACTGCACATTTTATACATACTGTACCCCACACTGCACACTCCATACACACTGCACCCCGCATTGCACACTCCATACACACTGCACCCCACACTGCACACTCCATACATACTGCACCCCACACTGCACACTCCATACATACTGCACCCCACACTGCACACTCCATACACACTGCACCCCACACTGCACACTCCATACACACTGCACCCCACACTGCACACTCCATACACACTGCACCCCACACTGCACACTCCATACATACTGCACCCCACACTGCACACTCCATACATACTGCACCCCACACTGCACACTCCATACACACTGCACCCCACACTGCACACTCCATACACACTGCACCCCACACTGCACACTCCATACATACTGCACCCCACACTGCACACTCCATACATACTGCACCCCACACTGCACACTCCATACACACTGCACCCCACACTGCACACTCCATACACACTGCACCCCACACTGCACACTCCATACATACTGCACCCCACACTACACACTCCATACACACTGCACCCCACACTGCACACTCCATACACACTGCACCCCACACTACACACTCCATACACACTGCACCCCACACTGCACACTCCATACATACTGCACCCCACACTGCACACTCCATACACACTGCACCCCACACTGCTCACTCCATACACACTGCACCCCACACTGCACACTCCATACATACTGCACCCCACACTACACACTCCATACACACTGCACCCCACACTACACACTCCATACACACTGCACCCCACACTGCACACTCCATACATACTGCACCCCACACTACACACTCCATACACACTGCACCCCACACTGCACACTCCATACATACTGCACCCCACACTACACACTCCATACACACTGCACCCCACACTGCACACTCCATATACACTGCACCCCACACTGCACACTCCATACACACTGCACCCCACACTGCACACTCCATACACACTGCACCCCACACTGCTCACTCCATACACACTGCACCCCACACTGCACACTCCATACACACTGCACCCCACACTGCACACTCCATACACACTGCACCCCACACTGCACACTCCATACACACTGCACCCCACACTGCACACTCCATACATACTGCACCCCACACTGCACACTCCATACATACTGCACCCCACACTGCACATTCTATACGTTCTGTACGCCACTTCACAGATCACTTACCCCCTACGTTACCCTGTACTCCCTGCCCATGACCATGTGACATACCCCCCAGCACAGGCCATGCAGTCACACATGCAGTGGAGCCGCAGCCCCTTTAGTCAGGTTCCCATCATTCATTTTCTTCCTCCGGATCCATTGGTGGAATTTGGTCTCGGAGTCAGGAAGGCGACAGAAATAGTTTTTCCTGTTCCCAGCTGAGCCCCGGCGCTGACATAAACAGGTGGAGACACTTGTCATATAAAGAGACCCATGGGAGGCAATAATGCCCCCCCACCCCCGTACTCTGCTCTATAAACTGCCCCCCAGACACCGCCCTCCAGCTGCCACCCCTACGCACAACCCCAGGGAGCGCAGCTGTTGTTTCAGTTATGGGTGGAGGCTGCTGCTCCGAATGAGCCGGCTTCTCTCCTACCAGCCACGATGCCACCAACAGCCCCCAGGAAGGTGCCCCACCCCCAGCCCCCAGGAAGGTGCTCCACCAACGGCATCCAGAAAGGTGCCCCACCCTCACGCCCCACCCTCACCACCCAGGAAAGTGCCCCACCAGCAGCACCCAGGAAGGTGCCTCCACAAAGGGAGGGGTGCTTGGGGGTATATAAACCAAGTGAGAGATGCTTGGGTGGGTGGTACATACCCCTGGGGTAGGAGTGCTTGGAGTATATACTCCAGATGAGAGGTTCTTGAGGTATATACTCCAGAAGAGGGGTGCTTGGGGAGTATATACTCCAGAAGAGGGGTGCTTGGGGAGTATATACTCCAGAAGAGGGGTGCTTGGGGTATATACTCCAAATGAGGGGTGCTTGGGGTATATACTCCAGATGCGGGGTGCTTGAGGTATATACTCCAGATGAGGGGTGCTTGGGGAGTATATACTCCAGAAGAGGGGTGCCTGGGATATATACTTCAAATGAGGGGTGCTTGGGGTATATACTCCAGATGCAGGGTGCTTGAGGTATATACTCCAGATGAGGGGTGCTTGGGGTATATACTCCAGATACAGGGTGTTTGGAGTATATACTCAGTGGGAGGGGTGCTTGGAGTATATACCCAGTGGGAGGGGTGCTTGGGGTATATACTCCAGATGAGGGGTGCTTGGAGTATATACCCAGAGGGAGGGGTGCTTGGAGTATATACACAGTGGGAAGGGTGCTTGGAGTATATACCCAGTGGGAGGAATGCTTGGAGTATATACCCAGTGGGAGGGGTGCTTGGAGTATATACTCAGTGGGAAGGGTGCTTGGAGTATATACCCAGTGGGAGGAATGCTTGGAGTATATGCCCAGTGGGAAGGTTGCTTGGAGTATATACCCAGCGGGAGGGGTGCTTGGAGTATATACCCAATGTGTGTGGTGCTTGGAGTATATACCCAGTGGGAGGGGTGCTTGGGGTATATACCCAGTGTGTGTGGTGCTTGGAGTATAAACCCAGTGGGAGGGGTGCTTGGAGTATGTACCCAGTGCGAGAGGTGCTTGGAGTATATACCCAGTGTGTGTGGTGCTTGGAGTATATGCGCAGTGTGTGTGGTGCTTGGAGCATATACCCAGTGGGAGGGGTGCCTGGAGTATTTACCCAGTGAGAGGGTTGCTTGGAGTATATACCCAGTGGGAGGGGTGCTTGGAGTATATACCCAGTGGGAGATGGTTGCTTGGAGTATATACCCAGTGGGAGGGGTGCCTGGAGTATTTACCCAGTGAGAGGGTTGCTTGGAGTATATACCCAGTGGGAGGGGTGCTTGGAGTATATACCCAGTGGGAGGGGTGCTTGGCGTATATACCCAGTGGGAGGGGTGCTTGGCGTATATACCCAGTTGGTGGGGTGCTTGGAGTATATACCCAGTGGGAGATGGTTGCTTGGAGTATATACCCAGTGGGGGGGTGCTTGGAGTATATACCCAGTGGGAGGGGTGCTTGGACTATATACCCAGTGAGAGGGGTGCTTGGAGTATATACCCAGTGGGGGGGGGGGGGTGCTTGGAGTATATACCCAGTGGGAGGGGTGCTTGGACTATATATCCAGTGGGAGGGGTGCTTGGAGTATATACCCAGTGGGAGGGGTGCTTGGACTATATACCCAGTGGGAGGGGTGCTTGGAGTATATACCCAGTGGGAGGGGTGCTTGGACTATATACCCAGTGGGAGGGGTGCTTGGAGTATATACCCAGTGGGAGGGGTGCTTGGAGTATATACCCAGTGGGAGGGGTGCTTGGAGTATATACTCAGTGGGAGGGGGTGGTACACAGCAATGCTGCATGCGGTGGCGGGATGCGGTGTCAGGAAGAGACGATCTATAGCCATGAATAATGGACAGAGGGGAAACGTATACCGTAGCGCAGTACAATAAAAGATCGGGCGCAGGTCTCTGGCCAGCAGAGCTGACAATTTAATGCTCGGTGAAGTCAGCAGAGGGGAGGGGGCGGTTTCTCTATCATGGTGAGGGTGTATGAGAGGATTCCCCACCTCATCAGCCAATCAGGCGCCAGGAATAGAAGAAGATTAGAATGGCTGCTGCGTGTGATTGGCCGGTGACCAGGCCAGTGGCGAGGTGGAAGCGGCTCAATGTGCTGTGCAGGCTGCGTGTGAAGGGCGCGGGGTGGCCCCTCTGGGGGTGACCCGGTGACCCGCTGGCGGCCCGCGTTACATCCTCCCGTGTCCACATCTGCATCCCATCAGGAGCCGCGCGCAGCCTCGTGTGAGCGCCGGGGGCCACGGGGCCAGGGGCCCGCCAGCTGCCGCTCTGCAACATGGCCGACACCCGCCTGGCCCGACGCCTCGTTCAGGGTTATTATCATTAACGTTCATCATCGTTACATTGTAACACAGGCCACAGCAGGGAGCAGCCATCGTTACATTGTAACACAGGCCACAGCAGGGAGCAGCCATTGTTACATTGTAACACAGGCCACAGCAGGGAGCAGCCATTGTTACATTGTAACACAGGCCACAGCAGGGAGCAGCCATTGTTACATTGTAACACAGGCCACAGCAGAAATCAGCTATCGTTACATTGTAACACAGGCCACAGCAGGGAGCTGCCATCGTTACATTGTAAGACAGGCCACAGCAGGGAGCAGCCATTGTTACATTGTAACAAAGGCCACAGCAGGGAGTAACCATCGTTACATTGTAACACAGGCCACAGCTAGGAGCAGCCATCGTTACATTGTATCACAGGCCACAGCAGAAATCAGCTATCGTTACATTGTAACACAAGCCACAGCAGGGAGCAGCCATCATTACATTGCAACATGGCCAACACCCGCCTGGCCCAACACCTCATTCAGGGTTATTATCATTAACGTTCATCATCGTTACATTGTAACACAGGCCACAGCAGAGAGCAGCCATCATTACATTGTAACACAGGCCACAGCAGAAATCAGCTATTGTTACATTGTAACATAGGCCACAGCAGGGAGCAGCCATCATTACATTGTAACACAGGCCACAGCAGGGAGCAGCCATCATTACATTGTAACACAGGCCACAGCAGGGAGCAGCCATTGTTACATTGTATCACAGGCCACAGCAGAAATCAGCTATTGTTACATTGTAACACAGGCCACAGCAGGGAGCAGCCATCGTTACATTGTATCACAGGCCACAGCACAAATCAGCTATTGTTACATTGTAACACAGTCCACAGCAGGGAGCTGCCATCGTTACATTGTAACAGAGGCCACAGCAGGGAGCAGCCATTGTTACATTGTAACAAAGGCCACAGCAGGGAGTAACCATCGTTACATTATAACACAGGCCACAGCTGGGAGCAGCCATCGTTACATTGTATCACAGGCCACAGCAGGGAGCAGCCATCATTAAATTGCAATATGGCCAACACCCGCCTGGCCCAACGCCTCATTCAGGGTTATTATCATTAACGTTCATCATCGTTACATTGTAACGCAGGGAGCAGCCATCATTACATTGTAACACAGGTCCCAACAGAAAGCAACCATTGTTACATCGTAACAAAGACCACAGCAGGGAGTAGCCATCGTTACATTGTAACACAGGCCACAGCAGGGAGCTGCCATCGTTACATTGTAACACAGGCCACAGCAGGGAGCAGCCATCATTACATTGTAACACAGGCCACAGCAGGGAGCAGCCATTGTTACATTGTATCACAGGCCACAGCAGAAATCAGCTATTGTTACATTGTAACACAGGCCACAGCAGGGAGCAGCCATTGTTACATTGTAACAAAGGCCACAGCAGGGAGCTGCCATCGTTACATTGTAACACAGGCCACAGCAGAAATCAGCTATTGTTACATTGTAACACAGGCCACAGCAGGGAGCAGCCATTGTTACATTGTAACAAAGGCCACAGCAGGGAGTAACCATCGTTACATTGTAACACAGGCCACAGCAGGGAGTAGCCATCGTTACATTGTATCACAGGCCACAGCAAGGAGCAGCCATCATTACATTGTAACACAGGCTACAGCTGGGAGCAGCCATTGTTACATTGTAACAACAGCCACCTGCCTGCCTCCATTGAGTCAGGGAGCCGGCTGGCTTTTTACAGTGTAACAGCATCACCTCTGTCCTGCATGTTACATTGTACAGCATGGCAGCAGTGTGAGCATTATGACTGTCATGGCTGCTGCCTCCGTAGCTCATGCAGGAAGTGGCATGGTGGGTATATAGGTGTTGTGAAATTGGGTGAGGTACCACTGCACCCAGCAGAACCCACATCCCTGCCCCCGCGATGCCAGAGATGGCAGGGTGTCCAGAGAGTGAGGCAGTGCTAATAACTATTATCACCACCACTACAATATGTAATAACAGCAATAAGAACAATCAATCATTTTCATAATTATTAGAAATATCACCAGGATATAGAGTACATGATGTCAGGAATCCCCAATGGGGACATCTAAATATTATAATATTATTATTAATAATTATATGTAATAAAGATATATAATGATGATGATAATAATAATAAAGATTATGGTAATATTAGTAATAATAATTACATTAATAATAGTTTTTTTTAATCTTATTATTATTACCTGTTATTATTATATGGATGATTAACGGTACCACTACTACAATACTATTAGTAATAACACAGAACAAGTATTTTAATTATTATCATTATAAATAAAAGTTGATGATAACCATGATGTCAGGAATATCTCGATAATATAAAAATATTAAAGATTAATAAGAATTATAATAATGAGGAGTTTTGAATAATATTATTTTTAAATAGAATATATATATATATATATATATATATATATATATATTAATAATATGCAGAACAGTCATTATAATCATTATAATTTTAAATTGATATAATAATAGATTAATAATACCTATGACAGCTTTATTATCACAGGTATTATTAAAGACTAATAAGGAGTTTTCATTAATAGCATCATTACTAATGTTATTATTATTTAAATGAGTGATAACACTAGTCTAACAATATATATTAATAATACAGCACAATGATTTTATTTCTTATCATTTGAGATAAAACTAATAAAAGTGAACAAGGATTTCTGTGTTGTTGGGAATACTCGACGGGAATAACTCAAAATAATAATATAATATTACTAATAATTATAATAATGAAGATTAATAATACATATAATAATAAGGAGATTTAAATATTATTATTATAATAATGATTATTATTATTTAGATGAGTAATATCACTACTACCATAATATATAATAATACAGAACAATTATTATAATTATTAGCATTTAAACAATAAAAGTGAACAGGGATTTCTGTGGTGTTGGGAATTCTTAATGGGAATAACTCAAAATAATAATATAATATTACTAATAATGATGATGAAGATACGTATAATAATAAGGAGTTTTAAATATTATTATTATAATAATGATTATTATTTAGTAGAGTAATATCACTACTATCATAATATATCATAGAAAACAATGATTATAATGATAAATCACATTCACAATATAATCCTTATAAACAGTAATAATAATATTATAATACAGTAACGATAATAAAAATAATAATACAGAACAATGATTATAATGATAAATCACATTCACCATATAATCATTATAATACAGTAATAAAAATATTATTATAATACAGTAATAATAAAATTAAAATATTATAATACAGTAATAATAATAAAAATAATAATACAGAACAATGATTACAATGATAAATCACATTCACAATATAATCATTATAAACAGTAATAATAATATTATAATAAGTAGTAATAATAATAATAATGATAAAAATAATAATAATACAGAACAATGATTATAATGATAAATCACACTCACCATATAATCATTATAATACAGTAATAATGCTATTATCATAATAAAAATAATAATACAGAACAATGATTATAATGACAAATCACATTCACAATATAATCATTATAATACAATAATAATATTATTATTATTATTATACAGTAATAGTAATAATAATAATAAAATTCATAAATAATAATTCAGAACAATGATTATAATGATAAATCACACTCACCATATAATCATTATAATACATTAATAATATTATTATTATACAGTAATAATAATATATAATAATAGAGAACAATGATTATAATGATAAATCACATTCACAATATAATCATTATAATACAATAATAATAATATTATTATTATAATATAATAATAATAATAATAATAATAATAATAATAATAATACAGAACAATAATTATATTGATAAACCACATTCACAATATAATCATTATAAACAGTAATAATAATATTATTATAATACAGTAGTAATAGTAATAATAAAAATAATAATAAAGAGCAATGATTATAATGATAAATCACATTCACAATGTAATCATTATAGTACAGTAATAATAATTTTATTATACTACAGTAGTAATAATAATAATACAAATAATAATAATAATACAGAACAATGATTATAATGATAAATCACATTCACAATATAATCATTATAATACAGTAATAATAATATTATTATAATAATACAGTAATATTATTATAATTATTATTATTATTATTATTATTAGAGAACAATGATTATAATGATAAATCACATTCACAATATAATCATTATAATACAGTAATAATAATAATAATAATGGACAGTGAGTCATGATGGCGCCGCACCAATGATAGTAATAATAATATTTATTTATATAGCCCCGACATATTCTGCGGCGCCTTAGTACCAGAGATGCTGGGTGATGAGGAGCCCTATGGTGCGGGGTTCCCCTTTACACACAGGCAGGTGCAGCCAGTGCCAGTTAGTCAGTCAGCAGACATGGCGGCGGCGGCGGCGTCTTCCAGAGATGACTCAGCTCCTCCCCTTGCGCCTGACTCACCTTCCTGCCCAGACGGGGGTCACTGATTCAGGTTTGGGCCCCGGTGTGGTCACTGGCGTCTCTCTCCTGATCTGACGCCGGCCACGCGCCGTCCAATCAGATCCATGTGTGCGATCACTGCTTGTGTTGGTCTCACTGCGCTGATCGGTTAAATGCAGAGGAAAAATTCCTATGTGTGCGCAAGCCTAACGATGGCCAGAGATGTCTATAAATCCCCCCCCATACAATCCCGCTGATGGATTTGATCAGATCGGATTGTGCGGCTGCGTTAGATCCCGCCATATGACGCCATGCAACGGGCCCCACGGTAATAATAATAATAATAATAAAAATAATAATAATAATACAGAACAATGATTATAATTATACATCACATTCACAATATAATCATTATAATACAATAATCATCTTATTATAATACAGTAATAATAATAATAATAAAAATAATAATAATAATACAGAACAATGATTATAATTATACATCACATTCACAATATAATCATTATAATACAATAATCATCTTATTATAATACAGTAATAATAATAATAATAATAATAATAAAAATAATAATACAGAACAATGATTATAATTATACATCACATTCACAATATAATCATTATAATACAATAATCATCTTATTATAATACAGTAATAATAATAATAATAATAATAATAATAATAATACAGAACAATGATTATAATTATACATCACATTCACAATATAATCATTATAATACAATAATCATCTTATTATAATACAGTAATAATAGTAATAATAATATTATTGTGTTACACGCATCATCCTCTGATCATTACCAGCTTCACCATTAACAATCTGATCGCTCGAGCTCTGTACAATCGTATGGAGGTTGTACAATCAGGTGTGTGGCCTAATAGGAATAGGACGATCGTACTGTATGGTCACCATCAGACCTTTGGTCTGGCTCCTGATTACGCAATCATTGCGCAGACAGGGGCGATAGCAGTCACCCAATCTAATCTGATCGCTCGAGCTCTGTACAATCGTGCCGGTAAGATCGCATGAAGGTTGTGGCCCAATGATCCCCAATTCTATATCGTACAGCAAACGGACAATCGCATTGTACAGTCTGGGGGCCACCATCAGGCTGATTGTTTTCTGATCGGACCCAGGTCTGGCTTCACAGCTCCCGGCAGCAGAGACAAATGGCTTGTGATCGCTCTCGGCCAGAACGATCGCCTTCAGTCCGGCTCCTGATCACGCAATCATTTCACACACAGGGACGATAACATTGCTCCGTTTTGATTGATTGCAATATAATCTGTCACATTGATTGATCATCTATTGCATTGATCATTTGATCAAGTAATCGATCTGACCAATCCGATCATATAATAATAAGGATCAGACGATTGGCGCACCTCCTGAACCCAACAAACATTTTCCATTTGATCTGATCAGAAGTTTGATTGAGCAGAAGATTGATGATCACAAATCTTAACCCTTTACAAACTGAAGTCCTCGAGATCGCTCTCCGGCAGAACGATCGCCTTCAGTCTGGCTCCTGATTACGCAATCACTGCACAAACAGGGACGATATCATTCATCCAATCTAATCTGATCGCTCGAGCTCTGTACAATCGTGCTGTAAGATCGTATGAAGGTTGTACAATCGGGGGTGTGGCCTAAGATCCCCAATTCCTTATCGTACAGCAATAGGACGATCGTACTGTACAGTGTGTGGCCACCATCAAGCTGATTGTTTTCTGATCGGACCCAGGTTTGGCTTTGGTCTGGCTCCTGATTAAGCAATCACTGCCCACACAGGAACGATATCATTCATCCAATCTAATCTGATCGCTCGAGCTCCGTACAATCGTGCCGGTAAGATCGTATGAAGGTTGTACAATCAGGAGTGTGGCTTAATAATCCTATATCGTACAGCAATAGGACAATCGCATTGTACGGTCTGTGGCCACCATCAGGATGATCTGATCGGACCCAGATTTGGCCTCACAGCTCCCGGCAGCAGAGACAAATGGCTCAAGATCGCCTTTGGTCTGGCTCCTGATCACGCAATCATTGCCCACACAGGGACGATAACATCCACCAAATCTAATCTGATCGAGGAAGAATCGATCAATAGGAGCGATCAAATAGTGCGGCCATTGTCCTCGGATCAGTTCTGATCTAACATTTGTCAATCTGATTTCTCGATTCCAATTGAATTATAATCTGTTCGATATCAGACCCCTGACCGACTTATGAGTGTTGGTGCGATTGAATGGAGATTGTACAATCTAATTGTAAATTGTGCAGCTGCAGACAAACAACGCGATTGGCCGAATCTCGCTCGCTGCTGCCGGCGTCCAATCAGTGAAAGGCATTAAGATAACAATCGGACATCAGTGACACCTGACGATCTGATCGTACAATCGCCTCCGAACTGAATCGATTTAACCCGTCCTGAGCTGTGGAGCGATTGTACAATTAGATAGTAAGCTCTGCGGCCCAGAATTACACACCTTCACCCCTGTGAATGCAGATGCAGAGCACAGAGTGATGCTCAGTGTCTCCAGCAGGGGGCGGGGCCTCCGGTGTTATGACATCATCAGCAGAGGCTTTGCTACAATGTAACAGCGGACGATGCAGAGCACAGAGAGATGCTCAGTGTCTCCAGCAGGGGGCGGGGCCTCCGGTGTTATGACATCATCAGCAGAGGCTTTGCTACAATGTAACAGCGGGCGATGCAGAGCACAGAGTGATGATCAGTGTCTCCAGCAGGGGGCGGGGCCTCCGGTGTTATGACATCATCAGCAGAGGCTTTGCTACAATGTAACAGCGGGCGATGCAGAGCACAGAGTGATGATCAGTGTCTCCAGCAGGGGGCGGGGCCTCCGGTGTTATGACATCATCAGCAGAGGCTTTGCTACAATGTAACAGCGGGCGATGCAGAGCACAGAGTGATGATCAGTGTCTCCAGCAGGGGGCGGGGCCTCCGGTGTTATGACATCATCAGCAGAGGCTTTGCTACAATGTAACAGCAGGAGATGCAGAGCACAGAGTGATGATCAGTGTCTCCAGCAGGGGGCGGGGCCTCCAGTGTTATGACATCATCAGCAGAGGCTTTGCTACAATGTAACAGCGGACGATGCAGAGCACAGAGAGATGCTCAGTGTCTCCAGCAGGGGGCGGAGCCTCTAGTGTTATGACATCATCATCAGAGGCTTTGCTACAATGTAACAGCAGGAGATGCAGAGCACAGAGTGATGATCAGTGTCTCCAGCAGGGGGCGGGGCCTCCAGTGTTATGACATCATCAGCAGAGGCTTTGCTACAATGTAACAGCGGACGATGCAGAGCACAGAGAGATGCTCAGTGTCTCCAGCAGGGGGCGGAGCCTCTAGTGTTATGACATCATCATCAGAGGCTTTGCTACAATGTAACAGCAGGAGATGCAGAGCACAGAGTGATGATCAGTGTCTCCAGCAGGGGGCGGGGCCTCCGGTGTTATGACATCATCAGCAGAGGCTTTGCTACAATGTAACAGCGGGCGATGCAGAGCACAGAGTGATGATCAGTGTCTCCAGCAGGGGGCGGGGCCTCCAGTGTTATGACATCAGCAGCAGAGGCTTTGCTACAATGTAACAGCGGGCGATGCAGAGCACAGAGTGATGATCAGTGTCTCCAGCAGGGGGCGGGGCCTCCGGTGTTATGACATCATCAGCAGAGGCTTTGCTACAATGTAACAGCGGGCAGAGTGAAGGGTCATTAGGAAGTGGCGGAGCTCCCCTTTAGCTTGCAGCACAGTGAGCTGATGTGTGAGTCAGCCCCGGATCACTGTTGGCGGGCCGGCCCCGTATAATTATATCCTCCCAGACGTCCAGATCTACAGCGGAGGCCGGAGAGCGCTGGTAGAGTGCCAGCTCCTCGGCCAAGTCACATGATTTACCATCATAGCAATCAGATCCCGCAAGGGGAGGCATCAGGGGACAGTACACTGTGATGGGCTCTGCTGGAGGGACACTGAGGATAATGGGGCAGGGGACAGTACACTGTGAGGGGCTCTGCTGGAGGGTCAGTGAGGATAATGGGGCAGGGGACAGTACACTGTGAGGGGCTCTGCTGGAGGGTCAGTGAGCATAATGGGGCAGGGGACAGTACACTGTGATGGGCTCTGCTGGTGGGTCAGTGAGGATAATGGGGCCGGGGACAGTACACTGTGAGGGGCTCTGCTGGAGGGTCAGTGAGGATAATGGGGCAGGAGACAGTACACTGTGAGGGGCTCTGCTGGAGGGTCAGTGAGGATAATGGGGCAGGGGACAGTACACTGTGAGGGGCTCTGCTGGAGGGACACTGAGGATAATGGGGCAGGAGACAGTACACTGTGAGGGGCTCTGCTGGAGGGTCAGTGAGGATAATGGGGCAGGGGACAGTACACTGTGAGGGGCACTGCTGGAGGGTCAGTGAGGATAATGGGGCAGGGGACAGTACACTGTGAGGGGCTCTGCTGGGGGGTAAGTGAGGATAATGGGGCAGGGGACAGTACACTGTGAGGGGCTCTGCTGGGGGGTAAGTGAGGATAATGGGGCAGGAGACAGTACACTGTGAGGGGCTCTGCTGGAGGGTCAGTGAGGATAATGGGGCAGGGGACAGTACACTGTGAGGGGCTCTGCTGGAGGGACACTGAGGATAATGGGGCAGGGGACAGTACACTGTGAGGGGCTCTGCTGGAGGGTCAGTGAGGATAATGGGGCAGGGGACAGTACACTGTGAGGGGCTCTGCTGGAGGGTCAGTGAGGATAATGGGGCAGGAGACAGTACACTGTGAGGGGCTCTGCTGGAGGGACACTGAGGATAATGGGGCAGGAGACAGTACACTGTGAGGGGCTCTGCTGGAGGGTCAGTGAGGATAATGGGGCAGGGGACAGTACACTGTGAGGGGCACTGCTGGAGGGTCAGTGAGGATAATGGGGCAGGGGACAGTACACTGTGAGGGGCTCTGCTGGGGGGTAAGTGAGGATAATGGGGCAGGGGACAGTACACTGTGAGGGGCTCTGCTGGGGGGTAAGTGAGGATAATGGGGCAGGAGACAGTACACTGTGAGGGGCTCTGCTGGGGGGTAAGTGAGGATAATGGGGCAGGGGACAGTACACTGTGAGGGGCTCTGCTGGGGGGTAAGTGAGGATAATGGGGCAGGAGACAGTACACTGTGAGGGGCTCTGCTGGGGGGTAAGTGAGGATAATGGGGCAGGGGACAGTACACTGTGAGGGGCTCTGCTGGGGGGTAAGTGAGGATAATGGGGCAGGGGACAGTACACTGTGAGGGGCTTTGCTGGAGGATCAGTGAGGATAATGGGGCAGGGGACAGTACACTGTGAGGGGCTCTGCTGGAGGGTCAGTGAGGATAATGGGACAGGGGACAGTACACTGTGAGGGGCTCTGCTGGAGGATCAGTGAGGATAATGGGGCAGGGGACAGTACACTGTGAGGGGTTCTGCTGGAGAGTCAGTGAGCATAATAGGGCAGGGGACAGTACACTGTGAGGGGCTCTGCTGGAGAGTCACTAAGGATAATGGGGCAGGGGACAGTACACTGTGAGGGGCTCTGCTGGAGGGTCAGTGAGGATAATGGGGCAGGGGACAGTACACTGTGAGGGGCTCTGCTGGAGAGTCAGTGAGGATAATGGGGCAGGGGACAGTACACTGTGAGGGGCTCTGCTGGAGAGTCAGTGAGGATAATGGGGCAGGGGACAGTACACTGTGAGGGGTTCTGCTGGAGAGTCAGTGAGCATAATAGGGCAGGGGACAGTACACTGTGAGGGGCTCTGCTGGAGAGTCAGTGAGGATAATGGGGCAGGGGACAGTACACTGTGAGGGGCTCTGCTGGAGAGTCAGTGAGGATAATGGGGCAGGGGACAGTACACTGTGAGGGGCTCTGCTGGAGAGTCAGTAAGGATAATGGGGCAGGGGACAGTACACTGTGAGGGGCTCTGCTGGAGAGTCAGTGAGGATAATGGGGCAGGGGACAGTACACTGTGAGGGGCTCTGCTGGAGGGTCAGTGAGGATAATGGGGCAGGGGACAGTACACTGTGAGGGGCTCTGCTGGAGAGTCAGTGAGGATAATGGGGCAGGAGACAGTACACTGTGAGGGGCTCTGCTGGAGGGTCAGTGAGGATAATGGGGCAGGAGACAGTACACTGTGAGGGGCTCTGCTGGAGGGTCAGTGAGGATAATGGGGCAGGGGACAGTACACTGTGAGGGGCTCTGCTGGAGGGTCAGTGAGGATAATGGGGCAGGAGACAGTACACTGTGGGGGGCTCTGCTGGAGAGTCAGTGAGGATAATGGGGCAGGAGACAGTACACTGTGAGGGGCTCTGCTGGAGAGTCAGTGAGGATAATGGGGCAGGAGACAGTACACTGTGAGGGGCTCTGCTGGAGGGTCAGTGAGGATAATGGCTCAGGGGACAGTACACTGTGAGGGGCTCTGCTGGAGGGTCAGTGAGGATAATGGGGCAGGGGACAGTACACTGTGAGGGGCTCTGCTGGAGGGTCAGTGAGGATAATGGGGCAGGGGACAGTACACTGTGAGGGGCTCTGCTGGAGAGTCAGTGAGGATAATGGGGCAGGGGACAGTACACTGTGAGGGGCTCTGCTTGAGGGTCAGTGAGGATAATGGGGCAGGGGACAGTACACTGTGAGGGGCACTGCTGGAGGGTCAGTGAGGATAATGGGGCAGGGGACAGTACACTGTGAGGGGCTCTGCTGGAGAGTCAGTGAGGATAATGGGGCAGGGGACAGTACACTGTGAGGGGCACTGCTGGAGGGTCAGTGAGGATAATGGGGCAGGGGACAGTACACTGTGAGGGGCTCTGCTGGAGAGTCAGTGAGGATAATGGGGCAGGAGACAGTACACTGTGAGGGGCTCTGCTGGAGGGTCAGTGAGGATAATGGGGCAGGAGACAGTACACTGTGAGGGGCTCTGCTGGAGGGTCAGTGAGGATAATGGGGCAGGAGACAGTACACTGTGAGGGGCTCTGCTGGAGGGTCAGTGAGGATAATGGGGCAGGAGACAGTACACTGTGAGGGGCTCTGCTGGAGGGTCAGTGAGGATAATGGGGCAGGGGACAGTACACTGTGACGGAGGCAGTTACTTCCTCTCGCATGTGTCTGTGTTGCACATTTATGGGTCATTTCTCGCATATCTCAGATGGTGAGAAATGCCTGTGGCGTCTCCATATACCATGGCGCAGCGTCTGTCACATGATCTGTCACATGTGTCCTGCGGTTACTGAGGCTCCGGCTGTTGTGGCGACTCCAGATCTGCTTTGATCTATAAATAGCGCAGCGCACGCCCCCGCCACCAAATAAAAACATCCTGTGGCCTAAACAGTGCACTGCCCCCTAGTGGCCTCTCTATAGGAATATATGGAGGGTTATGGTGTCACTGCCCCCTAGTGGCCTCTCTATAGGAATATATGGAGGGTTATGGTGTCACCTCCCCCTAGTGGCCTCTCTATAGGAATATATGGATGGTTATGGTGTCACCTCCCCCTAGTGGCCTCTCTATAGGAATATATGGAGGGTTATGGTGTCACTGCCCCCTAGTGGCCTCTCCATAGGAATATATGGAGGGTTATGGTGTCACTGCCCCCTAGTGGCCTCTCCATAGGAATATATGGAGGGTTATGGTGTCACTGCCCCCTAGTGGCCTCTCCATAGGAATATATGGAGGGTTATGGTGTCACTGCCCCCTAGTGGCCTCTCCATAGGAATATATGGAGGGTTATGGTGTCACCTCCCCCTAGTGGCCTCTCTATAGGAATATATGGAGGGTTATGGTGTCACTGCCCCCTAGTGGCCTCTCTATAGGAATATATAAAGGGTTATGGTGTCACTGCCCCCTAGTGGCCTCTCCATAGGAATATATGGAGGGTTATGGTGTCACTGCCCCCTAGTGGCCTCTCCATAGGAATATATGGAGGGTTATGGTGTCACTGCCCCCTAGTGGCCTCTCCATAGGAATATATGGAGGGTTATGGTGTCACTGCCCCCTAGTGGCCTCTCCATAGGAATATATGGAGGGTTATGGTGTCACTGCCCCCTAGTGGCCTCTCTATAGGAATATATGGAGGGTTATGGTGTCACTGCCCCCTAGTGGCCTCTCCATAGGAATATATGGAGGGTTATGGTGTCACTGCCCCCTAGTGGCCTCTCCATAGGAATATATGGAGGGTTATGGTGTCACTGCCCCCTAGTGGCCTCTCCATAGGAATATATGGAGGGTTATGGTGTCACTGCCCCCTAGTGGCCTCTCCATAGGAATATATGGAGGGTTATGGTGTCACCTCCCCCTAGTGGCCTCTCTATAGGAATATATGGAGGGTTATGGTGTCACTGCCCCCTAGTGGCCTCTCTATAGGAATATATAAAGGGTTATGGTGTCACTGCCCCCTAGTGGCCTCTCCATAGGAATATATGGAGGGTTATGGTGTCACTGCCCCCTAGTGGCCTCTCCATAGGAATATATGGAGGGTTATGGTGTCACTGCCCCCTAGTGGCCTCTCCATAGGAATATATGGAGGGTTATGGTGTCACTGCCCCCTAGTGGCCTCTCCATAGGAATATATGGAGGGTTATGGTGTCACTGCCCCCTAGTGGCCTCTCTATAGGAATATATGGAGGGTTATGGTGTCACTGCCCCCTAGTGGCCTCTCTATAGGAATATATGGAGGGTTATGGTGTCACCGCCCCCTAGTGGCCTCTCTATAGGAATATATGGAGGGTTATGGTGTCACTGCCCCCTAGTGGCCTCTCTATAGGAATATATGGAGGGTTATGGTGTCACTGCCCCCTAGTGGCCTCTCCATAGGAATATATGGAGGGTTATGGTGTCACTGCCCCCTAGTGGCCTCTCCATAGGAATATATGGAGGGTTATGGTGTCACTGCCCCCTAGTGGCCTCTCCATAGGAATATATGGAGGGTTATGGTGTCACTGCCCCCTAGTGGCCTCTCTATAGGAATATATGGAGGGTCATGGTGTCACCTGCCCCTAGTGGCCTCTCTATAGGAATATATGGAGGGTTATGGTGTCACTGCCCCCTAGTGGCCTCTCCACAGGAATATATGGAGGGTTATGGTGTCACTGCCCCCTAGTGGCCTCTCCATAGGAATATATGGAGGGTTATGGTGTCACTGCCCCCTAGTGGCCTCTCCATAGGAATATATGGAGGGTTATGGTGTCACTGCCCCCTAGTGGCCTCTCCATAGGAATATATGGAGGGTTATGGTGTCACTGCCCCCTAGTGGCCTCTCCATAGGAATATATGGAGGGTTATGGTGTCACTGCCCCCTAGTGGCCTCTCCATAGGAATATATGGAGGGTTATTAATCACTGCCCCCTAGTGGCCTCTCCATAGGAATATATGGAGGGTTATGGTGTCACTGCCCCCTAGTGGCCTCTCTATAGGAATATATGGAGGGTTATGGTGTCACCTGCCCCTAGTGGCCTCTCTATAGGAATATATGGAGGGTTATGGTGTCACTGCCCCCTAGTGGCCTCTCTATAGGAATATATGGAGGGTTATGGTGTCACCTCCCCCTAGTGGCCTCTCTATAGGAATATATGGATGGTTATGGTGTCACCTCCCCCTAGTGGCCTCTCTATAGGAATATATGGAGGGTTATGGTGTCTCTGCCCCCTAGTGTCCTCTCTATAGGAATATATGGAGGGTTATGGTGTCACTGCCCCCTAGTGGCCTCTCCATAGGAATATATGGAGGGTTATGGTGTCACTGCCCCCTAGTGGCCTCTCCATAGGAATATATGGAGGGTTATGGTGTCACTGCCCCCTAGTGGCCTCTCCATAGGAATATATGGAGGGTTATGGTGTCACTGCCCCCTAGTGGCCTCTCCATAGGAATATATGGAGGGTTATGGTGTCACCTCCCCCTAGTGGCCTCTCTATAGGAATATATGGAGGGTTATGGTGTCACTGCCCCCTAGTGGCCTCTCTATAGGAATATATGGAGGGTTATGGTGTCACTGCCCCCTAGTGGCCTCTCCATAGGAATATATGGAGGGTTATGGTGTCACTGCCCCCTAGTGGCCTCTCCATAGGAATATATGGAGGGTTATGGTGTCACTGCCCCCTAGTGGCCTCTCCATAGGAATATATGGAGGGTTATGGTGTCACTGCCCCCTAGTGGCCTCTCCATAGGAATATATGGAGGGTTATGGTGTCACTGCCCCCTAGTGGCCTCTCTATAGGAATATATGGAGGGTTATGGTGTCACTGCCCCCTAGTGGCCTCTCTATAGGAATATATGGAGGGTTATGGTGTCACCGCCCCCTAGTGGCCTCTCTATAGGAATATATGGAGGGTTATGGTGTCACTGCCCCCTAGTGGCCTCTCTATAGGAATATATGGAGGGTTATGGTGTCACTGCCCCCTAGTGGCCTCTCCATAGGAATATATGGAGGGTTATGGTGTCACTGCCCCCTAGTAGCCTCTCCATAGGAATATATGGAGGGTTATGGTGTCACTGCCCCCTAGTGGCCTCTCCATAGGAATATATGGAGGGTTATGGTGTCACTGCCCCCTAGTGGCCTCTCTATAGGAATATATGGAGGGTCATGGTGTCACCTGCCCCTAGTGGCCTCTCTATAGGAATATATGGAGGGTTATGGTGTCACTGCCCCCTAGTGGCCTCTCCACAGGAATATATGGAGGGTTATGGTGTCACTGCCCCCTAGTGGCCTCTCCATAGGAATATATGGAGGGTTATGGTGTCACTGCCCCCTAGTGGCCTCTCCATAGGAATATATGGAGGGTTATGGTGTCACTGCCCCCTAGTGGCCTCTCCATAGGAATATATGGAGGGTTATGGTGTCACTGCCCCCTAGTGGCCTCTCCATAGGAATATATGGAGGGTTATGGTGTCACTGCCCCCTAGTGGCCTCTCCATAGGAATATATGGAGGGTTATTAATCACTGCCCCCTAGTGGCCTCTCCATAGGAATATATGGAGGGTTATGGTGTCACTGCCCCCTAGTGGCCTCTCTATAGGAATATATGGAGGGTTATGGTGTCACCTGCCCCTAGTGGCCTCTCTATAGGAATATATGGAGGGTTATGGTGTCACTGCCCCCTAGTGGCCTCTCCATAGGAATATATGGAGGGTTATGGTGTCACTGCCCCCTAGTGGCCTCTCCATAGGAATATATGGAGGGTTATGGTGTCACTGCCCCCTAGTGGCCTCTCCATAGGAATATATGGAGGGTTATGGTGTCACTGCCCCCTAGTGGCCTCTCCATAGGAATATATGGAGGGTTATGGTGTCACTGCCCCCTAGTGGCCTCTCCATAGGAATATATGGAGGGTTATGGTGTCACTGCCCCCTAGTGGCCTCTCCATAGGAATATATGGAGGGTTATGGTGTCACCTCCCCCTAGTGGCCTCTCTATAGGAATATATGGAGGGTTATGGTGTCACTGCCCCCTAGTGGCCTCTCTATAGGAATATATGGAGGGTTATGGTGTCACTGCCCCCTAGTGGCCTCTCCATAGGAATATATGGAGGGTTATGGTGTCACTGCCCCCTAGTGGCCTCTCCATAGGAATATATGGAGGGTTATGGTGTCACTGCCCCCTAGTGGCCTCTCCATAGGAATATATGGAGGGTTATGGTGTCACTGCCCCCTAGTGGCCTCTCCATAGGAATATATGGAGGGTTATGGTGTCACTGCCCCCTAGTGGCCTCTCCATAGGAATATATGGAGGGTTATGGTGCCACTGCCCCCTAGTGGCCTCTCCATAGGAATATATGGAGGGTTATGGTGTCACTGCCCCCTAGTGGCCTCTCCATAGGAATATATGGAGGGTTATGGTGTCACTGCCCCCTAGTGGCCTCTCTATAGGAATATATGGAGGGTTATGGTGTCACCTGCCCCTAGTGGCCTCTCTATAGGAATATATGGAGGGTTATGGTGTCACTGCCCCCTAGTGGCCTCTCCATAGGAATATATGGAGGGTTATGGTGTCACTGCCCCCTAGTGGCCTCTCCATAGGAATATATGGAGGGTTATGGTGTCACTGCCCCCTAGTGGCCTCTCCATAGGAATATATGGAGGGTTATGGTGTCACTGCCCCCTAGTGGCCTCTCCATAGGAATATATGGAGGGTTATGGTGTCACTGCCCCCTAGTGGCCTCTCCATAGGAATATATGGAGGGTTATGGTGTCACTGCCCCCTAGTGGCCTCTCCATAGGAATATATGGAGGGTTATGGTGTCACCTCCCCCTAGTGGCCTCTCTATAGGAATATATGGAGGGTTATGGTGTCACTGCCCCCTAGTGGCCTCTCTATAGGAATATATGGAGGGTTATGGTGTCACTGCCCCCTAGTGGCCTCTCCATAGGAATATATGGAGGGTTATGGTGTCACTGCCCCCTAGTGGCCTCTCCATAGGAATATATGGAGGGTTATGGTGTCACTGCCCCCTAGTGGCCTCTCCATAGGAATATATGGAGGGTTATGGTGTCACTGCCCCCTAGTGGCCTCTCCATAGGAATATATGGAGGGTTATGGTGTCACTGCCCCCTAGTGGCCTCTCCATAGGAATATATGGAGGGTTATGGTGTCACTGCCCCCTAGTGGCCTCTCTATAGGAATATATGGAGGGTTATGGTGTCACTGCCCCCTAGTGGCCTCTCCATAGGAATATATGGAGGGTTATGGTGTCACTGCCCCCTAGTGGCCTCTCCATAGGAATATATGGAGGGTTATGGTGTCACTGCCCCCTAGTGGCCTCTCCATAGGAATATATGGAGGGTTATGGTGTCACTGCCCCCTAGTGGCCTCTCTATAGGAATATATGGAGGGTTATGGTGTCACCTGCCCCTAGTGGCCTCTCTATAGGAATATATGGAGGGTTATGGTGTCACTGCCCCCTAGTGGCCTCTCCATAGGAATATATGGAGGGTTATGGTGTCACTGCCCCCTAGTGGCCTCTCCATAGGAATATATGGAGGGTTATGGTGTCACTGCCCCCTAGTGGCCTCTCCATAGGAATATATGGAGGGTTATGGTGTCACTGCCCCCTAGTGGCCTTTCCATAGGAATATATGGAGGGTTATGGTGTCACTGCCCCCTAGTGGCCTCTCCATAGGAATATATGGAGGGTTATGGTGTCACTGCCCCCTAGTGGCCTCTCTATAGGAATATATGGAGGGTTATGGTGTCACCTGCCCCTAGTGGCCTCTCTATAGGAATATATGGAGGGTTATGGTGTCACTGCCCCCTAGTGGCCTCTCCATAGGAATATATGGAGGGTTATGGTGTCACTGCCCCCTAGTGGCCTCTCCATAGGAATATATGGAGGGTTATGGTGTCACTGCCCCCTAGTGGCCTCTCCATAGGAATATATGGAGGGTTATGGTGTCACCTCCCCCTAGTGGCCTCTCTATAGGAATATATGGAGGGTTATGGTGTCACTGCCCCCTAGTGGCCTCTCTATAGGAATATATGGAGGGTTATGGTGTCACTGCCCCCTAGTGGCCTCTCCATAGGAATATATGGAGGGTTAAGGTGTCACTGCCCCCTAGTGGCCTCTCCATAGGAATATATGGAGGGTTATGGTGTCACTGCCCCCTAGTGGCCTCTCCATAGGAATATATGGAGGGTTATGGTGTCACTGCCCCCTAGTGGCCTCTCCATAGGAATATATGGAGGGTTATGGTGTCACTGCCCCCTAGTGGCCTCTCCATAGGAATATATGGAGGGTTATGGTGTCACTGCCCCCTAGTGGCCTCTCTATAGGAATATATGGAGGGTTATGGTGTCACTGCCCCCTAGTGGCCTCTCCATAGGAATATATGGAGGGTTATGGTGTCACTGCCCCCTAGTGGCCTCTCCATAGGAATATATGGAGGGTTATGGTGTCACTGCCCCCTAGTGGCCTCTCCATAGGAATATATGGAGGGTTATGGTGTCACTGCCCCCTAGTGGCCTCTCTATAGGAATATATGGAGGGTTATGGTGTCACCTGCCCCTAGTGGCCTCTCTATAGGAATATATGGAGGGTTATGGTGTCACTGCCCCCTAGTGGCCTCTCCATAGGAATATATGGAGGGTTATGGTGTCACTGCCCCCTAGTGGCCTCTCCATAGGAATATATGGAGGGTTATGGTGTCACTGCCCCCTAGTGGCCTCTCCATAGGAATATATGGAGGGTTATGGTGTCACTGCCCCCTAGTGGCCTCTCCATAGGAATATATGGAGGGTTATGGTGTCACTGCCCCCTAGTGGCCTCTCCATAGGAATATATGGAGGGTTATGGTGTCACTGCCCCCTAGTGGCCTCTCTATAGGAATATATGGAGGGTTATGGTGTCACCTGCCCCTAGTGGCCTCTCTATAGGAATATATGGAGGGTTATGGTGTCACTGCCCCCTAGTGGCCTCTCCATAGGAATATATGGAGGGTTATGGTGTCACTGCCCCCTAGTGGCCTCTCCATAGGAATATATGGAGGGTTATGGTGTCACTGCCCCCTAGTGGCCTCTCCATAGGAATATATGGAGGGTTATGGTGTCACTGCCCCCTAGTGGCCTCTCCATAGGAATATATGGAGGGTTATGGTGTCACTGCCCCCTAGTGGCCTCTCCATAGGAATATATGGAGGGTTATGGTGTCACTGCCCCCTAGTGGCCTCTCCATAGGAATATATGGAGAGTTATGGTGTCACTGCCCCCTAGTGGCCTCTCCATAGGAATATATGGAGGGTTATGGTGTCACTGCCCCCTAGTGGCCTCTCTATAGGAATATATGGAGGGTTATGGTGTCACCTGCCCCTAGTGGCCTCTCTATAGGAATATATGGAGGGTTATGGTGTCACTGCCCCCTAGTGGCCTCTCCATAGGAATATATGGAGGGTTATGGTGTCACTGCCCCCTAGTGGCCTCTCCATAGGAATATATGGAGGGTTATGGTGTCACTGCCCCCTAGTGGCCTCTCCATAGGAATATATGGAGGGTTATGGTGTCACTGCCCCCTAGTGGCCTCTCTATAGGAATATATGGAGGGTTATGGTGTCACCTGCCCCTAGTGGCCTCTCTATAGGAATATATGGAGGGTTATGGTGTCACTGCCCCCTAGTGGCCTCTCCATAGGAATATATGGAGGGTTATGGTGTCACTGCCCCCTAGTGGCCTCTCCATAGGAATATATGGAGGGTTATGGTGTCACTGCCCCCTAGTGGCCTCTCTATAGGAATATATGGAGGGTTATGGTGTCACCTGCCCCTAGTGGCCTCTCTATAGGAATATATGGAGGGCTATGGTGTCACTGCCCCCTAGTGGCCTCTCCATAGGAATATATGGAGGGTTATGGTGTCACTGCCCCCTAGTGGCCTCTCCATAGGAATATATGGAGGGTTATGGTGTCACTGCCCCCTAGTGGCCTCTCTATAGGAATATATGGAGGGTTATGGTGTCACCTCCCCCTAGTGGCCTCTCTATAGGAATATATGGAGGGTTATGGTGTCACCTCCCCCTAGTGGCCTCTCTATAGGAATATATGAAGGGTTATGGTGTCACTGCCCCCAAGTGGCCTCTCTATAGGAATATATGGAGGGTTATGGTATCACCTTCTCCTAGTGGCCTCTCTATAGGAATATATGGAGGGTTATGGTGTCACCTCCCCCTAGTGGCCTCTCTATAGGAATATATGGAGGGTTATGGTGTCACTGCCCCCTAGTGGCCTCTCTATAGGAATATATGGAGAGTTATGGTGTCACTGCCCCCTAGTGGCCTCTCTATAGGAATATGTGGAGGGTTATGGTGTCACCTCCCCCTAGTGGCCTCTCTATAGGAATATATGGAGGGTTATGGTGTCACCTCCCCCTAGTGGCCTCTCTATAGGAATATATGGAGGGTTATGGTGTCACCTCCCCCTAGTGGCCTCTCTATAGGAATATATGGAGGGTTATGGTGTCACTGCCCCCTAGTGGCCTCTCTATAGGAATATATGGAGAGTTATGGTGTCACTGCCCCCTAGTGGCCTCTCTATAGGAATATATGGAGGGTTATGGTGTCACTGCCCCTAGTGGCCTCTCTATAGGAATATATGGAGGGTTATGGTGTCACTGCCCCTAGTGGCCTCTCTATAGGAATATATGGAGGGTTATGGTGTCACTGCCACCTAGTGGCCTCTCTATAGGAATATATGGAGGGTTATGGTGTCACCTCCCCCTAGTGGCCTCTCTATAGGAATATATGGAGGGTTATGGTGTCACTGCCCCCTAGTGGCCTCTCTATAGGAATATATGGGGGGTTATGGTGTCACTGCCCCCTAGTGGCCTCTCTATAGGAATATATGGAGGGTTATGGTGTCACTGCCCCTAGTGGCCTCTCTATAGGAATATATGGAGGGTTATGGTGTCACTGCCCCCTAGTGGCCTCTCTATAGGAATATATGGAGGGTTATGGTGTCACTGCCCCTAGTGGCCTCTCTATAGGAATATATGGAGGGTTATGGTTTCACTGCCCCTAGTGGCCTCTCTATAGGAATATATGGAGGGTTATGGTGTCACTGCCCCCTAGTGGCCTCTCTATAGGAATATATGGAGGGTTATGTTGTCACTGCCCCCTAGTGGCCTCTCTATAGGAATATATGGAGGGTTATGGTGTCACTGCCCCCTAGTGGCCTCTCTATAGAATATATGGAGGGTTATGTTGTCACTGCCCCCTAGTGGCCTCTCTATAGGAATATATGGAGGGTTATGGTGTCACCTGCCCCTAGTGGCCTCTCTATAGGAATATATGGAGGGTTATGGTGTCACCTCCCCCTAGTGGCCTCTCTATAGGAATATATGGAGGGTTATGGTGTCACCTCCCCCTAGTGGCCTCTCTATAGGAATATATGGAGGGTTATGGTGTCACGTGCCCCTAGTGGCCTCTCTATAGGAATATATGGAGGGTTATGGTGTCACTGCCCCCTAGTGGCCTCTCTATAGGAATATATGGAGGGTTATGGTGTCACCTGCCCCTAGTGGCCTCTATATAGGAATATATGGAGGGTTATGGTGTCACTGCCCCCTAATGGCCTCTCTATAGGAATATATGGAGGGTTATGGTGTCACGTGCCCCTAGTGGCCTCTCTATAGGAATATATGGAGGGTTATGGTGTCACGTGCCCCTAGTGGCCTCTCTATAGGAATATATGGAGGGTTATGGTGTCACTGCCCCCTAGTGGCCTCTCTATAGGAATATATGGAGGGTTATGGTGTCACCTGCCCCTAGTGGCCTCTATATAGGAATATATGGAGGGTTATGGTGTCACTGCCCCCTAATGGCCTCTCTATAGGAATATATGGAGGGTTATGGTGTCACGTGCCCCTAGTGGCCTCTCTATAGGAATATATGGAGGGTTATGGTGTCACTGCCCCCTAGTGGCCTCTCTATAGGAATATATGGAGGGTTATGGTGTCACCTGCCCCTAGTGGCCTCTATATAGGAATATATGGAGGGTTATGGTGTCACTGCCCCCTAATGGCCTCTCTATAGGAATATATGGAGGGTTATGGTGTCACCGCCCTCTAGTGGCCTCTTTATAGGAATATATGGAGGGTTATGGTGTCACCTCCCCCTAGTGGCCTCTCTATAGGAATATATGGAGGGTTATGGTGTCACTGCCCCCTAGTGGCCTCTCTATAGGAATATATGGAGGGTTATGGTGTCACTGCCCCCTAGTGGCCTCTCTATAGGAATATATGGAGGGTTATGGTGTCACCTCCCCCTAGTGGCCTCTCTATAGGAATATATGGAGGGTTATGGTGTCACCTCCCCCTAGTGGCCTCTCTATAGGAATATATGGAGGGTTATGGTGTCACCTGCCCCTAGTGGCCTCTCTATAGGAATACATGGAGGGTTCTGGTGTCACTGCCCCTAGTGGCCTCTCTATAGGAATATATGGAGGGTTATGGTGTCACCTGCCCCTAGTGGCCTCTATATAGGAATATATGGAGGGTTATGGTGTCACTGCCCCCTAATGGCCTCTCTATAGGAATATATGGAGGGTTATGGTGTCACTGCCCCCTAGTGGCCTCTCTATAGGAATATATGGAGGGTTATGGTGTCACTGCCCCCTAGTGGCCTCTCTTTAGGAATATATGGAGGGTTATGGTGTCACCTGCCCCTAGTGGCCTCTATATAGGAATATATGGAGGGTTATGGTGTCACTGCCCCCTAATGGCCTCTCTATAGGGATATATGGAGGGTTATGGTGTCACTGCCCCCTAGTGGCCTCTCTATAGGAATATATGGAGGGTTATGGTGTCACCTCCCCCTAGTGGTCTCTCTATAGGAATATATGGAGGGTTATGGTGTCACTGCCCCCTAGCGGCCTCTCTATAGGAAAATATGGAGGGTTATGGTGTCACCTCCCCTTAGTGGCCTCTATATAGGAATATATGGAGGGTTATGGTGTCACCTGCCCCTAGTGGCCTCTCTATAGGAATATATGGAGGGTTATGGTGTCACCTGCCCCTAGTGGCCTCTCTATAGGAATATATGTAGGGTTATGGTGTCACCTCCCTCTAGTGGCCTCTTTATAGGAATATATGGAGGGTTAGGGTGTCACCTCCCCCTAGTGGCCTCTCTATAGGAATATATGGAGGGTTATGGTGTCACTGCCCCCTAGTGGCCTCTCTATAGGAATATATGGAGGGTTATGGTGTCACCTGCCCCCTAGTGGCCTCTCTATAGGAATATATGGAGGGTTATGGTGTCACTGCCCCCTAGTGGCCTCCCTATAGGAATATATGGAGGGTTATGGTGTCACCTCTCTCCTAGTGGCCTCTCTATAGGAATATATGGAGGGTTAAGGTGTCACCTCCCCCTAGTGGCCTCTCTATAGGAATATATGGAGGGTTATGGTGTCACTGCCCCTAGTGGCCTCTCTATAGGAATATATGGAGGGTTATGGTGTCACTGCCCCCTAGTGGCCTCTCTATAGGAATATATGGAGGGTTATGGTGTCACCTCCCCCTAGTGGCCTCTCTATAGGAATATATGGAGGGTTATGGTGTCACTGCCCCCTAGTGGCCTCTCTATAGGAATATATGGAGGGTTATGGTGTCACCGCCCCCTAGTGGCCTCTCTATAGGAATATATGGAGGGTTATGGTGTCACCGCCCCCCCCTAGTGGCCTCTCTATAGGAATATATGGAGGGTTATGGTGTCACCTCCCCCTAGTGGCCTCTCTATAGGAATATATGGAGGGTTATGGTGTCACCTCCCCCTAGTGGCCTCTCTATAGGAATATATGGAGGGTTATGGTGTCACCTCCCCCTAGTGGCCTCTCTATAGGAATATATGGAGGGTTATGGTGTCACCTCCTCCTAGTGGCCTCTCTATAGGAATATATGGAGGGTTATGGTGTCACCTCCCCCTAGTGGCCTCTCTATAGGAATATATGGAGGGTTATGGTGTCACTGCCCCCTAGTGGGCTCTCTATAGGAATATATGGAGGGTTATGGTGTCACTGCCCCCTAGTGGCCTCTCTATAGGAATATATGGAGGGTTATGGTGTCACCGCCCCCTAGTGGCCTCTCTATAGGAATATATGGAGGGTTATGGTGTCACTGCCCCCTAGCGGCCTCTCTATAGGAATATATGGAGGGTTATGGTGTCACCTCCCCCTAGTGGCCTCTCTATAGGAATATATGGAGGGTTATGGTGTCACCTCCCCCTAGTGGCCTCTCTATAGGAATATATGGAGGGTTATGGTGTCACCTCCCCCTAGTGGCCTCTCTATAGGAATATATGGAGGGTTATGGTGTCACTGCCCCCTAGTGGCCTCTCTATAGGAACATATGGAGGGTTATGGTGTCACTGCCCCCTAGTGGCCTCTCTATAGGAACATATGGAGGGTTAGGGTGTCACCTCCCCCTAGTGGCCTCTCTATAGGAATATATGGGAGGGTTATGGTGTCACCTCCCCCTAGTGGCCTCTCTATAGGAATATATGGAAGGTTATGGTGTCACTGCCCCCTAGTGGCCTCTCTATAGGAATATATGGAGGGTTATGGTGTCACTGCCCCCTAGTGGCCTCTCTATAGGAATATATGGAGGGTTATGGTGTCACTGCCCCCTAGTGGCCTCCCTATAGGAATATATGGAGGGTTATGGTGTCACCTCCCCCTAGTGGCCTCTGTATAGGAATATATGGAGGGTTATGGTGTCACCTCCCCCTAGTGGCCCCTGTATAGGAATATATGGAGGGTTATGGTGTCACCTCCCCCTAGTGGCCTCTCTATAGGAATATATGGAGGGTTAGGGTGTCACCTCCCCCTAGTGGCCTCTCTATAGGAATATATGGAGGGTTATGGTGTCACCTCCCCCTAGTGGTCTCTCTATAGGAATATATGGAGGGTTATGGTGTCACTGCCCCCTAGTGGCCTCTCTATAGGAATATATGAAGGGTTAGGGTGTCACCTCCCCCTAGTGGCCTCTCTATAGGAATATATGGAGGGTTATGGTGTCACCTCCCCCTAGTGGCCTCTCTATAGGAATATATGGAGGGTTATGGTGTCACTGCCCCCTAGTGGCCTCTCTATAGGAAAATATGGAGGGTTATGGTGTCACCTCCCCCTAGTGGCCTCTCTATAGGAATATATGGAGGGTTATGGTGTCAGTCCCCCTAGTGGCCTCTCTATAGGAATAAATGGAGGGTTATAGTGTCACTGCCCCCTAGTGGCCTCTCTATAGGAATATATGGAGGGTTATGGTGTCACCTCCCCCTAGTGGCCTCTGTATAGGAATATATGGAGGGTTATGGTGTCACTGCCCCCTAGTGGCCTCTCTATAGGAATATATGGAGGGTTATGGTGTCACTGCCCCCTAGTGGCCTCTCTATAGGAATATATGGAGGGAAATGGTGTCACCTCCCCCTAGTGGCCTCTCTATAGGAATATATGGAGAGTTATGGTGTCACTGCCCCCTAGTGGCCTCTCTATAGGAATATATGGAGGGTTATGGTGTCACCTCCCCCTAGTGGTCTCTCTATAGGAATATATGGAGGGTTATGGTGTCACTGCCCCCTAGTGGCCTCTCTATAGGAATATATGAAGGGTTAGGGTGTCACCTCCCCCTAGTGGCCTCTCTATAGGAATATATGGAGGGTTATGGTGTCACTGCCCCCTAGTGGCCTCTCTATAGGAATATATGGAGGGTTATGGTGTCACCTCCCCCTAGTGGCCTCTCTATAGGAATATATGGAGGGTTATGGTGTCACTGCCCCCTAGTGGCCTCTCTATAGGAATATATGGAGGGTTATGGTGTCACCTCCCCCTAGTGGCCTCTCTATAGGAATATATGGAGGGTTATGGTGTCAGTCCCCCTAGTGGCCTCTCTATAGGAATAAATGGAGGGTTATAGTGTCACTGCCCCCTAGTGGCCTCTCTATAGGAATATATGGAGGGTTATGGTGTCACCTCCCCCTAGTGGCCTCTGTATAGGAATATATGGAGGGTTATGGTGTCACCTCCCCCTAGTGGCCTCTCTATAGGAATATATGGAGGGTTATGGTGTCACTGCCCCCTAGTGGCCTCTCTATAGGAATATATGGAGGGTTATGGTGTCACCTCCCCCTAGTGGCCTCTCTATAGGAATATATGGAGGGTTATGGTGTCAGTCCCCCTAGTGGCCTCTCTATAGGAATAAATGGAGGGTTATAGTGTCACTGCCCCCTAGTGGCCTCTCTATAGGAATATATGGAGGGTTATGGTGTCACCTCCCCCTAGTGGCCTCTGTATAGGAATATATGGAGGGTTATGGTGTCACCTCCCCCTAGTGGCCTCTCTATAGGAATATATGCAGGGTTATGGTGTCACCTCCCCCTAGTGGCCTCTCTATAGGAATATATGGAGGGTTATGGTGTCACCGCCCTCTAGTGGCCTCTCTATAGGAATATATGGAGGGTTATGGTGTCACCTCCCTCTAGTGGCCTCTCTATAGGAATATATGGAGGGTTATGGTGTCACCTGCCCCTAGTGGCCTCTATATAGGAATATATGGAGGGTTATGGTGTCACTGCCCCCTAATGGCCTCTCTATAGGAATATATGGAGGGTTATGGTGTCACTGCCCCCTAGTGGCCTCTCTATAGGAATATATGGAGGGTTATGGTGTCACTGCCCCCTAGTGGCCTCTCTATAGGAATATATGGAGGGTTATGGTGTCACTGCCCCCTAGTGGCCTCTCTATAGGAATATATGGAGAGTTATGGTGTCACCTCCCCCTAGTGGCCTCTCTATAGGAATATATGGAGGGTTATGGTGTCACTGCCCCCTAGTGGCCTCTCTATAGGAATATATGGAGGGTTATGGTGTCACTGCCCCCTAGTGGCCTCTCTATAGGAATATATGGAGAGTTATGGTGTCACCTCCCCCTAGTGGCCTCTCTATAGGAATATATGGAGGGTTATGGTGTCACCTGCCCCTAGTGGCCTCTATATAGGAATATATGGAGGGTTATGGTGTCACTGCCCCCTAATGGCCTCTCTATAGGAATATATGGAGGGTTATGGTGTCACTGCCCCCTAGTGGCCTCTCTATAGGAATATATGGAGGGTTATGGTGTCACCTCCCCCTAGTGGCCTCTCTATAGGAATATATGGAGGGTTATGGTGTCACCTCCCCCTAGTGGCCTCTGTATAGGAATATATGGAGGGTTATGGTGTCACCTCCCCCTAGTGGCCTCTCTATAGGAATATATGCAGGGTTATGGTGTCACCTCCCCCTAGTGGCCTCTCTATAGGAATATATGGAGGGTTATGGTGTCACCGCCCTCTAGTGGCCTCTCTATAGGAATATATGGAGGGTTATGGTGTCACCTCCCTCTAGTGGCCTCTCTATAGGAATATATGGAGGGTTATGGTGTCACTGCCCCCTAGTGGCCTCTCTATAGGAATATATGGAGGGTTATGGTGTCACCTCCCCCTAGTGGTCTCTCTATAGGAATATATGGAGGGTTATGGTGTCACTGCCCCCTAGTGGCCTCTCTATAGGAATATATGGAGGGTTAGGGTGTCACCTCCCCCTAGTGGCCTCTCTATAGGAATATATGGAGGGTTATGGTGTCACTGCCCCCTAGCGGCCTCTCTATAGGAAAATATTGAGGGTTATGGTGTCACCTCCCCCTAGTGGCCTCTCTATAGGAATATATGGAGGGTTATGGTGTCAGTCCCCCTAGTGGCCTCTCTATAGGAATACATGGAGGGTTATAGTGTCACTGCCCCCTAGTGGCCTCTCTATAGGAATATATGGAGGGTTATGGTGTCACCTCCCCCTAGTGGCCTCTCTATAGGAATATATGGAGGGTTATGGTGTCACTGCCCCCTAGTGGCCTCTCTATAGGAATACATGGAGGGTTATAGTGTCACTGCCCCCTAGTGGCCTCTCTATAGGAATATATGGAGGGTTATGGTGTCACCTCCCCCTAGTGGCCTCTGTATAGGAATATATGGAGGGTTATGGTGTCACCGCCCCCTAGTGGCCTCTCTATAGGAATATATGGAGGGATATGGTGTCACTGCCCCCTAGTGGCCTCTCTATAGGAATATATGGAGGGTTACGGTGTCACCGCCCCCTAGTGGCCTCTCTATAGGAATATATGGAGGGTTATGGTGTCACTGCCCCCTAGTGGCCTTTCTATAGGAATATATGGAGGGTTATGGTGTCACCTCCCCCTAGTGGCCTCTGTATAGGAATATATGGAGGGTTATGGTGTCACCTCCCCCTAGTGGCCTCTCTATAGGAATATATGCAGGGTTATGGTGTCACCTCCCCCTAGTGGCCTCTCTATAGGAATATATGGAGGGTTATGGTGTCACCTCCCTCTAGTGGCCTCTCTATAGGAATATATGGAGGGTTATGGTGTCACCTGCCCCTAGTGGCCTCTATATAGGAATATATGGAGGGTTATGGTGTCACTGCCCCCTAATGGCCTCTCTATAGGAATATATGGAGGGTTATGGTGTCACTGCCCCCTAGTGGCCTCTCTATAGGAATATATGGAGGGTTATGGTGTCACTGCCCCCTAGTGGCCTCTCTATAGGAATATATGGAGGGTTATGGTGTCACCTGCCCCTAGTGGCCTCTATATAGGAATATATGGAGGGTTATGGTGTCACTGCCCCCTAATGGCCTCTCTATAGGAATATATGGAGGGTTATGGTGTCACTGCCCCCTAGTGGCCTCTCTATAGGAATATATGGAGGGTTATGGTGTCACCTCCCCCTAGTGGCCTCTCTATAGGAATATATGGAGGGTTATGGTGTCACCTCCCCCTAGTGGCCTCTCTATAGGAATATATGGAGGGTTATGGTGTCACCTCCCCCTAGTGGCCTCTCTATAGGAATATATGCAGGGTTATGGTGTCACCTCCCCCTAGTGGCCTCTCTATAGGAATATATGGAGGGTTATGGTGTCACCGCCCTCTAGTGGCCTCTCTATAGGAATATATGGAGGGTTATGGTGTCACCTCCCTCTAGTGGCCTCTCTATAGGAATATATGGAGGGTTATGGTGTCACCTGCCCCTAGTGGCCTCTATATAGGAATATATGGAGGGTTATGGTGTCACTGCCCCCTAGTGGCCTCTCTATAGGAATATATGGAGGGTTATGGTGTCACCTCCCCCTAGTGGCCTCTCTATAGGAATATATGGAGGGTTATGGTGTCACCTGCCCCTAGTGGCCTCTATATAGGAATATATGGAGGGTTATGGTGTCACTGCCCCCTAGTGGCCTCTCTATAGGAATATATGGAGGGTTATGGTGTCACTGCCCCCTAATGGCCTCTCTATAGGAATATATGGAGGGTTATGGTGTCACTGCCCCCTAGTGGCCTCTCTATAGGAATATATGGAGGGTTATGGTGTCACTGCCCCCTAGTGGCCTCTCTATAGGAATATATGGAGGGTTATGGTGTCTCCTGCCCCTAGTGGCCTCTATATAGGAATATATGGAGGGTTATGGTGTCACTGCCCCCTAATGGCCTCTCTATAGGAATATATGGAGGGTTATGGTGTCACTGCCCCCTAGTGGCCTCTCTATAGGAATATATGGAGGGTTATGGTGTCACCTCCCCCTAGTGGTCTCTCTATAGGAATATATGGAGGGTTATGGTGTCACTGCCCCCTAGTGGCCTCTCTATAGGAATATATGGAGGGTTAGGGTGTCACCTCCCCCTAGTGGCCTCTCTATAGGAATATATGGAGGGTTATGGTGTCACTGCCCCCTAGCGGCCTCTCTATAGGAAAATATTGAGGGTTATGGTGTCACCTCCCCCTAGTGGCCTCTCTATAGGAATATATAGAGGGTTATGGTGTCACCTCCCCTTAGTGGCCTCTATATAGGAATATATGGAGGGTTATGGTGTCACCTGCCCCTAGTGGCCTCTCTATAGGAATATATGGAGGGTTATGGTGTCACCTGCCCCTAGTGGCCTCTCTATAGGAATATATGGAGGGTTATGGTGTCACCTCCCCCTAGTGGCCTCTCTATAGGAATATATGGAGGGTTATGGTGTCACTGCCCCCTAGTGGCCTCTCTATAGGAACATATGGAGGGTTATGGTGTCACCTCCCCCTAGTGGCCTCTTTATAGGAATATATGGAGGGTTAGGGTGTCACCTCCCCCTAGTGGCCTCTCTATAGGAATATATGGAGGGTTATGGTGTCACTGCCCCCTAGTGGCCTCTCTATAGGAATATATGGAGGGTTATGGTGTCACCTGCCCCCTAGTGGCCTCTCTATAGGAATATATGGAGGGTTATGGTGTCACTGCCCCCTAGTGGCCTCTCTATAGGAATATATGGAGGGTTAGGGTGTCACCTCCCCCTAGTGGCCTCTCTATAGGAATATATGGAGGGTTATGGTGTCACTGCCCCCTAGTGGCCTCTCTATAGGAATATATGGAGGGTTAGGGTGTCACCTCCCCCTAGTGGCCTCTCTATAGGAATATATGGAGGGTTATGGTGTCACTGCCCCCTAGTGGCCTCTCTATAGGAATATATGGAGGGTTATGGTGTCACCTCCCCCCTAGTGGCCTCTCTATAGGAATATATGGAGGGTATGGTGTCACCTCCCCCTAGTGTCCTCTCTATAGGAATATATGGAGGGTTATGGTGTCACTGCCCCCTAGTGGCCTCTCTATAGGAATATATGGAGGGTTATGGTGTCACTGCCCCCTAGTGGCCTCTGTATAGGAATATATGGAGGGTTATGGTGTCACTGCCCCCTAGCAGCCTCTCTATAGGAAAATATGGAGGGTTATGGTGTCACCTCCCCCTAGTGGCCTCTCTATAGGAATATATGGAGGGTTATGGTGTCACTGCCCCCTAGTGGCCTCTCTATAGGAATATATGGAGATTTATGGTGTCACCTCCCCCTAGTGGCCTCTCTATAGGAATATATGGAGGGTTATGGTGTCAGTCCCCCTAGTGGCCTCTCTATAGGAATACATGGAGGGTTATAGTGTCACTGCCCCCTAGTGGCCTCTCTATAGGAATATATGGAGGGTTATGGTGTCACCTCCCCCTAGTGGCCTCTCTATAGGAATATATGGAGGGTTATGGTGTCACTGCCCCCTAGTGGCCTCTCTATAGGAATACATGGAGGGTTATAGTGTCACTGCCCCCTAGTGGCCTCTCTATAGGAATATATGGAGGGTTATGGTGTCACCTCCCCCTAGTGGCCTCTGTATAGGAATATATGGAGGGTTATGGTGTCACCGCCCCCTAGTGGCCTCTCTATAGGAATATATGGAGGGATATGGTGTCACTGCCCCCTAGTGGCCTCTCTATAGGAATATATGGAGGGTTACGGTGTCACCGCCCCCTAGTGGCCTCTCTATAGGAATATATGGAGGGTTATGGTGTCACTGCCCCCTAGTGGCCTTTCTATAGGAATATATGGAGGGTTATGGTGTCACTGCCCCCTAGTGGCCTTTCTATAGGAATATATGGAGGGTTATGGTGTCACCTCCCCCTAGTGGCCTCTCTATAGGAATATATGGAGGGTTATGGTGTCACCGCCCTCTAGTGGCCTCTCTATAGGAATATATGGAGGGTTATGGTGTCACCTCCCTCTAGTGGCCTCTCTATAGGAATATATGGAGGGTTATGGTGTCACCTCCCCCTAGTGGCCTCTCTATAGGAATATATGGAGGGTTATGGTGTCACCGCCCCCTAGTGGCCTCTCTATAGGAATATATGTAGGGTTATGGTGTCACCCCCCCTAGTGGCCTCTCTATAGGAATATATGGAGGGTTATGGTGTCACCTCCCCCTAGTGGCCTCTCTATAGGAATATATGGAGGGTTATGGTGTCACCTCCCCCTAGTGGCCTCTCTATAGGAATATATGGAGGGTTATGGTGTCACCTCCTCCTAGTGGCCTCTCTATAGGAATATATGGAGGGTTATGGTGTCACCTCCCCCTAGTGGCCTCTCTATAGGAATATATGGAGGGTTATGGTGTCACCTCCCCCTAGTGGCCTCTCTATAGGAATATATGGAGGGTTATGGTGTCACTGCCCCTAGTGGCCTCTCTATAGGAATATATGGAGGGTTATGGTGTCACCTCCCCCTAGTGGCCTCTCTATAGGAATATATGGAGGGTTATGGTGTCACTGCCCCCTAGTGGGCTCTCTATAGGAATATATGGAGGGTTATGGTGTCACTGCCCCCTAGCGGCCTCTCTATAGGAATATATGGAGGGTTATGGTGTCACCTCCCCCTAGTGGCCTCTCTATAGGAATATATGGAGGGTTATGGTGTCACCTCCCCCTAGTGGCCTCTCTATAGGAATATATGGAGGGTTATGGTGTCTCCTCCCCTTAGTGGCCTCTCTATAGGAATATATGGAGGGTTATGGTGTCACTGCCCCCTAGTGGCCTCTCTATAGGAATATATGGAGGGTTATGGTGTCACTGCCCCCTAGTGGCCTCTCTATAGGAACATATGGAGGGTTATGGTGTCACTGCCCCCTAGTGGCCTCTCTATAGGAATATATGGAGGGTTAGGGTGTCACCTCCCCCTAGTGGCCTCTCTATAGGAATATATGGGAGGGTTATGGTGTCACCTCCCCCTAGTGGCCTCTCTATAGGAATATATGGAGGGTTATGGTGTCTCCTCCCCTTAGTGGCCTCTCTATAGGAATATATGGAAGGTTATGGTGTCACTGCCCCCTAGTGGCCTCTCTATAGGAATATATGGAGGGTTATGGTGTCACTGCCCCCTAGTGGCCTCTCTATAGGAATATATGGAGGGTTATGGTGTCACTGCCCCCTAGTGGCCTCCCTATAGGAATATATGGAGGGTTATGGTGTCACCTCCCCCCTAGTGGCCTCTCTATAGGAATATATGGAGGGTTATGGTGTCACTGCCCCTAGTGGCCTCTCTATAGGAATATATGGAGGGTTATGGTGTCACTCCCCCTAGTGGCCTCTCTATAGGAATATATGGAGGGTTATGGTGTCACTGCCCCCTAGTGGCCTCTCTATAGGAATATATGGAGGGTTATGGTGTCACTGCCCCTAGTGGCCTCTCTATAGGAATATATGGAGGGTTATGGTGTCACTCCCCCTAGTGGCCTCTCTATAGGAATATATGGAGGGTTATGGTGTCACTCCCCCTAGTGGCCAGTCTATAGGAATATATGGAGGGTTATGGTGTCACTGCCCCCTAGTGGCCTCTCTATAGGAATATATGGAGGGTTAGGGTGTCACCTCCCCCTAGTGGCCTCTCTATAGGAATATATGGAGGGTTATGGTGTCACCTCCCCCCTAGTGGCCTCTCTATAGGAATATATGGAGGGTTATGGTGTCACTGCCCCCTAGTGGCCTCTCTATAGGAATATATGGAGGGAAATAGTGTCACCTCCCCCTAGTGGCCTCTCTATAGGAATATATGGAGAGTTATGGTGTCACTGCCCCCTAGTGGCCTCTCTATAGGAATATATGGAGGGTTATGGTGTCACCTCCCCCTAGTGGTCTCTCTATAGGAATATATGGAGGGTTAGGGTGTCACCTCCCCCTAGTGGCCTCTCTATAGGAATATATGGAGGGTTATGGTGTCACCTTCCCCTAGTGGCCTCTCTATAGGAATATATGGAGGGTTATGGTGTCACTGCCCCCTAGTGGCCTCTCTATAGGAATATATGGAGGGTTATGGTGTCACTGCCCCCTAGTGGCCTCTCTATAGGAATATATGGAGGGTTATGGTGTCACCTCCCCCTAGTGGCCTCTCTATAGGAATATATGGAGGGTTATGGTGTCACCTCCCCCTAGTGGCCTCTCTATAGGAATATATGGAGGGTTATAGTGTCACTGCCCCCTAGTGGCCTCTCTATAGGAATATATGGAGGGTTATGGTGTCACCCCCCCCTAGTGGCCTCTGTATAGGAATATATGGAGGGTTATGGTGTCACTGCCCCCTAGTGGCCTCTCTATAGGAATATATGGAGGTTTATGGTGTCACTGCCCCCTAGTGGCCTCTCTATAGGAATATATGGAGGGTTATGGTGTCACTGCCCCCGAGTGGCCTTTCTATAGGAATATATGGAGGGTTATGGTGTCACCTCCCCCTAGTGGCCTCTCTATAGGAATATATGGAGGGTTATGGTGTCACCGCCCCTAGTGGCCTCTCTATAGGAATATATGGAGGGTTATGGTGTCACCTCCCCCTAGTGGCCTCTCTATAGGAATATATGGAGGGTTATGGTGTCACCTCCCCCTAGTGGCCTCTCTATAGGAATATATGGAGGGTTATGGTGTCACCGCCCCTAGTGGCCTCTCTATAGGAATATATGGAGGGTTATGGTGTCACCTCCCCCTAGTGGCCTCTCTATAGGAATATATGGAGGGTTATGGTGTCACCTCCCCCTAGTGGCCTCTCTATAGGAATATATGGAGGGTTATGGTGTCACTGCCCCCTAGTGGCCTCTCTATAGGAATATATGGAGAGTTATGGTGTCACTGCCCCCTAGTGGCCTCTCTATAGGAATATATGGGGGGTTATGGTGTCACTGCCCCCTAGTGGCCTCTCTATAGGAATATATGGAGAGTTATGGTGTCACTGCCCCCTAGTGGCCTCTCTATAGGAATATATGGAGAGTTATGGTGTCACTGCCCCCTAGTGGCCTCTCTATAGAATATATGGAGGGTTATGTTGTCACTGCCCCCTAGTGGCCTCTCTATAGGAATATATGGAGGGTTATGGTGTCACTGCCCCCTAGTGGCCTCTCTATAGGAATATATGGAGGGTTATGTTGTCACTGCCCCCTAGTGGCCTCTCTATAGGAATATATGGAGGGTTATGGTGTCACTGCCCCCTAGTGGCCTCTCTATAGAATATATGGAGGGTTATGTTGTCACTGCCCCCTAGTGGCCTCTCTATAGGAATATATGGAGGGTTATGGTGTCACTGCCCCCTAGTGGCCTCTCTATAGGAATATATGGAGGGTTATGTTGTCACTGCCCCCTAGTGGCCTCTCTATAGGAATATATGGAGGGTTATGGTGTCACCTCCCCCTAGTGGTCTCTCTATAGGAATATATGGAGGGTTATGGTGTCACCTGCCCCTAGTGGCCTCTCTATAGGAATATATGGAGGGTTATGGTGTCACCTCCCCCTAGTGGCCTCTCTATAGGAATATATGGAGGGTTATGTTGTCACCTCCCCCTAGTGGCCTCTCTATAGGAATATATGGAGGGTTATGGTGTCACCTGCCCCTAGTGGCCTCTCTATAGGAATATATGGAGGGATATGGTGTCACTGCCCCCTAGTGGCCTCTCTATAGGAATATATGGAGGGTTATGGTGTCACTGCCCCTAGTGGCCTCTCTATAGGAACATATGGAGGGTTATGGTGTCACCTGCCCCTAGTGGCCTCTCTATAGGAATATATGGAGGGTTATGGTGTCACTGCCCCCTAGTGGCCTCTATATAGGAATATATGGAGGGTTATGGTGTCACTGCCCCCTAATGGCCTCTCTATAGGAATATATGGAGGGTTATGGTGTCACCTCCCCCTAGTGGCCTCTCTATAGGAATATATGGAGGGTTATGGTGTCACCTGCCCCTAGTGGCCTCTCTATAGGAATATATGGAGGGTTATGGTGTCACTGCCCCTAGTGGCCTCTCTATAGGTATATATGGAGGGTTATGGTATCACTGCCCCCTAGTGGCCTCTCTATAGGAATATATGGAGGGTTATGGTGTCACTGCCCCCTAGTGGCCTCTCTATAGGAATATATGGAGGGTTATGGTGTCACTGCCCCCTAGTGGCCTCTCTATAGGAATATATGGAGGGTTATGGTGTCACTGCCCCCTAGTGGCCTCTCTATAGGAATATATGGAGGGTTATGGTGTCACCTGCCCCTAGTGGCCTCTCTATAGGAATATATGGAGGGTTATGGTGTCACTGCCCCTAGTGGCCTCTCTATAGGAATATATGGAGGGTTATGGTGTCACCTCCCCCTAGTGGCCTCTCTATAGGAATATATGGAGGGTTATGGTGTCACCTGCCCCTAGTGGCCTCTCTATAGGAATATATGGAGGGTTATGGTGTCACTGCCCCTAGTGGCCTCTCTATAGGAATATATGGAGGGTTATGGTATCACTGCCCCCTAGTGGCCTCTCTATAGGAATATATGGAGGGTTATGGTGTCACTGCCCCCTAGTGGCCTCTCTATAGGAATATATGGAGGGTTATGGTGTCACTGCCCCCTAGTGGCCTCTCTATAGGAATATATGGAGGGTTATGGTGTCACTGCCCCCTAGTGGCCTCTCTATAGGAATATATGGAGGGTTATGGTGTCACTGCCCCCTAGTGGCCTCTCTATAGGAATATATGGAGGGTTATGGTGTCACTGCCCCCTAGTGGCCTCTCTATAGGAATATATGGAGGGTTATGGTGTCACTGCCCCCTAGTGGCCTCTCTATAGGAATATATGGAGGGTTATGGTGTCACTGCCCCCTAGTGGCCTCTCTATAGGAATATATGGAGGGTTATGGTGTCACCTGCCCCTAGTGGCCTCTCTATAGGAATATATGGAGGGTTATGGTGTCACCTGCCCCTAGTGGCCTCTATATAGGAATATATGGAGGGTTATGGTGTCACTGCCCCCTAGTGGCCTCTCTATAGGAATATATGGAGGGTTATGGTGTCACTGCCCCCTAATGGCCTCTCTATAGGAATATATGGAGGGTTATGGTGTCACTGCCCCCTAGCGGCCTCTCTATAGGAAAATATGGAGAGTTATGGTGTCACTGCCCCCTAGCGGCCTCTCTATAGGAAAATATGGAGGGTTATGGTGTCACCTCCCCCTAGTGGCCTCTCTATAGGAATTAATGGAGGGTTATGGTGTCACTGCCCCCTAGTGGGCTCTCTATAGGAATATATGGAGGGTTATGGTGTCACTGCCCCCTAGCGGCCTCTCTATAGGAATATATGGAGGGTTATGGTGTCACCTCCCCCTAGTGGCCTCTCTATAGGAATATATGGAGGGTTATGGTGTCACCTCCCCCTAGTGGCCTCTCTATAGGAATATATGGAGGGTTATGGTGTCTCCTCCCCTTAGTGGCCTCTCTATAGGAATATATGGAGGGTTATGGTGTCACTGCCCCCTAGTGGCCTCTCTATAGGAATATATGGAGGGTTATGGTGTCACTGCCCCCTAGTGGCCTCTCTATAGGAACATATGGAGGGTTATGGTGTCACTGCCCCCTAGTGGCCTCTCTATAGGAATATATGGAGGGTTAGGGTGTCACCTCCCCCTAGTGGCCTCTCTATAGGAATATATGGGAGGGTTATGGTGTCACCTCCCCCTAGTGGCCTCTCTATAGGAATATATGGAGGGTTATGGTGTCTCCTCCCCTTAGTGGCCTCTCTATAGGATATATGGAAGGTTATGGTGTCACTGCCCCCTAGTGGCCTCTCTATAGGAATATATGGAGGGTTATGGTGTCACTGCCCCCTAGTGGCCTCTCTATAGGAATATATGGAGGGTTATGGTGTCACTGCCCCCTAGTGGCCTCCCTATAGGAATATATGGAGGGTTATGGTGTCACCTCCCCCCTAGTGGCCTCTCTATAGGAATATATGGAGGGTTATGGTGTCACTGCCCCTAGTGGCCTCTCTATAGGAATATATGGAGGGTTATGGTGTCACTCCCCCTAGTGGCCTCTCTATAGGAATATATGGAGGGTTATGGTGTCACTGCCCCCTAGTGGCCTCTCTATAGGAATATATGGAGGGTTATGGTGTCACTGCCCCTAGTGGCCTCTCTATAGGAATATATGGAGGGTTATGGTGTCACTCCCCCTAGTGGCCTCTCTATAGGAATATATGGAGGGTTATGGTGTCACTCCCCCTAGTGGCCAGTCTATAGGAATATATGGAGGGTTATGGTGTCACTGCCCCCTAGTGGCCTCTCTATAGGAATATATGGAGGGTTAGGGTGTCACCTCCCCCTAGTGGCCTCTCTATAGGAATATATGGAGGGTTATGGTGTCACCTCCCCCCTAGTGGCCTCTCTATAGGAATATATGGAGGGTTATGGTGTCACTGCCCCCTAGTGGCCTCTCTATAGGAATATATGGAGGGAAATAGTGTCACCTCCCCCTAGTGGCCTCTCTATAGGAATATATGGAGAGTTATGGTGTCACTGCCCCCTAGTGGCCTCTCTATAGGAATATATGGAGGGTTATGGTGTCACCTCCCCCTAGTGGTCTCTCTATAGGAATATATGGAGGGTTAGGGTGTCACCTCCCCCTAGTGGCCTCTCTATAGGAATATATGGAGGGTTATGGTGTCACCTTCCCCTAGTGGCCTCTCTATAGGAATATATGGAGGGTTATGGTGTCACTGCCCCCTAGTGGCCTCTCTATAGGAATATATGGAGGGTTATGGTGTCACTGCCCCCTAGTGGCCTCTCTATAGGAATATATGGAGGGTTATGGTGTCACCTCCCCCTAGTGGCCTCTCTATAGGAATATATGGAGGGTTATGGTGTCACCTCCCCCTAGTGGCCTCTCTATAGGAATATATGGAGGGTTATAGTGTCACTGCCCCCTAGTGGCCTCTCTATAGGAATATATGGAGGGTTATGGTGTCACCCCCCCCTAGTGGCCTCTGTATAGGAATATATGGAGGGTTATGGTGTCACTGCCCCCTAGTGGCCTCTCTATAGGAATATATGGAGGTTTATGGTGTCACTGCCCCCTAGTGGCCTCTCTATAGGAATATATGGAGGGTTATGGTGTCACTGCCCCCGAGTGGCCTTTCTATAGGAATATATGGAGGGTTATGGTGTCACCTCCCCCTAGTGGCCTCTCTATAGGAATATATGGAGGGTTATGGTGTCACCGCCCCTAGTGGCCTCTCTATAGGAATATATGGAGGGTTATGGTGTCACCTCCCCCTAGTGGCCTCTCTATAGGAATATATGGAGGGTTATGGTGTCACCTCCCCCTAGTGGCCTCTCTATAGGAATATATGGAGGGTTATGGTGTCACCGCCCCTAGTGGCCTCTCTATAGGAATATATGGAGGGTTATGGTGTCACCTCCCCCTAGTGGCCTCTCTATAGGAATATATGGAGGGTTATGGTGTCACCTCCCCCTAGTGGCCTCTCTATAGGAATATATGGAGGGTTATGGTGTCACTGCCCCCTAGTGGCCTCTCTATAGGAATATATGGAGAGTTATGGTGTCACTGCCCCCTAGTGGCCTCTCTATAGGAATATATGGGGGGTTATGGTGTCACTGCCCCCTAGTGGCCTCTCTATAGGAATATATGGAGAGTTATGGTGTCACTGCCCCCTAGTGGCCTCTCTATAGGAATATATGGAGAGTTATGGTGTCACTGCCCCCTAGTGGCCTCTCTATAGAATATATGGAGGGTTATGTTGTCACTGCCCCCTAGTGGCCTCTCTATAGGAATATATGGAGGGTTATGGTGTCACTGCCCCCTAGTGGCCTCTCTATAGGAATATATGGAGGGTTATGTTGTCACTGCCCCCTAGTGGCCTCTCTATAGGAATATATGGAGGGTTATGGTGTCACTGCCCCCTAGTGGCCTCTCTATAGAATATATGGAGGGTTATGTTGTCACTGCCCCCTAGTGGCCTCTCTATAGGAATATATGGAGGGTTATGGTGTCACTGCCCCCTAGTGGCCTCTCTATAGGAATATATGGAGGGTTATGTTGTCACTGCCCCCTAGTGGCCTCTCTATAGGAATATATGGAGGGTTATGGTGTCACCTCCCCCTAGTGGTCTCTCTATAGGAATATATGGAGGGTTATGGTGTCACCTGCCCCTAGTGGCCTCTCTATAGGAATATATGGAGGGTTATGGTGTCACCTCCCCCTAGTGGCCTCTCTATAGGAATATATGGAGGGTTATGTTGTCACCTCCCCCTAGTGGCCTCTCTATAGGAATATATGGAGGGTTATGGTGTCACCTGCCCCTAGTGGCCTCTCTATAGGAATATATGGAGGGATATGGTGTCACTGCCCCCTAGTGGCCTCTCTATAGGAATATATGGAGGGTTATGGTGTCACTGCCCCTAGTGGCCTCTCTATAGGAACATATGGAGGGTTATGGTGTCACCTGCCCCTAGTGGCCTCTCTATAGGAATATATGGAGGGTTATGGTGTCACTGCCCCCTAGTGGCCTCTATATAGGAATATATGGAGGGTTATGGTGTCACTGCCCCCTAATGGCCTCTCTATAGGAATATATGGAGGGTTATGGTGTCACCTCCCCCTAGTGGCCTCTCTATAGGAATATATGGAGGGTTATGGTGTCACCTGCCCCTAGTGGCCTCTCTATAGGAATATATGGAGGGTTATGGTGTCACTGCCCCTAGTGGCCTCTCTATAGGTATATATGGAGGGTTATGGTATCACTGCCCCCTAGTGGCCTCTCTATAGGAATATATGGAGGGTTATGGTGTCACTGCCCCCTAGTGGCCTCTCTATAGGAATATATGGAGGGTTATGGTGTCACTGCCCCCTAGTGGCCTCTCTATAGGAATATATGGAGGGTTATGGTGTCACTGCCCCCTAGTGGCCTCTCTATAGGAATATATGGAGGGTTATGGTGTCACCTGCCCCTAGTGGCCTCTCTATAGGAATATATGGAGGGTTATGGTGTCACTGCCCCTAGTGGCCTCTCTATAGGAATATATGGAGGGTTATGGTGTCACCTCCCCCTAGTGGCCTCTCTATAGGAATATATGGAGGGTTATGGTGTCACCTGCCCCTAGTGGCCTCTCTATAGGAATATATGGAGGGTTATGGTGTCACTGCCCCTAGTGGCCTCTCTATAGGAATATATGGAGGGTTATGGTATCACTGCCCCCTAGTGGCCTCTCTATAGGAATATATGGAGGGTTATGGTGTCACTGCCCCCTAGTGGCCTCTCTATAGGAATATATGGAGGGTTATGGTGTCACTGCCCCCTAGTGGCCTCTCTATAGGAATATATGGAGGGTTATGGTGTCACTGCCCCCTAGTGGCCTCTCTATAGGAATATATGGAGGGTTATGGTGTCACTGCCCCCTAGTGGCCTCTCTATAGGAATATATGGAGGGTTATGGTGTCACTGCCCCCTAGTGGCCTCTCTATAGGAATATATGGAGGGTTATGGTGTCACTGCCCCCTAGTGGCCTCTCTATAGGAATATATGGAGGGTTATGGTGTCACTGCCCCCTAGTGGCCTCTCTATAGGAATATATGGAGGGTTATGGTGTCACCTGCCCCTAGTGGCCTCTCTATAGGAATATATGGAGGGTTATGGTGTCACCTGCCCCTAGTGGCCTCTATATAGGAATATATGGAGGGTTATGGTGTCACTGCCCCCTAGTGGCCTCTCTATAGGAATATATGGAGGGTTATGGTGTCACTGCCCCCTAATGGCCTCTCTATAGGAATATATGGAGGGTTATGGTGTCACTGCCCCCTAGCGGCCTCTCTATAGGAAAATATGGAGAGTTATGGTGTCACTGCCCCCTAGCGGCCTCTCTATAGGAAAATATGGAGGGTTATGGTGTCACCTCCCCCTAGTGGCCTCTCTATAGGAATTAATGGAGGGTTATGGTGTCACTGCCCCCTAGTGGCCTCTCTTTAGGAATATATGGAGGGTTATGGTGTCACCTCCCCCTAGTGGCCTCTCTATAGGAATATATGGAGGGTTATGGTGTCACTGCCCCCTAGTGGCCTCTCTATAGGAATATATGGAGGGTTATGGTGTCACCTCCCCCTAGTGGCCTCTCTATAGGAATATATGGAGGGTTATGGTGTCACCGCCCCCTAGTGGCCTCTCTATAGGAATATATGGAGGGTTATGGTGTCACTGCCCCCTAGTGGCCTCTCTATAGGAATATATGGAGGGTTATGGTGTCACTGCCCCCTAGTGGCCTCTCTATAGGAATATATGGAGGGTTAGGGTGTCACCTCCCCCTAGTGGCCTCTCTATAGGAATATATGGAGGGTTATGGTGTCACTGCCCCCTAGTGGCCTCTCTATAGGAATATATGGAGGGTTATGGTGTCACCTCCCCCTAGTGGCCTCTCTATAGGAATATATGGAGGGTTATGGTGTCACTGCCCCCTAGTGGCCTCTCTATAGGAATATATGGAGGGTTATGGTGTCACTGCCCCCTAGTGGCCTCTCTATAGGAATATATGGAGGGTTATGGTGTCACCGCCCCCTAGTGGCCTCTCTATAGGAATATATGGAGGGTTATGGTGTCACCGCCCCCTAGTGGCCTCTCTATAGGAATATATGGAGGGTTATGGTGTCACTGCCCCCTAGTGGCCTCTCTATAGGAATATATGGAGGGTTAGGGTGTCACCTCCCCCTAGTGGCCTCTCTATAGGAATATATGGAGGGTTATGGTGTCACTGCCCCCTAGTGGCCTCTCTATAGGAATATATGGAGGGTTATGGTGTCACCTCCCCCTAGTGGACTCTCTATAGGAATATATGGAGGGTTATGGTGTGACCTCCCCCCTAGTGCCCTCTCTATAGGAATATATGGAGGGTTATGGTGTCACTGCCCCCTAGTGGCCTCTCTATAGGAATATATGGAGGGTTATGGTGTCACCTCCCCCCTAGTGGCCTCACTATAGGAATATATGGAGGGTTAGGGTGTCACCTCCCCCTAGTGGCCTCTCTATAGGAAAATATTGAGGGTTATGGTGTCACCTCCCCCTAGTGGCCTCTCTATAGGAATATATGGAGGGTTATGGTGTCACCTCCCCCCTAGTGGCCTCTCTATAGGAATATATGGAGGGTATGGTGTCACCTCCCCCTAGTGGCCTCTCTATAGGAATATATGGAGGGTTATGGTGTCACCTCCCCCTAGTGGCCTCTCTATAGGAATATATGGAGGGTTATGGTGTCACCTCCCCCTAGTGGCCTCTCTATAGGAATATATGGAGGGTTATGGTGTCACTGCCCCCTAGTGGCCTCCCTATAGGAATATATGGAGGGTTATGGTGTCACCTCCCCCCTAGTGGCCTCTCTATAGGAATATATGGAGGGTTATGGTGTCACCTCCCCCTAGTGGCCTCTCTATAGGAATATATGGAGGGTTATGGTGTCACCTCCCCCTAGTGGCCTCTCTATAGGAATATATGGAGGGTTATGGTGTCACCTCCCCCTAGTGGCCTCTCTATAGGAATATATGGAGGGTTATGGTGTCACCTCCCCCTAGTGGCCTCTCTATAGGAATATATGGAGGGTTATGGTGTCACCTCCCCCTAGTGGCCTCTCCATAGGAATATATGGAGGGTTATGGTGTCACCTCCCCCTAGTGGCCTCTCTATAGGTATATATGGAGGGTTATGGTGTCACTGCCCCCTAGTGGCCTCTCTATAGGAATATATGGAGGGATATGGTGTCACCGCCCCCTAGTGGCATCTCTATAGGCATATAAGGAGGATTATGGTGTCACTGCCACCTAGTGTCCTCTCTATAGGAATATATGGAGGGTTATGGTGTCACCTCCCCCTAGTGGCCTCTCTATAGGAATATATGGAGGGATATGGTGTCACCTCCCCCTAGTGGCCTCTCTATAGGAATATATGGAGGGTTATGGTGTCACCTCCCCCTAGTGGCCTCTCTTTAGGAATATATGGAGCGTTATGGTGTCCCTGTCCCTAGTGGCCTCTCTATAGGAATATATAGAGGGTTATGGTGTCACTGCCCCCTAGTGGCCTCTCTATAGGAATATATGGAGGGTTATGGTGTCACCTCCCCCTAGTGGCCTCTCTATAGGAATATATGGAGGGTTATGGTGTCACCGCCCCCTAGTGGCCTCTCTATAGGAATATATGGAGGGTTATGGTGTCCCTGCCCCCTAGTGGCCTCTCTATAGGAATATATGGAGGGTTATGGTGTCACTGCCCCCTAGTGGCCTCTCTATAGGAATATATGGAGGGTTATGGTGTCCCTGCCCCCTAGTGGCCTCTCTATAGGAATATATGGAGGGTTATGGTGTCACTGCCCCCTAGTGGCCTCTCTATAGGAATATATGGAGGGTTATGGTGTCACCTCCCCCTAGTGGCCTCTCTATAGGAATATATGGAGGGTTATGATGTCACCTCCCCCTAGTGGCCTCTCTATAGGAATATAAGGAGGGTTATGGTGTCACTGCCCCCTAGTGGCCTCTCTATAGGAATATATGGAGGATTATGGTGTCACCTCCCCCTAGTGGCCTCTCTATAGGAATATATGGAGGGTTATGGTGTCACCTCCCCCTAGTGGCCTCTCTATAGGAATATATGGAGGGTTATGGTGTCACCTCCCCCTAGTGGCCTCTCTATAGGAATATATGGAGGGTTATGGTGTCACCTCCCCCTAGTGGCCTCTCTATAGGAATATATGAAGGGTTATGGTGTCACCTCCCCCTAGTGGCCTCTCTATAGGAATATATGGAGGGTTATGGTGTCACCTCCCCCTAGTGGCCTCTCTATAGGAATATATGGAGGGTTATGGTGTCACTGCCCCCTAGTGGCCTCTCTATAGGAACATATAGAGGGTTATGGTGTCACTGCCCCCTAGTGGCCTCTCTATAGGAACATATAGAGGGTTATGGTGTCACTGCCCCCTAGTGGCCTCTCTATAGGAACATATGGAGGGTTATGGTGTCACCTCCCCCTAGTGGCCTCTCTATAGGAATATATGGAGGGTTATGGTGTCACATCCCCCTAGTGGCCTCTCTATAGGAATATATGGAGGGTTATGGTGTCACTGCCCCCTAGTGGCCTCTCTATAGGAATATATGGAGGGTTATGGTGTCACATCCCCCTAGTGGCCTCTCTATAGAAATATATGGAGGGTTATGGTGTCACTGCCCCCTAGTGGCCTCTCTATAGGAATATATGGAGGGTTATGGTGTCACATCCCCCTAGTGGCCTCTCTATAGGAATATATGGAGGGTTATGGTGTCACCTCCCCCTAGTGGCCTCTCTATAGGAATATATGGAGGGTTATGGTGTCACCTCCCCCTAGTGGCCTCTCTATAGGAATATATTGAGGGTTATGGTGTCACCTCCCCCTAGTGTCCTCTCTATAGGAATATATGGAGGGTTATGGTGTCACCTCCCCCTAGTGGCCTCTCTATAGGAATATATGGAGGGTTATGGTGTCACCGCCCCCTAGTGGCCTCTCTATAGGAATATATGGAGGGTTATGGTGTCACCTCCCCCTAGTGGCCTCTCTATAGGAATATATGGAGGGTTATGGTGTCACCTCCCCCTAGTGGCCTCTCTATAGGAATATATGGAGGGATATGGTGTCACCTCCCCCTAGTGGCCTCTCTATAGGAATATATGGAGGGTTATGGTGTCACCTCCCCCTAGTGGCCTCTCTTTAGGAATATATGGAGCGTTATGGTGTCCCTGCCCCTAGTGGCCTCTCTATAGGAATATATGGAGGGTTATGGTGTCACCTCCCCCTAGTGGCCTCTCTATAGGAATATATGGAGGGTTATGATGTCACCTCCCCCTAGTGGCCACTCTATAGGAATATAAGGAGGGTTATGGTGTCACTGCCCCCTAGTGGCCTCTCTATAGGAATATATATGGAGGGTTATGGTGTCACCTCCCCCTAGTGGCCTCTCTATAGGAATATATGGAGGGTTATGGTGTCACCTCCCCCTAGTGGCCTCTCTATAGGAATATATTAAGGGTTATGGTGTCACTGCCCCCTAGTGGCCTCTCTATAGGAACATATAGAGGGTTATGGTGTCACTGCCCCCTAGTGGCCTCTCTATAGGAACATATAGAGGGTTATGGTGTCACTGCCCCCTAGTGGCCTCTCTATAGGAACATATGGAGGGTTATGGTGTCACCTCCCCCTAGTGGCCTCTCTATAGGAATATATGGAGGGTTATGGTGTCACATCCCCCTAGTGGCCTCTCTATAGGAATATATGGAGGGTTATGGTGTCACCTCCCCCTAGTGGCCTCTCTATAGGAATATATGAAGGGTTATGGTGTCACCTCCCCCTAGTGGCCTCTCTATAGGAATATATGGAGGGTTATGGTGTCACTGCCCCCTAGTGGCCTCTCTATAGGAATATATGGAGGGTTATGGTGTCACCTCCCCCTAGTGGCCTCTCTATAGGAATATATGGAGGGCTATGGTGTCACTGCCCCCTAGTGGCCTAACTATAGGAATATATGGAGGGTTATGGTGTCACCTCCCCCTAGTGGCCTCTCTATAGGAATATATGAAGGGTTATGGTGTCACTGCCCCCTAGTGGCCTCTCTATAGGAATATATGGAGGGTTATGGTGTCACTGCCCCCTAGTGGCCTCTCTATAGGAACATATAGAGGGTTATGGTGTCACTCCCCCCTAGTGGCCTCTCTATAGGAACATATAGAGGGTTATGGTGTCACTGCCCCCTAGTGGCCTCTCTATAGGAACATATGGAGGGTTATGGTGTCACCTCCCCCTAGTGTCCTCTCTATAGGAATATATGGAGGGTTATGGTGTCACCTCCCCCCTAGTGGCCTCTCTATAGGAATATATGGAGGGTTATGGTGTCACCGCCCCCTAGTGGCCTCTCTATAGGAATATATGGAGGGTTATGGTGTCACCTCCCCCTAGTGGCCTCTCTATAGGAATATATGGAGGGTTATGGTGTCACCTCCCCCTAGTGGCCTCTCTATAGGAATATATGGAGGGTTATGGTGTCACTGCCCCCTAATGGCCTCTCTATAGGAATATATGGAGGGTTATGGTGTCACCTCCCCCTAGTGGCCTCTCTATAGGAATATATGGAGGGTTATGGTGTCACCTCCCCCTAGTGGCCTCTCTATAGGAATATATGGAGGGTTATGGTGTCACCTCCCCCTAGTGGCCTCTCTATAGGAATATATGGAGGGTTATGGTGTCACCTTCCCCTAGTGGCCTCTCTATAGGAATATATGGAGGGTTATGGTGTCACCTCCCCCTAGTGGCCTCTCTATAGGAATATATGGAGGGTTATGGTGTCACTGCCCCCTAGTGGCCTCTCTATAGGAATATATGGAGGGTTATGGTGTCACCTCCCCCCTAGTGGCCTCTCTATAGGAATATATGGAGGGTTAGGGTGTCACCTCCCCCTAGTGGCCTCTCTATAGGAATATATGGAGGGTTATGGTGTCACTGCCCCCTAGTGGCCTCTCCATAGGAATATATGGAGGGTTATGGTGTCACCTCCCCCTAGTGGCCTCTCTATAGGAATATATGGAGGGTTATGGTGTCACCTCCCCCTAGTGGCCTCTCTATAGGAATATATGGAGGGTTATGGTGTCACCTCCCCCTAGTGGCCTCTCTATAGGAATATATGGAGGGTATGGTGTCACCTCGCCCTAGAGGCCTCTCTATAGGAATATATGGAGGGTTATGGTGTCACCTCCCCCTAGTGGCCTCTCTATAGGAATATATGGAGGGTTATGGTGTCACTACCCCCTAGTGGCCTCCCTATAGGAATATATGGAGGGTTATGGTGTCACCTCCCCCTAGTGGCCTCTCTATAGGAATATATGGAGGGTTATGGTGTCACCTCCCCCTAGTGGCCTCTCTATAGGAATATATGGAGGGTTAAGGTGTCACCTCCCCCCTAGTGGCCTCTATATAGGAATATATGGAGGGTTATGGTGTCACTGCCCCTTAGTGGCCTCTCTATAGGAATATATGGAGGGTTATGGTGTCACCTCCCCCCTAGTGGCCTCTCTATAGGAATATATGGAGGGTTATGGTGTCACCTCCCCCTAGTGGCCTCTCTATAGGTATATATGGAGGGTTATGGTGTCACTGCCCCCTAGTGGCCTCTCTATATGAATATATGGAGGGTTATGGTGTCACCTCCCCCTAGTGGCCTCTCTATAGGAATATATGGAGGGTTATGGTGTCACCTCTCCCTAGTGGCCTCTCTATAGTAATATATGGAGGGATATGGTGTCACCTCCCCCTAGTGGCCTCTCTATAGGAATATATGGAGGGTTATGGTGTCACCTCTCCCTAGTGGCCTCTCTATAGGAATATATGGAGGGTTATGGTGTCACCTCTCCCTAGTGGCCTCTCTATAGGAATATATGGAGGGTTATGGTGTCACTGCCCCCTAGTGGCCTCTCTATAGGAATATATGGAGGGATATGGTGTCACCTCCCCCTAGTGGCCTCTCTTTAGGAATATATGGAGCGTTATGGTGTCCCTGTCCCTAGTGGCCTCTCTATAGGAATATATGGAGGGTTATGGTGTCACTGCCCCCTAGTGGCCTCTCTATAGGAATATATGGAGGATTATGGTGTCACCTCCCCCTAGTGGCCTCTCTATAGGAATATATGGAGGGTTATGGTGTCACCTGCCCCTAGTGGCCTCTCTATAGGAATATATGGAGGGTTATAGTGTCACCTCCCCCTAGTGGCCTCTCTATAGGAATATATGGAGGGTTATGGTGTCACTGCCCCCTAGTGGCCTCTCTATAGGAATATATGGAGGGTTATGGTGTCACCTCCCCCTAGTGGCCTCTCTATAGGAATATATGGAGGGTTATGATGTCACCTCCCCCTAGTGGCCACTCTATAGGAATATAAGGAGGGTTATGGTGTCACTGCCCCCTAGTGGCCTCTCTATAGGAATATATGGAGGGTTATGGTGTCACCTCCCCCTAGTGGCCTCTCTATAGGAATATATGGAGGGTTATGGTGTCACCTCCCCCTAGTGGCCTCTCTATAGGAATATATGAAGGGTTATGGTGTCACTGCCCCCTAGTGGCCTCTCTATAGGAATATATGGAGGGTTATGGTGTCACTGCCCCCTAGTGGCCTCTCTATAGGAACATATAGAGGGTTATGGTGTCACTGCCCCCTAGTGGCCTCTCTATAGGAACATATAGAGGGTTATGGTGTCACTGCCCCCTAGTGGCCTCTCTATAGGAATATATGGAGGGTTATGGTGTCACCTCCCCCTAGTGGCCTCTCTATAGGAATATATGGAGGGTTATGGTGTCACATCCCCCTAGTGGCCTCTCTATAGGAATATATGGAGGGTTATGGTGTCACCTCCCCCTAGTGGCCTCTCTATAGGAATATATGGAGGGTTATGGTGTCACATCCCCCTAGTGGCCTCTCTATAGGAATATATGAAGGGTTATGGTGTCACCTTCCCCTAGTGGCCTCTCTATAGGAATATATGGAGGGTTATGGTGTCACCTCCCCCTAGTGGCCTCTCTATAGGAATATATGGAGGGTTATGGTGTCACCTCCCCCTAGTGGCCTCTCTATAGGAATATATGAAGGGATATGGTGTCACCACCCCCTAGTGGCCTCTCTATAGGAATATATGGAGGGTTATGGTGTCACCTTCCCCTAGTGGCCTCTCTATAGGAATATATGGAGGGATATGGTGTCACCGCCCCCTAGTGGCCTCTCTATAGGAAAATATGGAGGGTTATGGTGTCACCTCCCTCTAGTGGCATCACTATAGGAATATATGGAGGGTTATGGTGTCACCTCCCCCTAGTGGCCTCTCTATAGGAATATATGGAGGGTTATGGTGTCACCTCCCCCTAGTGGCCTCTCTATAGGAATATATGGAGGGATATGGTGTCACCTCCCCCTAGTGGCCTCTCTATAGGAATATATGGAGGGTTATAGTGTCACTGCCCCCTAGTGGCCTCTATATAGTAATATATGGAGGGTTATGGTGTCACTGCCCCCTAGTGGCCTCTCTATAGGAATATATGGAGGGTTATGGTGTCACCTCCCCCTAGTGGCCTCTCTATAGGAATATATGGAGGGTTATGGTGTCACCTCCCCCTAGTGGCCTCTCTATAGGAATATATGGAGGGTTATGGTGTCACCTCCCCCTAGTGGCCTCTCTATAGGAATATATGGAGGGTTATGGTGTCACCTCCCCCTAGTGGCCTCTCTATAGGAATATATGGAGGGTTATGGTGTCACCTCCCCCTAGTGGCCTCTCTATAGGAATATATGGAGGGTTATGGTGTCACCTCCCCCTAGTGGCCTCTCTATAGGAATATATGGAGGGTTATGGTGTCACTTCCCCCTAGTGGCCACTCTATAGGAATATATGGAGGGTTATGGTGTCACTGCCCCCTAGTGGCCTCTCTATAGGAATATATGGAGGGTTATGGTGTCACTTCCCCCTAGTGGCCACTCTATAGGAATATATGGAGGGTTATGGTGTCACCTGCCCCTAGTGGCCTCTATATAGGAATACATGGAGGGTTATGGTGTCACTGCCCCCTAATGGCCTCTCTATAGGAATATATGGAGGGTTATGGTGTCACTGCCCCCTAGTGGCCTCTCTATAGGAAAATATGGAGGGTTAGGGTGTCACCTCCCCCTAGTGGCCTCTCTATAGGAATATATGGAGGGTTATGGTGTCACTGCCCCCTAGTGCCCTCTCTATAGGAATATATGGAGGGTTATGGTGTCACTGCCCCCTAGTGCCCTCTCTATAGGAATATATGGAGGGTTATGGTGTCACCTCCCCCTAGTGGCCTCTCTATAGGAATATATGGAGGGTTATGGTGTCACTGCCCCCTAGTGGCCTCTCTATAGGAACATATAGAGGGTTATGGTGTCACTGCCCCCTAGTGGCCTCTCTATAGGAACATATAGAGGGTTATGGTGTCACTGCCCCCTAGTGGCCTCTCTATAGGAATATATGGAGGGTTAGGGTGTCACCTCCCCCTAGTGGCCTCTCTATAGGAATATATGGAGGGTTATGGTGTTACCTCCCCCTAGTGGCCTCTCTATAGGAATATATGGAGGGTTATGGTGTCACCTCCCCCTAGTGGCCTCTCTATAGGAATATATGGAGGGTTATGGTGTCACCTTCCCCTAGTGGCCTCTCTATAGGAATATATGAAGGGATATGGTGTCACCACCCCCTAGAGGCCTCTCTATAGGAATATATGGAGGGTTATGGTGTCACCTTCCCCTAGTGGCCTCTCTATAGGAATATATGGAGGGTTATGGTGTCACCTCCCTCTAGTGGCCTCACTATAGGAATATATGGAGGGTTATGGTGTCACCTCCCCCTAGTGGCCTCTCTATAGGAATATATGGAGGGTTATGGTGTCACCTCCCTCTAGTGGCCTCTCTATAGGAATATATGGAGGGTTATAGTGTCACTGCCCCCTAGTGGCCTCTCTATAGGAATATATGGAGGGTTATGGTGTCACTTCCCCCTAGTGGCCACTCTATAGGAATATATGGAGGGTTATGGTGTCACTGCCCCCTAGTGGCCTCTCTATAGGAATATATGGAGGGTTATGGTGTCACTGCCCCCTAGTGGCCTATCTATAGGAATATATGGAGGGTTATGGTGTCACCTCCCCCTAGTGGCCTCTCTATAGGAATATATGGAGGGTTATGGTGTCACCTCCCCCTAGTGGCCTCTCTATAGGAATATATGGAGGGTTATGGTGTCACTTCCTCCTAGTGGCCACTCTATAGGAATATATGGAGGGTTATGGTGTCACTGCCCCCTAGTGGCCTCTCTATAGGAATATATGGAGGGTTATGGTGTCACTGCCCCCTAGTGGCCTCTCTATAGGAATATATGGAGGGTTATGGTGTCACTGCCCCCTAGTGGCCTCTCTATAGGAATATATGGAGGGTTATGGTGTCACCTCCCCCTAGTGGCCTCTCTATAGGAATATATGGAGGGTTATGGTGTCACCTGCCCCAAGTGGCCTCTATATAGGAATATATGGAGGGTTATGGTGTCACTGCCCCCTAGTGGCCTCTCTATAGGAATATATGGAGGGTTATGGTGTCACTGCCCCCTAGTGGCCTCTCTATAGGAATATATGGAGGGTTATGGTGTCACCTCCCCCTAGTGGCCTCTCTATAGAAATATATGGAGGGTTATGGTGTCACCGCCCCCTAGTGGCCTCTCTATAGGAATATATGGAGGGTTATGGTGTCACCTCCCCCTAGTGGCCTCTCTATAGGAATATATGGAGGGTTATGGTGTCACCTCCCCCCTAGTGGCCTCTCTATAGGAATATATGGAGGGTTAGGGTGTCACCTCCCCCTAGTGGCCTCTCTATAGGAATATATGGAGGGTTATGGTGTCACTGCCCCCTAGTGGCCTCTCTATAGGAATATATGGAGGGTTATGGTGTCACTGCCCCCTAGTGGCCTCTCTATAGGAATATATGGAGGGATATGGTGTCACCTCCCCCTAGTGGCCTCTCTATAGGAATATATGGAGGGTTATGGTGTCACCTCCCCCTAGTGGCCTCTCTATAGGAATATATGGAGGGATAAGGTGTCACCTCCCCCTAGTGGCCTCTGTATAGGAATATATGGAGGGTTATGGTGTCACTGCCCCCTAGTGGCCTCTCTATAGGAATATATGGAGGGTTATGGTGTCACCTCCCCCTAGTGGCCTCTCTATAGGAATATATGGAGGGATATGGTGTCACCTCCCCCTAGTGGCCTCTCTATAGGAATATATGGAGGGTTATGGTGTCACCTCCCCCTAGTGGCCTCTCTATAGGAATATATGGAGGGTTATGGTGTCACTGCCCCCTAGTGGTCTCTCTATAGGAATATATGGAGGGTTATGGTGTCACCGCCCCCTAGTGGCCTCTCTTTAGGAATATATGGAGGGTTATGGTGTCACCTCCCCCTAGTGGCCTCTCTATAGGAATATATGGAGGGTTATGGTGTCACTGCCCCCTAGTGGTCTCTCTATAGGAATATATGGAGGGTTATGGTGTCACTGCCCCCTAGTGGCCTCTCTATAGGAATATATGGAGCGTTATGGTGTCACCTCCCCCTAGTGGCCTCTCTATAGGAATATATGGAGGGTTATGGTGTCCCTGCCCCCTAGTGGCCTCTCTATAGGAATATATGGAGGGTTATGGTGTCACCTCCCCCTAGTGGCCTCTCTATAGGAATATATGGAGGGTTATGATGTCACCTCCCCCTAGTGGCCACTCTATAGGAATATAAGGAGGGTTATGGTGTCACTGCCCCCTAGTGGCCTCTCTATAGGAATATATGGAGGGTTATGGTGTCACCTCCCCCTAGTGGCCTCTCTATAGGAATATATGGAGGGTTATGGTGTCACCTCCCCCTAGTGGCCTCTCTATAGGAATATATGAAGGGTTATGGTGTCACTGCCCCCTAGTGGCCTCTCTATAGGAATATATGGAGGGTTATGGTGTCACTGCCCCCTAGTGGCCTCTCTATAGGAACATATAGAGGGTTATGGTGTCACTGCCCCCTAGTGGCCTCTCTATAGGAACATATAGAGGGTTATGGTGTCACTGCCCCCTAGTGGCCTCTCTATAGGAACATATGGAGGGTTATGGTGTCACCTCCCCCTAGTGGCCTCTCTATAGGAATATATGGAGGGTTATGGTGTCACATCCCCCTAGTGGCCTCTCTATAGGAATATATGGAGGGTTATGGTGTCACCTCCCCCTAGTGGCCTCTCTATAGGAATATATGGAGGGTTATGGTGTCACCTCCCCCTAGTGGCCTCTCTATAGGAATATATGGAGGGTTATGGTGTCACCTTCCCCTAGTGGCCTCTCTATAGGCATATATGAAGGGATATGGTGTCACCACCCCCTAGTGGCCTCTCTATAGGAATATATGGAGGGTTATGGTGTCACCTTCCCCTAGTGGCCTCTCTATAGGAATATATGGAGGGATATGGTGTCACCGCCCCCTAGTGGCCTCTCTATAGGAATATATGGAGGGTTATGGTGTCACTGCCCCCTAGTGGCCTCTCTATAGGAATATATGGAGGGTTATGGTGTCACCGCCCTCTAGTGGCCTCTCTATAGGAATACATGGAGGGTTATTGTGTCACTGCCCTCTAGTGGCCTCTCTAAAGGAATATACGGAGGGTTATGGTGTCACTGCCCCCTAGTGGCCTCTCTATAGGAATATATGGAGAGTTATGGTGTCACTGCCCCCTAGTGGCCTCTCTATAGGAATATATGGAGGGTTATGGTGTCACTGCCCCCTAGTGGCCTCTCTATAGGAATATATATAGGGTTATGGTGTCACCTCCCCCTAGTGGCCTCTCTTTAGGAATATCTGGAGGGTTATGGTGTCACCTCCCCCTAGTGGCCTCTCTATAGGAATATTTGGTGGGTTATGGTGTCACCTCCCCCTAGTGGCCTCTCTATAGGAATATATGGAGGGTTATGGTGTCACCTCCCCCTAGTGGCCTCTCTATAGGAATATTTGGTGGGTTATGGTGTCACCTCCCCCTAGTGGCCTCTCTATCGGAATATATGGAGGGTTATGGTGTCACTGCCCCCTAGTGGCCTCTCTATAGGAATATATGGAGGGTTATGGTGTCACCTCCCCCTAGTGGCCTCTCTATAGGAATATATGGAGGGTTATGGTGTCACCTCCCCCTAGTGGCCTCTCTTTAGGAATATCTGGAGGGTTATGGTGTCACCTCCCCCTAGTGGCCTCTCTATAGGAATATATGGAGGGTTATGGTATCACTGCCCCCTAGTGGCCTCTCTATAGGAATATATGGAGGGTTATGGTGTCACCTCCCCCTAGTGGCCTCTCTATAGGAATATATGGAGGGTTATGGTGTCACCTCCCCCTAGTGGCCTCTCTATAGGAATATATGGATGGTTATGGTGTCACCTCCCCCTAGTGGCCTCTCTATAGGAATATATGAAGGGTTATGGTGTCACCTCCCCCTAGTGGCCCCTCTATAGGAATATATAGAGGGTTATGGTGTCACCTCCCCCTAGTGGCCTCTCTATAGGAATATATGGAGGGTTATGGTGTCACTTCCTCCTAGTGGCCACTCTATAGGAATATATGGAGGGTTATGGTGTCACTGCCCCCTAGTGGCCTCTCTATAGGAATATATGGAGGGTTATGGTGTCACTGCCCCCTAGTGGCCTCTCTATAGGAATATATGGAGGGTTATGGTGTCACTGCCCCCTAGTGGCCTCTCTATAGGAATATATGGAGGGTTATGGTGTCACCTCCCCCTAGTGGCCTCTCTATAGGAATATATGGAGGGTTATGGTGTCACCTGCCCCTAGTGGCCTCTATATAGGAATATATGGAGGGTTATGGTGTCACTGCCCCCTAGTGGCCTCTCTATAGGAATATATGGAGGGTTATGGTGTCACTGCCCCCTAGTGGCCTCTCTATAGGAATATATGGAGGGTTATGGTGTCACCTCCCCCTAGTGGCCTCTCTATAGAAATATATGGAGGGTTATGGTGTCACTGCCCCCTAGTGGCCTCTCTATAGGAATATATGGAGGGTTATGGTGTCACCTCCCCCTAGTGGCCTCTCTATAGGAATATATGGAGGGTTATGGTGTCACCTCCCCCCTAGTGGCCTCTCTATAGGAATATATGGAGGGTTAGGGTGTCACATCCCCCTAGTGGCCTCTCTATAGGAATATATGGAGGGTTATGGTGTCACTGCCCCCTAGTGGCCTCTCTATAGTAATATATGGAGGGATATGGTGTCACCTCCCCCTAGTGGCCTCTCTATAGGAATATATGGAGGGTTATGGTGTCACCTCTCCCTAGTGGCCTCTCTATAGGAATATATGGAGGGTTATGGTGTCACTGCCCCCTAGTGGCCTCTCTATAGGAATATATGGAGGGTTATGGTGTCACTGCCCCCTAGTGGCCTCTCTATAGGAATATATGGAGGGATATGGTGTCACCTCCCCCTAGTGGCCTCTCTATAGGAATATATGGAGGGTTATGGTGTCACCTCCCCCTAGTGGCCTCTCTATAGTAATATATGGAGGGATAAGGTGTCACCTCCCCCTAGTGGCCTCTGTATAGGAATATATGGAGGGTTATGGTGTCACTGCCCCCTAGTGGCCTCTCTATAGGAATATATGGAGGGTTATGGTGTCACCTCCCCCTAGTGGCCTCTCTATAGGAATATATGGAGGGATATGGTGTCACCTCCCCCTAGTGGCCTCTCTATAGGAATATATGGAGGGTTATAGTGTCACCTCCCCCTAGTGGCCTCTCTTTAGGAATATATGGAGGGTTATGGTGTCACCTCCCCCTAGTGGCCTCTCTATAGGAATATATGGAGGGTTATGGTGTCACCTCCCCCTAGTGGCCTCTCTTTAGGAATATATGGAGGGTTATGGTGTCACCTCCCCCTAGTGGCCTCTCTATAGGAATATATGGAGGGTTATGGTGTCACTGCCCCCTAGTGGTCTCTCTATAGGAATATATGGAGGGTTATGGTGTCACTGCCCCCTAGTGGCCTCTCTATAGGAATATATGGAGCGTTATGGTGTCACCTCCCCCTAGTGGCCTCTCTATAGGAATATATGGAGGGTTATGGTGTCCCTGCCCCCTAGTGGCCTCTCTATAGGAATATATGGAGGGTTATGGTGTCACCTCCCCCTAGTGGCCTCTCTATAGGAATATATGGAGGGTTATGATGTCACCTCCCCCTAGTGGCCACTCTATAGGAATATAAGGAGGGTTATGGTGTCACTGCCCCCTAGTGGCCTCTCTATAGGAATATATGGAGGGTTATGGTGTCACCTCCCCCTAGTGGCCTCTCTATAGGAATATATGGAGGGTTATGGTGTCACCTCCCCCTAGTGGCCTCTCTATAGGAATATATGAAGGGTTATGGTGTCACTGCCCCCTAGTGGCCTCTCTATAGGAATATATGGAGGGTTATGGTGTCACTGCCCCCTAGTGGCCTCTCTATAGGAACATATAGAGGGTTATGGTGTCACTGCCCCCTAGTGGCCTCTCTATAGGAACATATAGAGGGTTATGGTGTCACTGCCCCCTAGTGGCCTCTCTATAGGAACATATGGAGGGTTATGGTGTCACCTCCCCCTAGTGGCCTCTCTATAGGAATATATGGAGGGTTATGGTGTCACATCCCCCTAGTGGCCTCTCTATAGGAATATATGGAGGGTTATGGTGTCACCTCCCCCTAGTGGCCTCTCTATAGGAATATATGGAGGGTTATGGTGTCACCTCCCCCTAGTGGCCTCTCTATAGGAATATATGGAGGGTTATGGTGTCACCTTCCCCTAGTGGCCTCTCTATAGGAATATATGGAGGGATATGGTGTCACCGCCCCCTAGTGGCCTCTCTATAGGAATATATGGAGGGTTATGGTGTCACTGCCCCCTAGTGGCCTCTCTATAGGAATATATGGAGGGTTATGGTGTCACCGCCCTCTAGTGGCCTCTCTATAGGAATACATGGAGGGTTATTGTGTCACTGCCCTCTAGTGGCCTCTCTAAAGGAATATACGGAGGGTTATGGTGTCACTGCCCCCTAGTGGCCTCTCTATAGGAATATATGGAGAGTTATGGTGTCACTGCCCCCTAGTGGCCTCTCTATAGGAATATATGGAGGGTTATGGTGTCACTGCCCCCTAGTGGCCTCTCTATAGGAATATATGGAGGGTTATGGTGTCACCTCCCCCTAGTGGCCTCTCTTTAGGAATATCTGGAGGGTTATGGTGTCACCTCCCCCTAGTGGCCTCTCTATAGGAATATTTGGTGGGTTATGGTGTCACCTCCCCCTAGTGGCCTCTCTATAGGAATATATGGAGGGTTATGGTGTCACCTCCCCCTAGTGGCCTCTCTATAGGAATATTTGGTGGGTTATGGTGTCACCTCCCCCTAGTGGCCTCTCTATCGGAATATATGGAGGGTTATGGTGTCACTGCCCCCTAGTGGCCTCTCTATAGGAATATATGGAGGGTTATGGTGTCACCTCCCCCTAGTGGCCTCTCTATAGGAATATATGGAGGGTTATGGTGTCACCTCCCCCTAGTGGCCTCTCTTTAGGAATATCTGGAGGGTTATGGTGTCACCTCCCCCTAGTGGCCTCTCTATAGGAATATATGGAGGGTTATGGTATCACTGCCCCCTAGTGGCCTCTCTATAGGAATATATGGAGGGTTATGGTGTCACCTCCCCCTAGTGGCCTCTCTATAGGAATATATGGAGGGTTATGGTGTCACCTCCCCCTAGTGGCCTCTCTATAGGAATATATGGATGGTTATGGTGTCACCTCCCCCTAGTGGCCTCTCTATAGGAATATATGAAGGGTTATGGTGTCACCTCCCCCTAGTGGCCCCTCTATAGGAATATATAGAGGGTTATGGTGTCACCTCCCCCTAGTGGCCTCTCTATAGGAATATATGGAGGGTTATGGTGTCACTGCCCCCTAGTGGCCTCTCTATAGGAATATCTGGAGGGTTAATGTGTCACCGCCCTCTAGTGGCCTCTCTATAGGAATATATGGAGGGTTATGGTGTCACCTCCCCTTGTGGCCTCTCTATAGGAATATATGGAGGGTTATGGTGTCACCTGCCCCCTAGTGGCCTCTCTATAGGAATATATGGGGGGTTATTGTGTCACTGCCCCCTAGTGGCCTCTCTATAGGAATATATGGAGGGTTATGGTGTCACTGCCCCCTAGTGGCCTCTCTATAGGAATATATGGAGAGTTATGGTGTCACCTCCCCCTAGTGGCCTCTCTATAGGAATATATGGAGGGTTATGGTGTCACTGCCCCCTAGTGGCCTCTCTATAGGAATATCTGGAGGGTTATGGTGTCACTGCCCCCTAGTGGCCTCTCTATAGGAATATATGGAGGGTTATGGTGTCACCTGCCCCCTAGTGTCCTCTCTATAGGAATATATGGAGGGTTATGGTGTCACCTCCCCCTAGTGGCCTCTCTATAGGAATATATGGAGGGTTATGGTGTCACTGCCCCCTAGTGGCCTCTCTATAGGAATATATGGAGGGTTATGGTGTCACCTGCCCCCTAGTGTCCTCTCTATAGGAATATATGGAGGGTTATGGTGTCACCTCCCCCTAGTGGCCTCTCTATAGGAATATATGGAGGGTTATGGTGTCACCTCCCCCTAGTGGCCTCTCTATAGGACTATATGGAGGGTTATGGTGTCACTGCCCCCTAGTGGCCTCTCTATAGGAATATATGGAGGGTTATGGTGTCACCTCCCCCTAGTGGCCTCTCTAAAGGAATATATGGAGGGTTATGGTGTCACCTCCCCCTAGTGGCCTCTCTATAGGAATATATGGAGGGTTATGGTGTCACCTGCCCCCTAGTGTCCTCTCTATAGGAATATATGGAGGGTTATGGTGTCACCTCCCCCTAGTGGCCTCTCTATAGGAATATATGGAGGGTTATGGTGTCACCTCCCCCTAGTGGCCTCTCTATAGGAATATATGGAGGGTTATGGTGTCACCTCCCCCTAGTGGCCTCTCTATAGGAATATATGGAGGGTTATGGTGTCACCTCCCCCTAGTGGCCTCTCTATAGGAATATATGGAGGGTTATGGTGTCACCACCCCCTAGTGGCCTCTCTATAGGAATATATGGAGGGTTATGGTGTCACCACCCCCTAGTGGCCTCTCTATAGGAATATATGGAGGGTTATGGTGTCACCTCCCCCTAGTGGCCTCTCTATAGGAATATATGGAGGGTTATGGTGTCACTGCCCCCTAGTGGCCTCTCTATAGGAATATATGGAGGGTTATGGTGTCACCTCCCCCTAGTGGCCTCTCTATAGGAATATCTGGAGGGTTATGGTGTCACCGCCCTCTAGTGGCCTCTCTATAGGAATATATGGAGGGTTATGGTGTCACCTCCCCCTAGTGGCCTCTCTATAGGAATATATGGAGGGTTATGGTGTCACCTCCCCCTAGTGGCCTCTCTATAGGAATATATGGAGGGTTATGGTGTCACCTCCCCCTAGTGACCTCTCTATAGGAATATATGGAGGGTTATGGTGTCACTGCCCCCTAGTGGCCTCTCTATAGGAATATATGGAGGGTTATGGTGTCACCACCCCCTAGTGGCCTCTCTATAGGAATATATGGAGGGTTATGGTGTCACCACCCCCTAGTGGCCTCTCTATAGGAATATATGGAGGGTTATGGTGTCACCTCCCCCTAGTGGCCTCTCTATAGGAATATATGGAGGGTTATGGTGTCACCGCCCTCTAGTGGCCTCTCTATAGGAATATATATAGGGTTATGGTGTCACCTCCCCCTAGTGGCCTCTCTATAGGAATATATGGAGGGTTATGGTGTCACCTCCCCCTAGTGGCCTCTCTATAGGAATATATGGAGGGTTATGGTGTCACCTCCCCCTAGTGGCCTCTCTATAGGAATATATGGAGGGTTATGGTGTCACCTCCCCCTAGTGACCTCTCTATAGGAATATATGGAGGGTTATGGTGTCACCACCCCCTAGTGGCCTCTCTATAGGAATATATGGAGGGTTATGGTGTCACCACCCCCTAGTGGCCTCTCTATAGGAATATATGGAGGGTTATGGTGTCACCTCCCCCTAGTGGCCTCTCTATAGGAATATATGGAGGGTTATGGTGTCACCGCCCTCTAGTGGCCTCTCTATAGGAATATATGGAGGGTTATGGTGTCACCTCCCCCTAGTGGCCTCTCTATAGGAATATATGGAGGGTTATGGTGTCACCTCCCCCTAGTGGCCTCTCTATAGGAATATATGGATGGTTATGGTGTCACCTCCCCCTAGTGGCCTCTCTATAGGAATATATGAAGGGTTATGGTGTCACCTCCCCCTAGTGGCCCCTCTATAGGAATATATGGAGGGTTATGGTGTCACTGCCCCCTAGTGGCCTCTCTATAGGAATATATGGAGGGTTAATGTGTCACCGCCCTCTAGTGGCCTCTCTATAGGAATATATGGAGGGTTATGGTGTCACCTCCCCCTAGTGGCCTCTCTATAGGAATATATGGAGGGTTATGGTGTCACTGCCCCCTAGTGGCCTCTCTATAGGAATATATGGAGGGTTATGGTGTCACCTCCCCCTAGTGGCCTCTCTATAGGAATATATGGGGGGTTATGGTGTCACCTCCCCCTAGTGGCCTCTCTATAGGAATATCTGGAGGGTTATGGTGTCACTGCCCCCTAGTGGCCTCTCTATAGGAATATATGGAGGGTTATGGTGTCACCTCCCCCTAGTGGCCTCTCTATAGGAATATCTGGAGGGTTATGGTGTCACTGCCCCCTAGTGGCCTCTCTATAGGAATATATGGAGGGTTATGGTGTCACCTGCCCCCTAGTGGCCTCTCTATAGGAATATATGGAGGGTTATGGTGTCACTGCCCCCTAGTGGCCTCTCTATAGGAATATCTGGAGGGTTATGGTGTCACTGCCCCCTAGTGGCCTCTCTATAGGAATATATGGAGGGTTATGGTGTCACCTGCCCCCTAGTGGCCTCTCTATAGGAATATATGGAGGGTTATGGTGTCACCTCCCCCTAGTGGCCTCTCTATAGGAATATATGGAGGGTTATGGTGTCACTGCCCCCTAGTGGCCTCTCCATAGGAATATATGGAGAGTTATGGTGTCACTGCCCCCTAGTGGCCTCTCTATAGGAATATATGGAGGGTTATGGTGTCACCTCCCCCTAGTGGCCTCTCTATAGGAATATATGGAGGGTTATGGTGTCACTGCCCCCTAGTGGCCTCTCTATAGGAATATATGGAGGGTTATGGTGTCACCTGCCCCCTAGTGTCCTCTCTATAGGAATATATGGAGGGTTATGGTGTCACCTCCCCCTAGTGGCCTCTCTATAGGAATATATGGAGGGTTATGGTGTCACCTCCCCCTAGTGGCCTCTCTATAGGACTATATGGAGGGTTATGGTGTCACTGCCCCCTAGTGGCCTCTCTATAGGAATATATGGAGGGTTATGGTGTCACCTCCCCCTAGTGGCCTCTCTAAAGGAATATATGGAGGGTTATGGTGTCACCTGCCCCTAGTGGCCTCTCTATAGGAATATATGGAGGGTTATGGTGTCACCACCCCCTAGTGGCCTCTCTATAGGAATATATGGAGGGTTATGGTGTCACCTCCCCCTAGTGGCCTCTCTATAGGAATATCTGGAGGGTTATGGTGTCACCGCCCTCTAGTGGCCTCTCTATAGGAATATATGGAGGGTTATGGTGTCACCTCCCCCTAGTGGCCTCTCTATAGGAATATATGGGGGGTTATGGTGTCACCTCCCCCTAGTGGCCCCTCTATAGGAATATATGGAGGGTTATGGTGTCACCTCCCCCTAGTGGCCTCTCTATAGGAATATATGGAGGGTTATGGTGTCACCTCCCCCTAGTGGCCTCTCTATAGGAATATATGGAGGGTTATGGTGTCACCTCCCCCTAGTGACCTCTCTATAGGAATATCTGGAGGGTTATGGTGTCACCGCCCTCTAGTGGCCTCTCTATAGGAATATATGGAGGGTTATGGTGTCACCACCCCCTAGTGGCCTCTCTATAGGAATATATGGAGGGTTATGGTGTCACCTCCCCCTAGTGGCCTCTCTATAGGAATATATGGAGGGATATGGTGTCACTGCCCCCTAGTGGCCTCTCTATAGGAATATATGGAGGGTTATGGTGTCACCTCCTCCTAGTGGCCTCTCTATAGGAATATATGGAGGGTTATGGTGTCACCTCCCCCTAGTGGCCTCTCTATAGGAATATATGGAGGGATATGGTGTCACTGCCCCTAGTGGTCTCTGTATAGGAATATATGGAGGGTTATGGTGTCACCTCCCCCTAGTGGCCTCTCTATAGGAATATATGGAGGGTTATGGTGTCACCTCCCCCCTAGTGGCCTCTCTATAGGAATATATGGAGGGTTATGGTGTCACTGCCCCCTAGTGGCCTCTCTATAGGAATATATAGAGGGTTATGGTGTCACCTTCCCTAGTGGCCTCTCTATAGGAATATATGGAGGGTTATGGTGTCACCTCCCCCTAGTGGCCTCTCTATAGGAATATATGGAGGGTTATGGTGTCACTGCCCCCTAGTTGCCTCTCTATAGGAATATATGGAGGGTTATGGTGTCACTGCCCCCTAGTGGCCTCTCTATAGGAATATATGGAGGGTTATGGTGTCACCTGCCCCTAGTGGCCTCTCTATAGGAATATATGGAGGGTTATGGTGTCACCTCCCCCTAGTGGCCTCTCTATAGGAATATATGGAGGGTTATGGTGTCACTGCCCCCTAGTGGCCTCTCTATAGGAATATATGGAGGGTTATGGTGTCACTGCCCCCTAATGGCCTCTCTATAGGAATATATGGAGGGTTATGTTGTCACTGCCCCTAGTGGCCTCTCTATAGGAATATATGGAGGGTTATGGTGTCACCTCCCCCTAGTGGCCCCTCTATAGGAATATATGGAGGGTTATGGTGTCACTGCCCCCTAGTGGCCTCTCTATAGGAATATATGGAGGGTTATGGTGTCACCTCCCCCTAGTGGCCCCTCTATAGGAATATATGGAGGGTTATGGTGTCACCTCCCCCTAGTGGCCTCTCTATAGGAATATATGGAGGGTTATGGTGTCACTGCCCCCTAGTGGCCTCTCTATAGGAATATATGGAGGGTTATGGTGTCACTGCCCCCTAGTGGCCTCTCTATAGGAATATATGGAGGGTTATGGTGTCACCTCCCCCTAGTGGCCTCTCTATAGGAATATCTGGAGGGTTATGGTGTCACTGCCCCCTAGTGGCCTCTCTATAGGAATATCTGGAGGGTTATGGTGTCACCGCCCTCTAGTGGCCTCTCTATAGGAATATACGGAGGGTTATGGTGTCACTGCCCCCTAGTGGCCTCTCTATAGGAATATATGGAGAGTTATGGTGTCACTGCCCCCTACTGGCCTCTCTATAGGAATATATGGAGGGTTATGGTGTCACTGCCCCCTAGTGGCCTCTCTATAGGAATATATATAGGGTTATGGTGTCACTGCCCCCTAGTGGCCTCTCTATAGGAATATATGGAGGGTTATGGTGTCACCTCCCCCTAGTGGCCTCTCTATAGGAATATTTGGTGCGTTATGGTGTCACCTCCCCCTAGTGGCCTCTCTATAGGAATATATGGAGGGTTATGGTGTCACTGCCCCCTAGTGGCCTCTCTATAGGAATATATGGAGGGTTATGGTGTCACCTCCCCCTAGTGGCCTCTCTATAGGAATATATGGAGGGTTATGGTGTCACCTCCCCCTAGTGGCCTCTCTATAGGAATATCTGGAGGGTTATGGTGTCACTGCCCCCTAGTGGCCTCTCTATAGGAATATATGGAGGGTTATGGTGTCACCTCCCCCTAGTGGCCTCTCTATAGGAATATATGGAGGGTTATGGTGTCACCTCCCCCTAGTGGCCTCTCTATAGGAATATATGGATGGTTATGGTGTCACCTCCCCCTAGTGGCCTCTCTATAGGAATATATGAAGGGTTATGGTGTCACCTCCCCCTAGTGGCCCCTCTATAGGAATATATGGAGGGTTATGGTGTCACCTCCCCCTAGTGGCCTCTCTATAGGAATATATGGAGGGTTATGGTGTCACTGCCCCCTAGTGGCCTCTCTATAGGAATATCTGGAGGGTTAATGTGTCACCGCCCCCTAGTGGCCCCTCTATAGGAATATATGAAGGGTTATGGTGTCACCTCCCCCTAGTGGCCTCTCTATAGGAATATATGGAGGGTTATGGTGTCACTGCCCCCTAGTGGCCTCTCTATAGGAATATATGGAGGGTTATGGTGTCACCTCCCCCTAGTGGCCTCTCTATAGGAATATATGGGGGGTTATTGTGTCACTGCCCCCTAGTGGCCTCTCTATAGGAATATATGGAGGGTTATGGTGTCACTGCCCCCTAGTGGCCTCTCTATAGGAATATATGGAGAGTTATGGTGTCACCTCCCCCTAGTGGCCTCTCTATAGGAATATATGGAGGGTTATGGTGTCACTGCCTCCTAGTGGCCTCTCTATAGGAATATATGGAGGGTTATGGTGTCACCTGCCCCCTAGTGGCCTCTCTATAGGAATATATGGAGGGTTATGGTGTCACTGCCCCCTAGTGGCCTCTCTATAGGAATATCTGGAGGGTTATGGTGTCACTGCCCCCTAGTGGCCTCTCTATAGGAATATATGGAGGGTTATGGTGTCACCTGCCCCCTAGTGTCCTCTCTATAGGAATATATGGAGGGTTATGGTGTCACCTCCCCCTAGTGGCCTCTCTATAGGAATATATGGAGGGTTATGGTGTCACTGCCCCCTAGTGACCTCTCTATAGGAATATATGGAGGGTTATGGTGTCACCTGCCCCCTAGTGTCCTCTCTATAGGAATATATGGAGGGTTATGGTGTCACCTCCCCCTAGTGGCCTCTCTATAGGAATATATGGAGGGTTATGGTGTCACCTCCCCCTAGTGGCCTCTCTATAGGAATATATGGAGGGTTATGGTGTCACCTGCCCCTAGTGGCCTCTCTATAGGAATATATGGAGGGTTATGGTGTCACCACCCCCTAGTGGCCTCTCTATAGGAATATATGGAGGGTTATGGTGTCACCACCCCCTAGTGGCCTCTCTATAGGAATATATGGAGGGTTATGGTGTCACTGCCCCCTAGTGGCCTCTCTATAGGAATATCTGGAGGGTTATAGTGTCACCGCCCTATAGTGGCCTCTCTATAGGAATATATGGAGGGTTATGGTGTCACCTGCCCCTAGTGGCCTCTCTATAGGAATATATGGAGGGTTATGGTGTCACCACCCCCTAGTGGCCTCTCTATAGGAATATATGGAGGGTTATGGTGTCACCACCCCCTAGTGGCCTCTCTATAGGAATATATGGAGGGTTATGGTGTCACTGCCCCCTAGTGGCCTCTCTATAGGAATATCTGGAGGGTTATAGTGTCACCGCCCTATAGTGGCCTCTCTATAGGAATATATGGAGGGTTATGGTGTCACCTCCCCCTAGTGGCCTTTCTATAGGAATATATGGAGGGTTATGGTGTCACCTCCCCCTAGTGGCCTCTCTATAGGAATATATGGAGGGTTATGGTGTCACCTCCCCCTAGTGGCCTCTCTATAGGAATATATGGAGGGTTATGGTGTCACCTCCCCCTAGTGACCTCTCTATAGGAATATCTGGAGGGTTATGGTGTCACCGCCCTCTAGTGGCCTCTCTATAGGAATATATGGAGGGTTATGGTGTCACCACCCCCTAGTGGCCTCTCTATAGGAATATATGGAGGGTTATGGTGTCACCTCCCCCTAGTGGCCTCTCTATAGGAATATATGGAGGGTTATGGTGTCACCTCCCCCTAGTGACCTCTCTATAGGAATATATGGAGGGTTATGGTGTCACCTCCCCCTAGTGGCCTCTCTATAGGAATATATGGAGGGTTATGGTGTCACTGCCCCCTAGTGGCCTCTCTATAGGAATATATGGAGGGATATGGTGTCACTGCCCCTAGTGGCCTCTCTATAGGAATATATGGAGGGTTATGGTGTCACTGCCCCCTAGTGGCCTCTCTATAGGAATATATGGAGGGTTATGGTGTCACCTCCCCCTAGTGGCCTTTCTATAGGAATATATGGAGAGTTATGGTGTCACTGCCCCCTAGTGCCCTCTCTATAGGAATATATGGAGGGTTATGGTGTCACCTCCCCCTAGTGGCCTCTCTATAGGAATATATGGAGGGATATGGTGTCACTGCCCCTAGTGGCCTCTCTATAGGAATATATGGAGGGTTATGGTGTCACTGCCCCCTAGTGGCCTCTCTACAGGAATATATGGAGGGTTATGGTGTCACCTCCCCCTAGTGGCCTCTCTATAGGAATATATGGAGGGTTATGGTGTCACCTCCCCCTAGTGGCCTCTCTATAGGAATATATGGAGGGTTATGGTGTCACCTCCTCCTAGTGGCCTCTCTATAGGAATATATGGAGGGTTATGGTGTCACTGCCCCCTAGTGGCCTCTCTATAGGAATATATGGAGGGTTATGGTGTCACCTCCCCCTAGTGGCCTTTCTATAGGAATATATGGAGGGTTATGGTGTCACCTCCCCCTAGTGGCCTCTCTATAGGAATATATGGAGGGTTATGGTGTCACCTCCCCCTAGTGGCCTCTCTATAGGAATATATGGAGGGTTATGGTGTCACTGCCCCCTAGTGGCCTCTCTATAGGAATATATGGAGGGTTATGGTGTCACTGCCCCCTAGTGGCCTCTCTATAGGAATATATGGAGGGTTATGGTGTCACTGCCCCCTAGTGGCCTCTCTATAGGAATATATGGAGGGTTATGGTGTCACCTCCCCCTAGCGGCCTCTCTATAGGAATATATGGAGGGTTATGGTGTCACCTCCCCCTAGTGGCCTCTCTATAGGAATATATGGAGGGTTATGGTGTCACCTGCCCCTAGTGGCCTCTCTATAGGAATATATGGAGGGTTATGGTGTCACCTCCCCCTAGTGGCCTCTCTATAGGAATATATGGAGGGTTATGGTGTCACTGCCCCCTAGTGGCCTCTCTATAGGAATATATGGAGGGTTATGGTGTCACCTCCCCCTAGTGGCCTCTCTATAGGAATATATGGAGGGTTATGGTGTCACTGCCCCCTAGTGGCCTCTCTATAGGAATATATGGAGGGTTATGGTGTCACTGCCCCCTAGTGGCCTCTCTATAGGAATATATGGAGGGTTATGGTGTCACCTCCCCCTAGTGGCCTCTCTATAGGAATATATGGAGGGTTATGGTGTCACTGCCCCTAGTGGCCTCTCTATAGGAATATATGGAGGGTTATGGTGTCACTGCCCCCTAGTGTCCTCTCTATAGGAATATATGGAGGGTTATGGTGTCACCTCCCCCTAGTTGCCTCTCTATAGGAATATATGGAGGGTTATGGTGTCACCTCCCCCTAGTGGCCTCTCTATAGGAATATATGGAGGGTTATGGTGTCACCTCCCCCTAGTGGCCTCTCTATAGGAAAATATGGAGGGTTATGGTGTCACTGCCCCCTAGTGGCCTCTCTATAGGAATATCTGGAGGGTTATGGTGTCACCGCCCTCTAGTGGCCTCTCTATAGGAATATATGGATGGTTATTGTGTCACTGCCCTCTAGTGGCCTCTCTATAGGAATATACGGAGGGTTATGGTGTCACTGCCCCCTAGTGGCCTCTCTATAGGAATATATGGAGAGTTATGGTGTCACTGCCCCCTAGTGGCCTCTCTATAGGAATATATGGAGGGTTATGGTGTCACTGCCCCCTAGTGGCCTCTCTATAGGAATATATGGAGGGTTATGGTGTCACTGCCCCCTAGTGGCCTCTCTATAGGAATATATGGAGGGTTATGGTGTCACCTCCCCCTAGTGGCCTCTCTATAGGAATATTTGGTGGGTTATGGTGTCACCTCCCCCTAGTGGCCTCTCTATAGGAATATATGGAGGGTTATGGTGTCACTGCCCCCTAGTGGCCTCTCTATAGGAATATATGGAGGGTTATGGTGTCACCTCCCCCTAGTGGCCTCTCTATAGGAATATATGGAGGGTTATGGTGTCACCTCCCCCTAGTGGCCTCTCTATAGGAATATATGGAGGGTTATGGTGTCACTGCCCCCTAGTGGCCTCTCTATAGGAATATATGGAGGGTTATGGTGTCACCTCCCCCTAGTGGCCTCTCTATAGGAATATATGGAGGGTTATGGTGTCACTGCCCCCTAGTGGCCTCTCTATAGGAATATATGGAGGGTTATGGTGTCACTTTCCCCTAGTGGCCTCTCTATAGGAATATATATGGAGGGTTATGGTGTCACCTCCCCCTAGTGGCCTCTCTATAGGAATATATGGATGGTTATGGTGTCACCTCCCCCTAGTGGCCTCTCTATAGGAATATATGGAGGGTTATGGTGTCACTGCCCCCTAGTGGCCTCTCTATAGGAATATATGGAGGGTTATGGTGTCACTTTCCCCTAGTGGCCTCTCTATAGGAATATATATGGAGGGTTATGGTGTCACCTCCCCCTAGTGGCCTCTCTATAGGAATATATGGATGGTTATGGTGTCACTGCCCCCTAGTGTCCTCTCTATAGGAATATATGGAGGGTTATGGTGTCACCTCCCCCTAGTGGCCTCTCTATAGGAATATATGGAGGGCTATGGTGTCACCTCCCCCTAGTGGCCTCTCTATAGGAATATATGGAGGGTTATGGTGTCACTGCCCCCTAGTGGCCTCTCTATAGGAATATATGGAGGGTTATGGTGTCACCTCCCCTAGTGGCCTCTCTATAGGAATTTCTGGAGGGTTATGGTGTCACTGCCCCCTAGTGGCCTCTCTATAGGAATATATGGAGGGTTATGGTGTCACCTCCCCCCTAGTGGCCTCTCTATAGGAATATATGGAGGGTTATGGTGTCACTGCCCCCTAGTGGCCTCTCTATAGGAATATATGGAGGGTTATGGTGTCACCTCCCCCCTAGTGGCCTCTCTATAGGAATATATGGAGGGTTATGGTGTCACCGCCCCCTAGTGGCCTCTCTATAGGAATATATGGAGGGTTATGGTGTCACTGCCCCCTAGTGGCCTCTCTATAGGAATATATGGAGGGTTATGGTGTCACTGCCCCCTAGTGGCCTCTCTATAGGAATATATGGAGGGTTATGGTGTCACTGCCCCCTAGTGTCCTCTCTATAGGAATATATGGAGGGTTATGGTGTCACCTCCCCCTAGTGGCCTCTCTATAGGAATATATGAAGGGTTATGGTGTCACCTCCCTCCAGTGGCCTCTCTGTAGGAATATATGGATGGTTATGGTGTCACCTCCCCCTAGTGGCCTCTCTATAGGAATATATGGAGGGTTATGGTGTCACTGCCCCCTAGTGGCCTCTCTATAGGAATATATGGAGGGTTATGGTGTCACCTCCCCCTAGTGGCCTCTCTATAGGACTATATGGAGGGTTATGGTGTCACCTCCCCCTAGTGGCCTCTCTATAGGAATATATGGAGGGTTATGGTGTCACCTCCCCCTAGTGGCCTCTCTATAGGAATATATGGAGGGTTATGGTGTCACCTCCCCCTAGTGGCCTCTCTATAGGAATATATGGAGGGTTATGGTGTCACCTCCCCCTAGTGGCCTCTCTATAGGAATATCTGGAGGGTTATGGTGTCACTGCCCCCTAGTGGCCTCTCTATAGGAATATATGGAGGGTTATGGTGTCACCTCCCCCTAGTGGCCTCTCTATAGGAATATATGGAGGGTTATAGTGTCACCTCCCCCTAGTGGCCTCTCTATAGGAATATCTGGAGGGTTATGGTGTCACTGCCCCCTAGTGGCCTCTCTATAGGAATATATGGAGGGTTATGGTGTCACCTGCCCCCTAGTGTCCTCTCTATAGGAATATATGGAGGGTTATGGTGTCACCTCCCCCTAGTGGCCTCTCTATAGGAATATATGGAGGGTTATGGTGTCACCTCCCCCTAGTGGCCTCTCTATAGGAATATATGGAGGGTTATGGTGTCACTGCCCCTAGTGGCCTCTCTATAGGAATATATGGAGGGTTATGGTGTCACCGCCCTCTAGTGGCCTCTCTATAGGAATATATGGATGGTTATTGTGTCACTGCCCTCTAGTGGCCTCTCTATAGGAATATACGGAGGGTTATGGTGTCACTGCCCCCTAGTGGCCTCTCTATAGGAATATATGGAGAGTTATGGTGTCACCGCCCCCTAGTGGCCTCTCTATAGGAATATATGGAGGGTTATGGTGTCACTGCCCCCTAGTGGCCTCTCTATAGGAATATATGGAGGGTTATGGTGTCACTGCCCCCTAGTGGCCTCTCTATAGGAATATATGGAGGGTTATGGTGTCACTGCCCCCTAGTGGCCTCTCTATAGGAATATATGGAGGGTTATGGTGTCACCTCCCCCTAGTGGCCTCTCTATAGGAATATATGGAGGGTTATGGTGTCACCTCCCCCTAGTGGCCTCTCTATAGGAATATATGGAGGGTTATGGTGTCACTGCCCCCTAGTGGCCTCTCTATAGGAATATATGGAGGGTTATGGTGTCACCTCCCCCTAGTGGCCTCTCTATAGGAATATATGGAGGGTTATGGTGTCACTTCCCCCTAGTGGCCTCTCTATAGGAATATCTGGAGGGTTATGGTGTCACCGCCCTCTAGTGGCCCCTCTATAGGAAGATATGGAGGGTTATGGTGTCACCTCCCCCTAGTGGCCTCTCTATAGGAATATATGGAGGGTTATGGTGTCACTGCCCCCTAGTGGCCTCTCTATAGGAATATATGGAGGGTTATGGTGTCACTTTCCCCTAGTGGCCTCTCTATAGGAATATATATGGAGGGTTATGGTGTCACCTCCCCCTAGTGGCCTCTCTATAGGAATATATGGATGGTTATGGTGTCACTGCCCCCTAGTGTCCTCTCTATAGGAATATATGGAGGGTTATGGTGTCACCTCCCCCTAGTGGCCTCTCTATAGGAATATATGGAGGGCTATGGTGTCACCTCCCCCTAGTGGCCTCTCTATAGGAATATATGGAGGGTTATGGTGTCGCCTCCCCTAGTGGCCTCTCTATAGGAATTTCTGGAGGGTTATGGTGTCACTGCCCCCTAGTGGCCTCTCTGTAGGAATATATGGAGGGTTATGGTGTCACTGCCCCCTAGTGGCCTCTCTATAGGAATATATGGAGGGTTATGGTGTCACTGCCCCCTAGTGGCCTCTCTATAGGAATATATGGAGGGTTATGGTGTCACCTCCCCCCTAGTGGCCTCTCTATAGGAATATATGGAGGGTTATGGTGTCACCGCCCCCTAGTGGCCTCTCTATAGGAATATATGGAGGGTTATGGTGTCACTGCCCCCTAGTGGCCTCTCTATAGGAATATATGGAGGGTTATGGTGTCACTGCCCCCTAGTGGCCTCTCTATAGGAATATATGGAGGGTTATGGTGTCACTGCCCCCTAGTGTCCTCTCTATAGGAATATATGGAGGGTTATGGTGTCACCTCCCCCTAGTGGCCTCTCTATAGGAATATATGAAGGGTTATGGTGTCACCTCCCTCCAGTGGCCTCTCTGTAGGAATATATGGATGGTTATGGTGTCACCTCCCCCTAGTGGCCTCTCTATAGGAATATATGGAGGGTTATGGTGTCACTGCCCCCTAGTGGCCTCTCTATAGGAATATATGGAGGGTTATGGTGTCACCTCCCCCTAGTGGCCTCTCTATAGGACTATATGGAGGGTTATGGTGTCACCTCCCCCTAGTGGCCTCTCTATAGGAATATATGGAGGGTTATGGTGTCACCTCCCCCTAGTGGCCTCTCTATAGGAATATATGGAGGGTTATGGTGTCACCTCCCCCTAGTGGCCTCTCTATAGGAATATATGGAGGGTTATGGTGTCACCACCCCCTAGTGGCCTCTCTATAGGAATATATGGAGGGTTATGGTGTCACCTCCCCCTAGTGGCCTCTCTATAGGAATATATGGAGGGTTATAGTGTCACCTCCCCCTAGTGGCCTCTCTATAGGATTATCTGGAGGGTTATGGTGTCACTGCCCCCTAGTGGCCTCTCTATAGGAATATATGGAGGGTTATGGTGTCACCTGCCCCCTAGTGTCCTCTCTATAGGAATATATGGAGGGTTATGGTGTCACCTCCCCCTAGTGGCCTCTCTATAGGAATATATGGAGGGTTATGGTGTCACCTCCCCCTAGTGGCCTCTCTATAGGAATATCTGGAGGGTTATGGTGTCACTGCCCCCTAGTGGCCTCTCTATAGGAATATATGGAGGGTTATGGTGTCACCTGCCCCCTAGTGTCCTCTCTATAGGAATATATGGAGGGTTATGGTGTCACCTCCCCCTAGTGGCCTCTCTATAGGAATATATGGAGGGTTATGGTGTCACCTGCCCCTAGTGGCCTCTCTATAGGAATATATGGAGGGTTATGGTGTCACCTCCCCCTAGTGGCCTCTCTATAGGAATATATGGAGGGTTATGGTGTCACTGCCCCCTAGTGGCCTCTCTATAGGAATATATGGAGGGTTATGGTGTCACTGCCCCCTAGTGGCCTCTCTATAGGAATATATGGAGGGTTATTGTGTCACTGCCCCCTAGTGGCCTCTCTATAGGAATATATGGAGGGTTATGGTGTCACTGCCCCCTAGTGTCCTCTCTATAGGAATATATGGAGGGTTATGGTGTCACTGCCCCCTAGTGGCCTCTCTATAGGAATATATGGAGGGTTATGGTGTCACCTCCCCCTAGTGTCCTCTCTATAGGAATATATGGATGGTTATGGTGTCACTGCCCCCTAGTGGCCTCTCTATAGGAATGTATGGAGGGTTATGGTGTCACCTCCCCCTAGTGGCCTCTCTATAGGAATATATGGAGGGTTATGGTGTCACTGCCCCCTAGTGGCCTCTCTATAGGAATATATGGAGGGTTATGGTGTCACTGCCCCCTAGTGGCCTCTCTATAGGAATATATGGAGGGTTATTGTGTCACTGCCCCCTAGTGGCCTCTCTATAGGAATATATGGAGGGTTATGGTGTCACTGCCCCCTAGTGGCCTCTCTATAGGAATATATGGAGGGTTATGGTGTCACTGCCCCCTAGTGGCCTCTCTATAGGAATATATGGAGGGTTATGGTGCCACCTGCCCCCTAGTGGCCTCTCTATAGGAATATATGGAGGGTTATGGTGTCACTGCCCCCTAGTGGCCTCTCTATAGGAATATATGGAGGGTTATGGTGTCACTGCCCCCTAGTGGCCTCTCTATAGGAATATATGGAGGGTTATGGTGTCACTGCCCCCTAGTGGCCTCTCTATAGGAATATATGGAGGGTTATGGTGTCACTGCCCCCTAGTGGCCTCTCTATAGGAATATATGGAGGGTTATGGTGTCACCTCCCCCTAGTGGCCTCTCTATAGGACTATATGGAGGGTTATGGTGTCACTGCCCCCTAGTGGCCTCTCTATAGGAATATATGGAGGGTTATGGTGTCACCTGCCCCTAGTGGCCTCTCTATAGGAATATATGGAGGGTTATGGTGTCACCTCCCCCTAGTGGCCTCTCTATAGGAATATATGGAGGGTTATGGTGTCACTGCCCCCTAGTGGCCTCTCTATAGGAATATATGGAGGGTTATGGTGTCACTGCCCCCTAGTGGCCTCTCTATAGGAATATATGGAGGGTTATGGTGTCACTGCCCCCTAGTGTCCTCTCTATAGGAATATATGGAGGGTTATGGTGTCACCTCCCCCTAGTGGCCTCTCTATAGGACTATATGGAGGGTTATGGTGTCACTGCCCCCTAGTGGCCTCTCTATAGGAATATATGGAGGGTTATGGTGTCACCTGCCCCTAGTGGCCTCTCTATAGGAATATATGGAGGGTTATAGTGTCACCTCCCCCTAGTGGCCTCTCTATAGGAATATATGGAGGGTTATGGTGTCACCTCCCCCTAGTGGCCTCTCTATAGGAATATATGGAGGGTTATGGTGTCACCTCCCCCTAGTGGCCTCTCTATAGGAATATATGGAGGATTATGGTGTCACTGCCCCCTAGTGGCCTCTCTATAGGACTATATGGAGGATTATGGTGTCACTGCCCCCTAGTGGCCTCTCTATAGGAATATATGGAGGGTTATGGTGTCACCTCCCCCTAGTGGCCTCTCTATAGGAATATATGGAGGATTATGGTGTCACTGCCCCCTAGTGGCCTCTCTATAGGACTATATGGAGGGTTATGGTGTCACTGCCCCCTAGTGGCCTCTCTATAGGAATATATGGAGGGTTATGGTGTCACCTCCCCCTAGTGGCCTCTCTATAGGAATATATGGAGGGTTATGGTGTCACCTGCCCCCTAGTGGCCTCTCTATAGGAATATATGGAGGGTTATGGTGTCACCTCCCCCTAGTGGCCTCTCTATAGGATTATATGGAGGGTTATGGTGTCACCTCCCCCTAGTGGCCTCTCTATAGGAACATATGGAGGATTATGGTGTCACTGCCCCCTAGTGGCCTCTCTATAGGAATATATGGAGGGTTATGGTGTCACCTCCCCCTAGTGGCCTCTCTATAGGAATATATGGAGGATTATGGTGTCACTGCCCCCTAGTGGCCTCTCTATAGGAATATATGGAGGGTTATGGTGTCACCGCCCCCTAGTGGCCTCTCTATAGGAATATATGGAGGGTTATGGTGTCACCTCCCCCTAGTGGCCTCTCTATAGGATTATATGGAGGGTTATGGTGTCACCTCCCCCTAGTGGCCTCTCTATAGGAACATATGGAGGATTATGGTGTCACTGCCCCCTAGTGGCCTCTCTATAGGAATATATGGAGGGTTATGGTGTCACCTCCCCCTAGTGGCCTCTCTATAGGAACATATGGAGGATTATGGTGTCACTGCCCCCTAGTGGCCTCTCTATAGGAATATATGGAGGGTTATGGTGTCACCTCCCCCTAGTGGCCTCTCTATAGGAACATATGAAGGATTATGGTGTCACCTCCCCCTAGTGGCCTCTCTATAGGAATATATGGAGGGTTATGGTGTCACCTCCCCCTAGTGGCCCCTCTATAGGAATATATGGAGGGTTATGGTGTCACCTCCCCCTAGTGGCCTCTCTATAGGAATATATGGAGGGTTATGGTGTCACCTCCCCCTAGTGGCCTCTCTATATGAATATATGGAGGGTTATGGAGTCACCTCCCCCTAGTGGCCCCTCTATAGGAATATATGGAGGGTTATGGTGTCACTGCCCCCTAGTGGCCTCTCTATAGGAATATATGGAGGGTTTTGGTGTCACTGCCCCTAGTGTCCTCTCTATAGGAATATATGGAGGGTTATGGTGTCACCTCCCTCTAGTGGCCTCTCTATAGGAATATATGGAGGGTTATGGTGTCACCTCCCCCTAGTGGCCTCTCTATAGGAATATATGGAGGGTTATGGTGTCACCTCCCCCTAGTGACCTCTCTATAGGAATATATGGAGGGTTATGGTGTCACTGCCCCCTAGTGGCCTCTCTATAGGAATATATGGAGGGTTATGGTGTCACTGCCCCCTAGTGGCCTCTCTATAGGAATATATGGAGGGTTATGGTGTCACCTCCCCCTAGTGGCCCCTCTATAGGAATATATGGAGGGTTATGGTGTCACCTCCCCCTAGTGGCCTCTCTATAGGAATATATGGAGGGTTATGGTGTCACCTCCCCCTAGTGGCCTCTCTATAGGAATATATGGAGAGTTATGGTGTCACCTCCCCCTAGTGGCCTCTCTATATGAATATATGGAGGGTTATGGAGTCACCTCCCCCTAGTGGCCCCTCTATAGGAATATATGGAGGGTTATGGTGTCACTGCCCCCTAGTGGCCTCTCTATAGGAATATATGGAGGGTTTTGGTGTCACTGCCCCCTAGTGTCCTCTCTATAGGAATATATGGAGGGTTATGGTGTCACCTCCCTCTAGTGGCCTCTCTATAGGAATATATGGAGGGTTATGGTGTCACCTCCCCCTAGTGGCCTCTCTATAGGAATATATGGAGGGTTATGGTGTCACCTCCCCCTAGTGACCTCTCTATAGGAATATATGGAGGGTTAAGGTGTCACTGCCCCCTAGTGGCCTCTCTATAGGAATATATGGAGGGTTATGGTGTCACTGCCCCCTAGTGGCCTCTCTATAGGAATATATGGAGGGTTATGGTGTCACTGCCCCCTAGTGGCCTCTCTATAGTAATATATGGAGGGTTATGGTGTCACTGCCCCCTAGTTGCCTCTCTATAGGAATATATGGAGGGTTATGGTGTCACCTCCCGCTAGTGACCTCTCTATAGGAATATATGGAGGGTTATGGTGTCACTGCCCCCTAGTGGCCTCTCTATAGGAATATATGGAGGGTTTTGGTGTCACTGCCCCCTAGTGGCCTCTCTATAGGAATATATGGAGGGTTTTGGTGTCACTGCCCCCTAGTGGCCTCTCTATAGGAATATATGGAAGGTTATGGTGTCACCTCCCCCTAGTGGCCCCTCTATAGGAATATATGGAGGGTTATGGTGTCACCTCCCCCTAGTGGCCTCTCTATAGGAATATATGGAGGGTTATGGTGTCACCTCCCCCTAGTGACCTCTCTATAGGAATATATGGAGGGTTATGGTGTCACTGCCCCCTAGTGGCCTCTCTATAGGAATATATGGAGGGTTATGCTGTCACTGCCCCCTAGTGGCCTCTCTATAGTAATATATGGAGGGTTTTGGTGTCACTGCCCCTAGTTGCCTCTCTATAAGAATATATGGAGGGTTATGGTGTCACCTCCCTCTAGTGGCCTCTCTATAGGAATATATGGAGGGTTATGGTGTCACTGCCCCCTAGTGGCCTCTCCATAGGAATATATGGAGGGTTATGGTGTCACTGCCCCCTAGTGGCCTCTCTATAGGATTATATGGAGGGTTATGGTGTCACCTCCCTCTAGTGGCCTCTCTATAGGAATATATGGAGGGTTATGGTGTCACCTCCCCCTAGTGGCCTCTCTATAGGAATATATGGAGGGTTATGGTGTCACCTCCCCCTAGTGGCCTCTCTATAGGATTATATGGAGGGTTATGGTGTCACCTCCCTCTAGTGGCCTCTCTATAGGAATATATGGAGGGTTATGGTGTCACCTCCCCCTAGTGGCCTCTCTATAGGATTATATGGAGGGTTATGGTGTCACCTCCCTCTAGTGGCCTCTCTATAGGATTATATGGAGGGTTATGGTGTCACCTCCCTCTAGTGGCCTCTCTATAGGAATATATGGAGGGTTATGGTGTCACCTCCCCCTAGTGGCCTCTCTATAGGAATATATGGAGGGTTATGATGTCACTGCCCCCTAGTGGCCTCTCTATAGGAATATATGGAGGGTTATGGTGTCACCTCCCCCTAGTGACCTCTCTATAGGAATATATGGAGGGTTATGGTGTCACTGCCCCCTAGTGGCCTCTCTATAGGAATATATGGAGGGTTTTGGTGTCACTGCCCCCTAGTGTCCTCTCTATAGGAATATATGGAGGGTTATGGTGTCACTGCCCCCTAGTGGCCTCTCTATAGGAATATATGGAGGGTTATGGTGTCACTGCCCCCTAGTGGCCTCTCTATAGGAATATATGGAGGGTTATGGTGTCACTGCCCCCTAGTGGCCTCTCTATAGTAATATATGGAGGGTTTTGGTGTCACTGCCCCTAGTTGCCTCTCTATAAGAATATATGGAGGGTTATGGTGTCACCTCCCTCTAGTGGCCTCTCTATAGGAATATATGGAGGGTTATGGTGTCACTGCCCCCTAGTGGCCTCTCCATAGGAATATATGGAGGGTTATGGTGTCACTGCCCCCTAGTGGCCTCTCTATAGGATTATATGGAGGGTTATGGTGTCACCTCCCTCTAGTGGCCTCTCTATAGGAATATATGGAGGGTTATGGTGTCACCTCCCCCTAGTGGCCTCTCTATAGGAATATATGGAGGGTTATGGTGTCACCTCCCCCTAGTGGCCTCTCTATAGGATTATATGGAGGGTTATGGTGTCACCTCCCTCTAGTGGCCTCTCTATAGGAATATATGGAGGGTTATGGTGTCACCTCCCCCTAGTGGCCTCTCTATAGGATTATATGGAGGGTTATGGTGTCACCTCCCTCTAGTGGCCTCTCTATAGGATTATATGGAGGGTTATGGTGTCACCTCCCTCTAGTGGCCTCTCTATAGGAATATATGGAGGGTTATGGTGTCACCTCCCCCTAGTGGCCTCTCTATAGGAATATATGGAGGGTTATGATGTCACTGCCCCCTAGTGGCCTCTCTATAGGAATATATGGAGGGTTATGGTGTCACCTCCCCCTAGTGACCTCTCTATAGGAATATATGGAGGGTTATGGTGTCACTGCCCCCTAGTGGCCTCTCTATAGGAATATATGGAGGGTTTTGGTGTCACTGCCCCCTAGTGTCCTCTCTATAGGAATATATGGAGGGTTATGGTGTCACTGCCCCCTAGTGGCCTCTCTATAGGAATATATGGAGGGTTATGGTGTCACTGCCCCCTAGTGGCCTCTCTATAGGAATATATGGAGGGTTATGGTGTCACTGCCCCCTAGTGGCCTCTCTATAGTAATATATGGAGGGTTTTGGTGTCACTGCCCCTAGTTGCCTCTCTATAAGAATATATGGAGGGTTATGGTGTCACCTCCCCCTAGTGGCCTCTCTATAGGAATATATGGAGGGTTATGGTGTCACCTCCCCCTAGTGACCTCTCTATAGGAATATATGGAGGGTTATGGTGTCACTGCCCCCTAGTGGCCTCTCTATAGGAATATATGGAGGGTTTTGGTGTCACTGCCCCCTAGTGGCCTCTCTATAGGAATATATGGAGGGTTTTGGTGTCACTGCCCCCTAGTGTCCTCTCTATAGGAATATATGGAGGGTTATGGTGTCACTGCCCCCTAGTGGCCTCTCTATAGGAATATATGGAGGGTTATGGTGTCACTGCCCCCTAGTGGCCTCTCTATAGGAATATATGGAGGGTTATGGTGTCACTGCCCTCTAGTGGCCTCTCTATAGTAATATATGGAGGGTTTTGGTGTCATTGCCCCCTAGTGTCCTCTCTATAGGAATATATGGAGGGTTATGGTGTCACTGCCCCCTAGTGGCCTCTCTATAGTAATATATGGAGGGTTTTGGTGTCACTGCCCCTAGTTGCCTCTCTATAGGAATATATGGAGGGTTATGGTGTCACCTCCCCCTAGTGGCCTCTCTATAGGAATATATGGAGGGTTATGGTGTCACTGCCCCCTAGTGGCCTCTCTATAGGAATATATGGAGGGTTTTGGTGTCACTGCCCCCTAGTGTCCTCTCTATAGTAATATATGGAGGGTTATGGTGTCACTGCCCCCTAGTGGCCTCTCTATAGGAATATATGGAGGGTTATGGTGTCACTGCCCCCTAGTGGCCTCTCTATAGGAATATATGGAGGGTTATGGTGTCACTGCCCTCTAGTGGCCTCTCTATAGTAATATATGGAGGGTTTTGGTGTCATTGCCCCCTAGTGTCCTCTCTATAGGAATATATGGAGGGTTATGGTGTCACTGCCCCCTAGTGGCCTCTCTATAGTAATATATGGAGGGTTTTGGTGTCACTGCCCCTAGTTGCCTCTCTATAAGAATATATGGAGGGTTATGGTGTCACTGCCCCCTAGTGGCCTCTCTATAGGAATATATGGAGGGTTATGGTGTCACTGCCCCCTAGTGGCCTCTCTATAGGAATATATGGAGGGTTATGGTGTCACTGCCCCTAGTGGCCTCTCTATAGGAATATATGGAGGGTTATGTGTCACTGCCCCTAGTGGCCTCTCTATAGGAATATATGGAGGGTTATGGTGTCACCTCCCCTAGTGGCCTCTCTATAGGAATATATGGAGGGTTATGGTGTCATTGCCCCCCTAGTGGCCTCTCTATAGGAATATATGGAGGGTTATGGTGTCACCTCCCCCTAGTGGCCTCTCTATAGTAATATATGGAGGGTTATGGTGTCACCTCTCCCTAGTGGCCTCTCTATAGGAATATATGGAGGGTTATGGTGTCACCTGCCCCTAGTGGCCTCTCTATAGGAATATATGGGGGGTTATGGTGTCACCTGCCCCTAGTGGCCTCTCTATAGGAATATATGGAGGGTTATGGTGTCACTGCCCCCTAGTGGCCTCTCTATAGGAATATATGGAGGGTTATGGTGTCACTGCCCCCTAGTGGCCTCTCTATAGGAATATATGGAGGGTTATGGTGTCACTGATCCCTAGTGGCCTCTCTATAGGAATATATGGAGGGTTATGGTGTCACTGCCCTCTAGTGGCCTCTCTATAGTAATATATGGAGGGTTTTGGTGTCACCTCCCCCTAGTGGCCTCTCTATAGGAATATATGGAGGGTTATGGTGTCACTGCCCTCTAGTGGCCTCTCTATAGGAATATATGGAGGGTTATGGTGTCACTGCCCTCTAGTGGCCTCTCTATAGTAATATATGGAGGGTTTTGGTGTCACCTCCCCCTAGTGACCTCTCTATAGGAATATATGGAGGGTTATGGTGTCACTGCCCCCTAGTGGCCTCTCTATAGTAATATATGGAGGGTTTTGGTGTCACTGCCCCTAGTTGCCTCTCTATAAGAATATATGGAGGGTTATGGTGTCACTGCCCCCTAGTGGCCTCTCTTTAGGAATATATGGAGGATTATGGTGTCACTGCCCCCTAGTGGCCTCTCTATAGGAATATATGGAGGGTTATGGTGTCACTGCCCCTAGTGGCCTCTCTATAGGAATATATGGAGGGTTATGTGTCACTTCCCCTAGTGGCCTCTCTATAGGAATATATGGAGGGTTATGGTGTCACTGCCCCCTAGTGGCCTCTCTATAGGAATATATGGAGGGTTATGGTGTCACCTCCCCTAGTGGCCTCTCTATAGGAATATATGGAGGGTTATGGTGTCACCTCCCCCTAGTGGCCTCTCTATAGGAATATATGGAGGGATATGGTGTCACCGCTCCCTAGTGGCCTCTCTATAGGAATATATGGAGGGATATGGTGTCACTGCCCCTATAAATGAATTGAAAACAACGCAGTGACAGGCAGCAGGTAATAGCTGAGCTTCACCTGGGGAAAGTCCAGGTAACTGCTAACTGACACTAACTGACCATTGCGCAATGCTGCCATGAGCGGGAATAGGGATCAATATGCAAATTATGGCACTGGGGGCGTGGCATGTCCAATAGTAAACATCCTGCAACGTTGAAAGCCAGTGAGACATTAGAGTGTGAGCTCTGAGGGACAGGAGGTCATGTGACTGCTTCTATGTACAGCGCTGTGGTATATGTCAGTGCTATATAATGTATAATAACAGTGTGTGAGTGTGGGGGAGACATTAGAGTGTGAGCTCTGAGGGACAGGAGGTCATGTGACTGCTTCTATGTACAGCGCTGTGGTATATGTCAGCGCTATATAATGTATAATAACAGTGTGTGAGTGTGGGGGAGACATTAGAGTGTGAGCTCTGAGGGACAGGAGGTCATGTGACTGCTTCTATGTACAGCGCATTGCGGGCACTGCTGGTGAGCGCTCCCTTCCCAGCATGCCCCGGTGTGTTTGCAGGTTGTGGGGCAGGGTCGGGGGGGGGGGTGATTTCACATGTTGGGTAATTTGGGGCAGAGTTTGTGTCTTGTGCCAGGTAGAGGTTGTGTAAGTCAGGCTCCTGCCAGCTTCCCGCGGTGTGTCCCGGTATAAATCCGGCTGCAGCTCGGGGTCCTCACCGTCTCCCTCCATCCCCGGCACCATCATGAGGCTGTGGCTCTGCATCCTCTCGTGCCTGGCACCGCTCAGCGCCACCTACCCACTGTGAGTACTAACTGACCACGAGCATGGCCAGGGCCGTCCGATTACTTATGTCAGGGCTCCGGCATGGGTCAGAATCCTGGGCTCCGGTATGGTTCAGAGTCCTAGGCTCCGGCGTGGGTCAGAGTCCTGGGCTCCGGCATGGGTCAGAGTCAAAGTCCTGGGTGTGGGTCAGAGTCCTGGGCTCCGGCATGGGTCAGAGTCCTGGGCTCCGGCATGGGTCAGAGTCCTGGGCTCCGGCATGGGTCAGAGTCCTGGCTCCGGCATGGGTCAGAGTCCTAGGCTCCGGCATGGGTCAGAGTCCTGGGCACCGCCATGGGTCAGAGTCCTGGGCTCCGGCATGGGTCAGAGTCCTGGGCTCCGGCATGGGTCAGAGTCCTGGGCACCGCCATGGGTCAGAGTCCTGTGCTCCGGCATGGGTCAGAGTCCTGAGCTCCAGCATGGGTCAGAGTCCTAGGCTCCGGCATGGGTCAGAGTCCTGAGCTCCAGCATGGGTCAGAGTCCTGGGCTCCAGCATGGGTCAGAGTCCTTGGCTCCGGCGTGGGTCAGAGTCCTGGGCTCCGGTATGGGTCAGAGTCCTGGGCTCCAGCGTGGGTCAGAGTCCTGGGCTCCGGCATGGGTCAGAGTCCTGGGCACCGCCATGGGTCAGAGTCCTGTGCTCCGGCATGGGTCAGAGTCCTGAGCTCCGGCATGGGTCAGAGTCCTAGGCTCCGGCATGGGTCAGAGTCCTGAGCTCCAGCATGGGTCAGAGTCCTGGGCTCCAGCATGGGTCAGAGTCCTGGGCTCCGGCGTGGGTCAGAGTCCTGGGCTCCGGTATGGGTCAGAGTCCTGGGCTCCAGCGTGGGTCAGAGTCCTGGGCTCCGGCATGGGTCAGAGTCCTGGGCTCCGCCATGGGTCAGAGTCCTGGGCTCTGGCATGGGTCAGAGTCCTGGGCTCCGGCATGGGTCAGAGTCCTGGGCTCCGGCATGGGTCAGAGTCCTGGGCTCCGGCGTGGGTCAGAGTCCTGGGCTCCAGCATGGGTCAGAGTCCTGGGCTCCGGCGTGGGTCAGAGTCCTGGGCTCCGGCATGGGTCAGAGTCCTGGGCTCCGGCATGGGTCAGAGTCCTGGGCTCCGGCATGGGTCAGAGTCCTGGGCTCCGGCATGGGTCAGAGTCCTGGGCTCCGGCATGGGTCAGAGTCAAAGTCCTGGGTGTGGGTCAGAGTCCTGGGCTCCGGCATGGGTCAGAGTCCTGGGCTCCGGCATGGGTCAGAGTCCTGGGCTCCGGCATGGGTCAGAGTCCTGGGCTCCGGCATGGCTCAGAGTCCTGGGCTCCGGCATGGGTCAGAGTCCTGGGCTCCGGCATGGGTCAGAGTCCTGGGCTCCGGCAGGGGTCAGAGTCCTGGGCTCCGGCGTGGGTCAGAGTCCTGGGCTCCGGCGTGGGTCAGAGTCCTGGGCTCCGGCATGGGTCAGAGTCCTGGGCTCCGGCGTGGGTCAGAGTCCTGGGCTCCGGCATGGGTCAGAGTCCTGGGCTCCGGCATGGGTCAGAGTCCTGGGCTCTGGCATGGGTCAGAGTCCTGGGCTCCGGCATGGGTCAGAGTCCTGGGCTCCGGCGTGGGTCAGAGTCCTGGGCTCCGGCGTGGGTCAGAGTCCTGGGCTCCAGCATGGGTCAGAGTCCTGGGCTCCGGCGTGGGTCAGAGTCCTGGGCTCCGGCATGGGTCAGAGCCCTGGGCTCCGGCATGGGTCAGAGTCCTGGGCTCCGGCATGGGTCAGAGTCCTGGGCTCCGGCATGGGTCAGAGTCCTGGGCTCCGGCATGGGTCAGAGTCCTGGGCTCTGGCATGGGTCAGAGTCCTGGGCTCCGGCATGGGTCAGAGTCCTGGGCTCCGGCGTGGGTCAGAGTCCTGGGCTCCGGCGTGGGTCAGAGTCCTGGGCTCCAGCATGGGTCAGAGTCCTGGGCTCCGGCGTGGGTCAGAGTCCTGGGCTCCGGCATGGGTCAGAGCCCTGGGCTCCGGCATGGGTCAGAGTCCTGGGCTCCGGCATGGGTCAGAGTCCTGGGCTCCGGCATGGGTCAGAGTCCTGGGCTCCGGCATGGGTCAGAGTCAAAGTCCTGGGTGTGGGTCAGAGTCCTGGGCTCCGGCATGGGTCAGAGTCCTGGGCTCCGGCATGGGTCAGAGTCCTGGGCTCCGGCATGGGTCAGAGTCCTGGGCTCCGGCATGGCTCAGAGTCCTGGGCTCCGGCATGGGTCAGAGTCCTGGGCTCCGGCATGGGTCAGAGTCCTGGGCTCCGGCAGGGGTCAGAGTCCTGGGCTCCGGCGTGGGTCAGAGTCCTGGGCTCCGGCGTGGGTCAGAGTCCTGGGCTCCGGCATGGGTCAGAGTCCTGGGCTCCGGCGTCGGTCAGAGTCCTGGGCTCCGGCATGGGTCAGAGTCCTGGGCTCCGGCATGGGTCAGAGTTCTGGGCTCCGGCGTCGGTCAGAGTCCTGGGCTCCGGCATGGGTCAGAGTCCTGGGCTCCGGCATGGGTCAGAGTTCTGGGCTCCGCCATGGGTCAGAGTCCTGTGCTCCGGCGTGGGTCAGAGTCCTGGGCTCCGGCATGGGTCAGAGTCCTGGGCTCCGGCATGTGTCAGAGTCCTGGGCTCCAGCATGGGTCAGAGTCCTGGGCTCCCGCGTGGGTCAGAGTCCTAGGCTCCGGCATGGGTCAGAGTCCTGGGCTCCGGCGTGGGTCAGAGTCCTGGGCTCCGGCATGGGTCAGAGTCCTGTGCTCCGGCATGGGTCAGAGTCCTAGGCTCCGGCATGGGTCAGAGTCCTGGGCTCCGGCGTGGGTCAGAGTCCTGGGCTCCGGCGTGGGTCAGAGTCCTGAGCTCCGGCATGGGTCAGAGTCCTGTGCTCCGGCATGGGTCAGAGTCCTGTGCTCCGGCATGGGTCAGAGTCCTGTGCTCCGGCATGGGTCAGAGTCCTGGGCTCCGGCGTGGGTCAGAGTCCTAGGCTCCGGCGTGGGTCAGAGTCCTGTGCTCCGGCATGGGTAAGAGTCCTGTGCTCCGGCATGGGTCAGAGTCCTGTGCTCCAGCATGGGTCAGAGTCCTGGGCTCCGGCGTGGGTCAGAGTCCTAGGCTCCGGCGTGGGTCAGAGTCCTGGGATCCCGCGTGGGTCAGAGTCCTGGGCTCCGGCATGGGTCAGAGTCCTGGGAGTGAGTCAGAGTCCTGGCTCCGGCGTGGGTCAGAGTCCTGGGCTCCGGCGTGGGTCAGAGTCCTGGGCTCCAGCATGGGTCAGAGTCCTGGGAGTGGGTCAGAGTCCTGGGCTCCGGCATGGGTCAGAGTCCTGGGCAACAGCATGGGTCAGAGTCCTGGGCTCCGGCGTGGGTCAGAGTCCTGGGCTCCAGCGTGGGTCAGAGTCCTGTGGTCTGGCATGGGTCAGAGTCCTGGCTCCGGCATGGGTCAGAGTCCTGGGCTCCAGCGGGGGTCAGAGTCCTGGGCCTCCGGCGTGGGTCAGAGTCCTGGGCTCCGGCGTGGGTCAGAGTCCTGTGCTCCGGCATGGGTCAGAGTCCTGTGCTCCTGTATGGGTCAGAGTCCTGGGCTCCAGCATGGGTCAGAGTCCTGGGCTCCGCCGTGGGTCAGAGTCCTGTGCTCCTGTATGGGTCAGAGTCCTGGGCTCCCGCGTGGGTCAGAGTCCTAGGCTCCGGCATGGGTCAGAGTCCTGGGCTCCAGCATGGGTCAGAGTCCTGGGCTCCCGCGTGGGTCAGAGTCCTAGGCTCCGGCATGGGTCAGAGTCCTGGGCTCCAGCATGGGTCAGAGTCCTGGGCTCCCGCGTGGGTCAGAGTCCTAGGCTCCGGCATGGGTCAGAGTCCTGGGCTCCAGCATGGGTCAGAGTCCTGGGAGTGAGTCAGAGTCCTGGCTCCGGCGTGGGTCAGAGTCCTGGGCTCCGGCATGGGTCAGAGTCCTGGGCTCCGGCATGGGTCAGAGTCCTGGGCTCCGGCATGGGTCAGAGTCCTGGGCTCCGGCATGGGTCAGAGTCCTGGGCTCCGGCGTGGGTCAGAGTCCTGGGCTCCGGCATGGGTCAGAGTCCTGGGCTCCGGCATGGGTCAGAGTCCTGGGCTCCGGCGTGGGTCAGAGTCCTGGGCTCCGGCATGGGTCAGAGTCCTAGGCTCCAGCATGGGTCAGAGTCCTAGGCTCCGGCATGGGTCAGAGTCCTAGGCTCCGGCATGGGTCAGGGTCCTGGGCTCCAGCATGGGTCAGAGTCAGAGTCCTGGGTGTGGGTCAGAGTCCTGGGTGTGGGTCAGAGTCCTGGGCTCCGGCGTGGGTCAGAGTCCTGGGCTCCAGCATGGGTCAGAGTCCTGGGCTCCAGCATGGGTCAGAGTCCTGGGCTCCGGCGTGGGTCAGAGTCCTGGGCTCCGGCATGGGTCAGAGTCCTGGGCTCCGGCGTGGGTCAGAGTCCTGGGCTCCGGCGTGGGTCAGAGTCCTGGGCTCCAGCATGGGTCAGAGTCAGAGTCCTGGGTGTGGGTCAGAGTCCTAGATACCGATGTGGGTCACAGTGTTCTGGTCCTATAAGAGGGAAGGCCAGGTAGAGCAGCGCTGATCACAGAGTGTGCTGGGTTTTCTTCTGCCACCTGGTGGTCACAGTGAGTCACTGCAGTTAGCTGACAGATGGTAGCCATAGCTCTTCTGCATTGGTTAATTTGCTCATGGTGGTCAGTCGGGGTCAGGCAGTGGTCAGCGGAGGCCATGTCAGTGACCCAGGCAATCAGAGGAGCTCTAGTGTATCACAGGGGTCATGTTGGTCATGAGTTTAATGAGAAGGTGGTCATGTTGGTTGAGGTGGTCAGGGTGGCTGATAGTCATGTTGGACAGAGTTGGTCATGTTGGTTGAGGTGGTCAGGGAGGTTAATAGTCATGTTGGACAGAGATGGTCAGTGGTCATGTTGGTTGAGGTGGTCAGGGTGGTTGATAGTCATGTTGGACAGAGGTGGTCAGTGGTCATGTTGGTTGAGGTGGTCAGGGTGGCTGATAGTCATGTTGGACAGAGTTGGTCATGTTGGTTGAGGTGGTCAGGGAGGTTAATAGTCATGTTGGACAGAGATGGTCAGTGGTCATGTTGGTTGAGGTGGTCAGGGTGGCTGATAGTCATGTTGGACAGAGATGGTCAGTGGTCATGTTGGTTGAGGTGGTCAGGGTGGTTAATAGTCATGTTGGACAGAGATGGTCAGTGGTCATGTTGGTTGAGGTGATCAGGGTGGCTGATAGTCATGTTGAACAGAGATGGTCAGTGGTCATGTTGGTTGAGGTGGTCAGGGTGGTTAATAGTCATGTTGGACAGAGATGGTCAGTGTTCATGTTGGTTGAGGTGGTCAGGGTGGTTAATGGTCATGTTGGTTGAGGTGGTCAGCGTGGTTGATAGTCATGTTGGACAGAGATGGTCAGTGGTCATGTTGGTTGAGGTGGTCAGGGTGGTTAATAGTCATGTTGGACAGAGATGGTCAGTGGTCATGTTGGTTGAGGTGGTCAGGGTGGCTGATAGTCATGTTGAACAGAGATGGTCAGTGGTCATGTTGGTTGAGGTGGTCAGGGTGGTTAATAGTCATGTTGGACAGAGATGGTCAGTGGTCATGTTGGTTGAGGTGGTCAGGGTGGTTAATGGTCATGTTGGTTGAGGTGGTCAGCGTGGTTGATAGTCATGTTGGACAGAGATGGTCAGTGGTCATGTTGGTTGAGGTGGTCAGGGTGGTTAATAGTCATGTTGGACAGAGATGGTCAGTGTTCATGTTGGTTGAGGTGGTCAGGGTGGCTTATAGTCATGTTGGACAGAGGTGGTCATGTTGGTTGAGGTGGTCAGGGTGGTTGATAGTCATGTTGGACAGAAATGGTCAGTGATCATGTTGGTTGAGGTGGTCAGAATGGCTCATAGTCATGTTGGACAGAGATGGTCAGTGGTCATGTTGGTTGAGGTGGTCAGGGTGGCTGATAGTCATGTTGGACAGAGATGGTCAGTGGTCATGTTGGCTGGAGTGGTCGGGTGGCTGATAGTCATGTTGGACAGAGATGGTCAGTGGTCATGTTGGTTGAGGTGGTCAGGGTGGCTGATAGTCATGTTGGACAGAGATGGTCAGTTGTCATGTTGGTTGAGTTGGTCAGGTTGGTTAATAGTCATGTTGGACAGAGATGGTCTGTGGTCTTGTTGGTTGAGGTGGTCAGGGAGGTTGATAGTCATGTTGGACAGAGATGGTCGGTGGTAATGTTGGTTGAGGTGGTCAGGGTGGCTGATAGTCATGTTGGACAGAGATGGTCAGTGGTCATGTTGGTGGAGGTGGTCAGGGTGGCTGATAGTCATGTTGGGCAGAGATGGTCTGTGGTCATGTTGGTTGAGGTAGTCAGGGTGGTTAATAGTCATGTTGGACAGAGATGGTCTGTGGTCTTGTTGGTTGAGGTGGTCAGGGTGGTTGATAGTCATGTTGGACAGAGATGGTCTGTGGTCATGTTGGTTGAGGTGGTCAGCGTGGCTGATAGTCATGTTGGACAGAGATGGTCAGTGGTCATGTTGGTTGGAGTGGTCAGGGTGGCTGATAGTCATGTTGGACAGAGATGGTCAGTGGTCATGTTGGTTGAGGTGGTCAGGGTGGCTGATAGTCATGTTGGACAGAGATGGTCAGTGGTCATGTTGGTTAAGGTGGTCAGGGTGGCTGATAGTCTTGTTGGACAGAGATGGTCATGTTGGTTGAGGTGGTCAGGATGGCTGATAGTCATGTTGGACAGAGATGGTCAGTGGTCATGTTGGTTGAGGTGGTCAGGGTGGCTGATAGTCTTGTTGGAAAGAGATGGTCATGTTGGTTGAGGTGGTCAGGATGGCTGATAGTCTTGTTGGACAGAGATGGTCATGTTGGTTGAGGTGGTCAGGATGGCTGATAGTCATGTTGGACAGAGATGGTCAGTGGTCATGTTGGTTGAGGTGGTCAGGGTGGCTGATAGTCTTGTTGGAAAGAGATGGTCATGTTGGTTGAGGTGGTCAGGATGGCTGATAGTCATGTTGGACAGAGATGGTCAGTGGTCATGTTGGTTGAGGTGGTCAGGGTGGCTGATAGTCATGTTGGACAGAGATGGTCAGTGGTCATGTTGGTTAAGGTGGTCAGGGTGGCTGATAGTCTTGTTGGACAGAGATGGTCATGTTGGTTGAGGTGGTCAGGATGGCTGATAGTCATGTTGGATTGAGATGGTCAGTGGTCATGTTGGTTGAGGTGGTCAGGGTGGCTGATAGTCTTGTTGGAAAGAGATGGTCATGTTGGTTGAGGTGGTCAGGATGGCTGATAGTCATGTTGGACAGAGATGGTCAGTGGTCATGTTGGTTGAGGTGGTCAGGATGGCTGATAGTCATGTTGGACAGAGATGGTCTGTGGTCATGTTGGTTGAAGTGGTCGGGGTGGTTGATAGTCTTGTTGGACAGAGATGGTCAGTGGTCATGTTGGTTGAGGTGGTCAGGGTGGTTAATAGTCATGTTGGACAGAGATGGTCAATGGTCATGTTGGTTGAGGTGGTCAGGGTGGCTGATAGTCATGTTGAACAGAGATGGTCAGTGGTCATGTTGGTTGAGGTGGTCAGGGTGGTTAATAGTCATGTTGGACAGAGATGGTCAGTGTTCATGTTGGTTGAGGTGGTCAGGGTGGTTAATGGTCATGTTGGTTGAGGTGGTCAGCGTGGTTGATAGTCATGTTGGACAGAGATGGTCAGTGGTCATGTTGGTTGAGGTGGTCAGGGTGGTTAATAGTCATGTTGGACAGAGATGGTCAGTGTTCATGTTGGTTGAGGTGGTCAGGGTGGCTTATAGTCATGTTGGACAGAGGTGGTCATGTTGGTTGAGGTGGTCAGTGTGGTTGATAGTCATGTTGGACAGAAATGGTCAGTGATCATGTTGGTTGAGGTGGTCAGAATGGCTGATAGTCATGTTGGACAGAGATGGTCAGTGGTCATGTTGGTTGAGGTGGTCAGGGTGGCTGATAGTCATGTTGGACAGAGATGGTCAGTGGTCATGTTGGCTGGAGTGGTCGGGTGGCTGATAGTCATGTTGGACAGAGATGGTCAGTGGTCATGTTGGTTGAGGTGGTCAGGGTGGCTGATAGTCATGTTGGACAGAGATGGTCTGTGGTCTTGTTGGTTGAGGTGGTCAGGGAGGTTGATAGTCATGTTGGACAGAGATGGTCGGTGGTAATGTTGGTTGAGGTGGTCAGGGTGGCTGATAGTCATGTTGGACAGAGATGGTCAGTGGTCATGTTGGTGGAGGTGGTCAGGGTGGCTGATAGTCATGTTGGACAGAGATGGTCTGTGGTCATGTTGGTTGAGGTAGTCAGGGTGGTTAATAGTCATGTTGGACAGAGATGGTCTGTGGTCTTGTTGGTTGAGGTGGTCAGGGTGGTTGATAGTCATGTTGGACAGAGATGGTCTGTGGTCATGTTGGTTGAGGTGGTCAGCGTGGCTGATAGTCATGTTGGACAGAGATGGTCAGTGGTCATGTTGGTTGGAGTGGTCAGGGTGGCTGATAGTCATGTTGGACAGAGATGGTCAGTGGTCATGTTGGTTGAGGTGGTCAGGGTGGCTGATAGTCATGTTGGACAGAGATGGTCTGTAGTCATGTTGGTTGAGGTGGTCAGAGTGGCTGATAGTCTTGTTGGACAGAGATGGTCATGTTGGTTGAGGTGGTCAGGATGGCTGATAGTCATGTTGGACAGAGATGGTCAGTGGTCATGTTGGTTGAGGTGGTCAGGGTGGCTGATAGTCTTGTTGGACAGAGATGGTCATGTTGGTTGAGGTGGTCAAGGTGGGTAATATTCATGGTGGACAGAGATGGTCTGTGGTCATGTTGGTTGAGGTGGTCAGGGTGGCTGATAGTCATGTTGGACAGAGATGGTCAGTGGTCATGTTGGTTGAGGTGGTCAGGGTGGTTAAAAGTCATGTTGGACAGAGATGGTCGGTGGTCATGTTGGTTGAGGTGGTGAGGATGGCTGATAGTCATGTTGGACAGAGATGGTCAGTGGTCATGTTGGTTGAGGTGGTCAGGGTAGCTGATAGTCATGTTGGACAGAGATGGTCAGTGGTCATGTTGGTTGAGGTGGTCAGGGTGGTTAATAGTCATGTTGGACAGAGATGGTCTGTGGTCGTGTTGGTTGAGGTGGTCAGGGTGGTTAATAGTCATGTTGGACAGAGATGGTCAGTGGTCATGTTGGTTGAGGTGGTCAGGGTGGTTAATAGTCATGTTGGACAGAGATGGTCAGTGGTCATGTTGGTTGAGGTGGTCAGGTTGGTTAATAGTCATGTTGGACAGAGATGGTCAGTGGTCATGTTGGTTGAGGTGGTCAGGGTGGTTAATAGTCATGTTGGACAGAGAAGGTCAGTGGTCATGTTGGTTGAGGTGGTCAGGGTGGCTAATAGTCATGTTGGACAGAGATGGTCAGTGGTCATGTTGGTTGAGGTGGTCAGGGTGGTTGATAGTCATGTTGGACAGAGATAGTGGTCATATTGGTTGAGGTGGTCAGGGTGGTTGATAGTCATGTTGGACAGAGATGGTCAGTGGTCATGTTGGTTGAGGTGGTCAGGGTGGCTGATAGTCATGTTGGATAGAGATGGTCAGTGGTCATGTTGGTGGGGGGATAGGGTGGTTTATAGTCATGTTGGACAGAGATGGTCAGTGGTCATGTTGGTTGAGGTAGTCAGGGTGGTTGATAGTCTTGTTGGACAGAGATGGTCAGTGGTCATGTTGGTTGAGGTGGTCAGGGTGGTTGATAGTCATGTTGGACAGAGATGGTCTGTAGTCATGTTGGTTGAGGTGGTCAGAGTGGCTGATAGTCTTGTTGGACAGAGATGGTCAGTGGTCATGTTTGTTGAGGTGGTCAGAGTTGCTGATAGTCATGTTGGACAGAGATGCTCAGTGGTCATGTTGGTTGAGGTGGTCAGGGTGATTGATAGTCATGTTGGACAGAGATGGTCTGTAGTCATGTTGGTTGAGGTGGTCAGAGTGGCTGATAGTCTTGTTGGACAGAGATGGTCAGTGGTCATGTTGGTTGAGGTGGTCAGGGTGGTTGATAGTCATGTTGGACAGAGATGGTCAGTGGTCATGTTGGTTGAGGTGGTCAGGGTGGCTGATAGTCATGTTGGACAGAGATGGTCAGTGGTCATGTTGGTTGAGGTGGTCAGGGTGGCTGATAGTCATGTTGGACAGAGATGGTCAGTGGTCATGTTGGTGGGGGGTTATGGTGGTTGATAGTCATGTTGGACAGAGATGGTCAGTGGTCATGTTGGTTGGAGTGGTCAAGAAGTGGTTAAAGTGGTCAGTGCAGTGAGCAGTGGTCATGTTGTCACGGTGAGAGAGGGTCAGCTACTTCATCATTGCCAGGTTTGTTAGAAGTGATCAGTTTGGTTAGAGGTAGTCCAGGGGTCTTGTTGGTCAGAGGCCATGTGCTCAGAAGACATTTGACTGATGATGATGAGGTTGAGGTGGTCTGGACAATCAGCAGTGGCCATGCTGGGGTGGTGAGAGATGGTCAGGTTCTTCATTGTGCTTATGCAGGTTTGAGTGGTGGTCAGGTTCCTCATTGTGGTTATGTAGCTTTGGGTGGTGGTCGGGTTCTTTATTGTGGTTATGTAGGTCTGGGTGGTGGTCAGGTTCTTCATTGTGATTATGTAGCTTTGGGTGGTGGTCGGGTTCTTCATTGTGGTTATGTAGGTTTGGGTGGTGGTCAGGTTATTCATTGTGGTTATGTAAGTTTGGGTGGTGGTCAGGTTCTTCAATGTGGTTATGTAGGTTTGGGTGGTGGTCAGGTTCCTCATTGTGGTTATGCAGGTTTGAGTGGTGGTCAGGTTCCTCATTGTGGTTATGCAGGTTTGAGTAGTGGTCAGGTTCCTCATTGTGGTTATGTAGCTTTGGGTGGTGGTCGGGTTCTTTATTGTGGTTATGTAGGTTTGGGTGGTGGTCAGGTTCTTCATTGTGATTATGTAGCTTTGGGTGGTGGTCGGGTTCTTCATTGTGGTTATGTAGGTTTGGGTGGTGGTCAGGTTATTCATTGTGGTTATGTAAGTTTGGGTGGTGGTCAGGTTCTTCAATGTGGTTATGTAGGTTTGGGTGGTGGTCAGGTTCTTCATTGTGGTTATGCAGGTTTGGGTGGTGATTGGGTTCCTTATTGTGGTTATGTAGGTTTGGGTGGTGGTCAGGTTCTTCATTGTGCTTATGTAGTTTTGGTTGGTGGTCAGATTCTTCATTGTTGTTATGTAGGTTTGGGTGGTGGTCAGGTTCTTCATTGTGATTATGTAGGTTTTGGTTGGTGGTCAGATTCTTCATTGTGGTTATGTAGGTTTGGGTGGTGGTCGGGTTCCTTATTGTGGTTATGTAGGTTTGGGTGGTGGTCGGGTTCCTTATTGTGATTATGTAGGTTTGGGTGGTGGTCGGGTTCTTCATTGTGGTTATGTAGGTTTGGGTGGTGGTCAGGATCTTCATTGTGATTATGTAGTTTTGGTTGGTGGTCAGATTCTTCATTGTGGTTATGTAGGTTTGGGTGGTGGTCGGGTTCCTTATTGTGGTTATGTAGGTTTGGGTGGTGGTCGGGTTCCTTATTGTGATTATGTAGGTTTGGGTGGTGGTCAGGTTATTCATTGTGGTTATGTAGGTTTGGGTGGTGGTCGGGTTCCTTATTGTGATTATGTAGGTTTGGGTGGTGGTCAGGATCTTCATTGTGATTATGTAGTTTTGGTTGGTGGTCAGATTCTTCATTGTGGTTATGTAGGTTTGGGTGGTGGTCGGGTTCCTTATTGTGGTTATGTAGGTTTGGGAGGTGGTCGGGTTCCTTATTGTGATTATGTAGGTTTGGGTGGTGGTCAGGTTATTCATTGTGGTTATGTAGGTTTGGGTGGTGGTCGGGTTCCTTATTGTGATTATGTAGGTTTGGGTGGTGGTCAGGTTCTTCATTGTGGTTATGTAGCTTTGGGTAGTGGTCGGGTTCTTTATTGTGGTTATGTAGGTTTGGGTGGTGGTCAGGTTCTTCATTGTGCTTATGTAGTTTTGGTTGGTGGTCAGATTCTTCATTGTTGTTATGTAGGTTTGGGTGGTGGTCAGGTTCTTCATTGTGATTATGTAGGTTTGGGTGGTGGTTGGGTTCTTTATTGTGGTTATGTAGCTTCGGGTGGTGGTCGGGTTCTTCATTGTGCTTATGTAGGTCTGGGTGGTGGTCAGGTTCTTCATTGTGGTTATGTAGGTTTGGGTGGTGGTCAGGTTCTTCATTGTTGTTATGTAGGTTTGGGTGGTGGTCCGGTTCTTCAATGTGGTTATGTAGGTTTGGGTGGTGGTCAGGTTCTTCGTTGTGGTTATGTAGGTTAGGGTGGTGGTCAGGTTCTTTATTGTGGTTATTTAGGTTTGGGTGGCCGTCCGGTATTTCATTGTGGTTATGTAGCTTTGGTTCATAGGTTCTTCATTGTGGTTATGTAGGTTTGGGTGATGGTCAGGTTCTTCATTGTGGTTATATCGGTTTGGGTGGTTATCAAGTTCTTCATTGTGCTTATGTTGGTTTGGGTGGTGGTCGGGTTCTTCAATGCGGTTATGTAGGTTTGGGTGGTGGTCAGGTTCTTCATTGTGGTTATGTAGGTTTGGGTGGTGGTCAGGTTCCTCATTGTGGTTATGTAGCTTTGGGTGGTGGTCAGGTTCTTCCTTGTGGTTATGTAGGTTTGGGTGGTGGTCAGGTTCCTCATTGTGGTTATGTAGCTTTGGGTGGTGGTCAGGTTCTTCATTGTGGTTATGTAGGTTTGGGTGGTGGTCAGGTTCTTCATTGTGGTTATGTAGTTTTGGGTGGTGGTCAGGTTCTTCATTGTGGTTTGTAGGTTTGGGTGGTGGTCGGGTTCTTGTGGTTATGTAGGTTTGGGTGGCGGTCAGGTTCTTCATTGTGGTTATGTAGTTTTGGGTGGTGGTCAGGTTCTTTATTGTGGTTATGTAGGTTTGGGTGGTGATTGGGTTCTTTATTGTGGTTATGTAGGTTTGGGTGGTGGTCAGGTTCTTCATTGTGCTTATGTAGTTTTGGTTGGTGGTCAGATTCTTCATTGTTGTTATGTAGGTTTGGGTGGTGGTCAGGTTCTTCATTGTGATTATGTAGGTTTTGGTTGGTGGTCAGATTCTTCATTGTGGTTATGTAGGTTTGGGTGGTGGTCGGGTTCCTTATTGTGGTTATGTAGGTTTGGGTGGTGGTCGGGTTCCTTATTGTGATTATGTAGGTTTGGGTGGTGGTCGGGTTCTTCATTGTGGTTATGTAGGTTTGGGTGGTGGTCGGGTTCCTTATTGTGATTATGTAGGTTTGGGTGGTGGTCAGGTTCTTCATTGTGGTTATGTAGCTTTGGGTAGTGGTCGGGTTCTTTATTGTGGTTATGTAGGTTTGGGTGGTGGTTAGGTTCTTCATTGTGGTTATGTAGGTTTGGGTGGTGGTCAGTTTCTTCATTGTTGTTATGTAGGTTTGGGTGGTGGTTGGGTTCTTCATTGTGGTTATGTAGGTTTGGGTGGTGGTCAAGTTCTTTATTGTGCTTATGTAGGTTTGGGTGGTGGTCAAGTTTTTCATTGTGCTTATGTAGGTTTAAACCGGACCTTCAGCGTGATTAAATGAAAAGCCCAAACTCTTAAAAAACAGTTCCCCAGCATCTAAAATTAATATATTTTACGTTTTTAGTCACTAACTTATTATTCTTTCCCCCACTGGGCTCCAACTCTGTTCAGGAATTTAGGATACGGGCGCCGCCATCTTGACTCAGAAGCATCACACTTACTGAGGAGAGGAGAGTGGGATAAGGTACACGGGGGCGGGTTATAGCTGTGCTTTGCGCAGACAGAGCAGTGCTGGGGTCAGGTAAAGGTCAGCAGTCCCAGAATGCAGAGCAGCACAGTCAGGAGGCACTTCCTGTTCGCAGGCTGCCTGATAAGATGGCGGCTTCCATAAACCGCCATCTTGGATGTTTAAAGGCTCATAACATGCAGTAGATGCAGGTAGGATGATTTTTAATGTGTCCAATCTGTATGTACAGGGTGTGGGAAACATATAAGATAGACTCTTATTCAGAGTGAAGGTCCACTTTAAGTGGTGGTCAGGGTCTTCATTGTGGTTATGTAGGTTTGGGTGGTGGTCAGGTTCTTCATTATGGTTATATAGGTTTGGGTAGTGGTCAGATTCTTCGTTGTGGTTTTGTAGTTTTGGGTGGTGGTCAGGTTCTTCATAGTGGTTATGTAGCTTTGGTTGATAATCAGGTTCTTCATTGTGGTTATGTAGGTTTGGGTGGTGGTCAGGTTCTTCATTGTGCTTATGTAGGTTTGGGTGGTGGTCAGGGTCTTCATTGTGGTTATGTAGGTTCGGGTGGTGGTCAGGTTCTTCATTATGGTTATATAGGTTTGGGTAGTGGTCAGATTCTTCTTTGTGGTTTTGAAGTTTTGGGTGGTGGTCAGGTTCTTCATAGTGGTTATGTAGCTTTGGTTGATAATCAGGTTCTTCATTGTGGTTATGTAGGTTTGGGTGGTGGTCAGGTTCTTCATTGTGCTTATGTAGGTTTGGGTGGTGGTTAGGTTCTTCATTGTGGTTATGTAGGTTTGGGTGGTGGTCAGTTTCTTCATTGTTGTTATGTAGGTTTGGGTGGTGGTTGGGTTCTTCATTGTGGTTATGTAGGTTTGGGTGGTGGTCAGTTTCTTCATTGTTGTTATGTAGGTTTGGGTGGTGGTTGGGTTCTTCATTGTGCTTATGTAGGTTTGGGTGGTGGTCAAGTCCTTCATTGTGCTTATGTAGGTTTAAGTGGTGGTCAGGTTCTTCATTGTGGTTATGTAGGTTTGGGTGGTGGTCAGGTTCTTCATTATGGTTATATAGGTTTGGGTAGTGGTCAGATTCTTCTTTGTGGTTTTGTAGTTTTGTGTGGTGGTCAGGTTCTTCATAGTGGTTATGTAGCTTTGGTTGATAATCAGGTTCTTCATTGTGGTTATGCAGGTTTGGGTGGTGGTCGGGTTCTTCATTGTGGTTATGTAGCTTCGGGTGGTGGTCAAGTTCTTCATTGTGCTTATGTAGGTTTGGGAGGTGGTCAGGTTCTTCATTGTGGTTATGTAGGTTTGGGTGGTGGTCAAGTTCTTCATTGTGGTTATGTAGGTTTGGGTGGTGGTCCGGTTCTTCAATGTGGTTATGTAGGTTTGGGTGGTGGTCAGGTTCTTCATTGTTGTTATGTAGGTTTGGGTGGTGGTCGGGTTCTTCATTGTGGTTATGTAGGTTTGGGTGGTGGTCAGGTTCTTCATTGTGCTTATGTAGGTTTGGGTGGTGGTTAGGTTCTTCATTGTGCTTATGTAGGTTTGGGTGGTGGTCAGGTTCTTCATTGTTGTTATGTAGGTTTGGGTGGTGGTTGGGTTCTTCATTGTGGTTATGTAGCTTCGGGTGGTGGTCAAGTCCTTCACTGTGCTTATGTAGGTTTGAGTGGTGGTCAGGGTCTTCATTGTGGTTATGTAGGTTTGGGTGGTTGTCAGGTTCTTCATTATGGTTATATAGGTTTGGGTAGTGGTCAGGTTCTTCTTTGTGGTTTTGTAGGTTTGGGTGGTGGTCAGGTTCTTCATAGTGGTTATGTAGCTTTGGTTGATAGTCAGGTTCTTCATTGTGGTTATCTAGGTTTTGGTGGTGGTCAGGTTCTTCATTGTGGTTATATAGGTTTGGGTGGTGGTCGGGTTCTTCATTGTGTTTATGTAGCTTCGGGTGGTGGTCAAGTTCTTCATTGTGCTTATGTAGGTTTGGGTGGTGGTCAGCTTCTTCATTGTGGTTATGTAGGTTTTGGTGGTGGTCAAGTTTTTCATTGTGCTTATGTAGGTTTGAGTGGTGGTCAGGTTCCTCATTGTGGTTATGTACGTTTGGGTGGTGGTCAGGTTCTTCATTGTGGTTATGTAGGTTTGGGTGGTGGTCAGGTTCTTCAATGTGGTTTTGTAGGTTTGGGTGGTGGTCAGATTCTTCATAGTGGTTATGTAGCTTTGGTTGATAGTCAGGTTCTTCATTGTGGTTATGTAGGTTTGGGTGGTGGTCCGGTTCTTCATTGTGGTTATATAGGTTTGGGTGGTGGTCGGGTTCTTCATTGTGGTTATGAAGGTTTGGGTGGTGGTCAGGTTCTTCATTGTGGTTATGTAGGTTTGGGTGATGGTCGGGTTCTTCATTGTGGTTATGTAGCTTCAGGTGGTGGTCAAGTTCTTCATTGTGCTTATGTAGGTTTGAATGGTGGTCAGGTACTTCATTGTGGTTATGTAGGTTTGGGTGGTGGTCAGGTACTTCATTGTGGTTATGTAGGTTTGGGTGGTGGTCAAGTTCTTCATTGTGGTTATGTAGGTTTGGGTGGTGGTCAGCTTCTTCATTGTGGTTATGTAGGTTTTGGTGGTGGTCAAGTTTTTCATTGTGCTTATGTAGGTTTGAGTGGTGGTCAGGTTCCTCATTGTGGTTATGTACGTTTGGGTGGTGGTCAGGTTCTTCATTGTGGTTATGTAGGTTTGGGTGGTGGTCAGGTTCTTCAATTTGTTTTTGTATGTTTGGGTGGTGGTCAGATTCTTCATAGTGGTTATGTAGCTTTGGTTGATAGTCAGGTTCTTCATTGTGGTTATGTAGGTTTGGGTGGTGGTCCGGTTCTTCATTGTGGTTATATAGGTTTGGGTGGTGGTCGGGTTCTTCATTGTGGTTATGTAGGTTTGGGTGGTGGTCAGGTTCTTCATTGTGGTTATGTAGGTTTGGGTGGTGGTCGGGTTCTTCATTGTGGTTATGTAGCTTCAGGTGGTGGTCAAGTTCTTCATTGTGCTTATGTAGGTTTGGGTGGTGGTCAGGTACTTCATTGTGGTTATGTAGGTTTGGGTGGTGGTCAGGTACTTCTTTGTGGTTATGTAGGTTTGGGTGGTGGTCAAGTTCTTCATTGTGGTTATGTAGGTTTGGGTGGTGGTCCGGTTCTTTATTGTGGTTATGTAGGTTTGGGTGGTGGTCCGGTTCTTCATTGTGGTTATGTAGGTTTGGGGGGTGGTCAGGTTCTTCAATGTGGTTATGTAGGTTTGGGTGGTAGTCAGGTTCTTCATTGTGCTTATGTAGGTTTTGGTGGTGGTTAGGTTCTTTATTGTGGTTATGTAGCTTTGGGTGATGGTCAGGTTCTTCATTGTTGTTATGTAGGTTTGGGTGGTGCTTGGGTTCTTCATTGTGGTTATGTAGCTTCGGGGGGTGGTCAAGTTCTTCATTGTGCTCATGTAGGTTTGAGTGGTGGTCAGGTTCTTTATTGTGGTTATGTAGGTTTGGGTGGTGGTCAGGTTCTTCATAGTGGTTAAGTAGCTTTGGTTGATAGTCAGGTTCTTCATTGTGGTTATGTAGGTTTGGGTGGTGGTCAGATTCTTCATAGTGGTTATGTAGCTTTAGTTGATAATCAGGTTCTTCATTGTGGTTATGTAGGTTTGGGTGGTGGTCAGGTTCTTCATTGTGCTTATGTAGGTTTGGGTGGTGGTTAGGTTCTTCATTGTGGTTATGTAGGTTTGGGTGGTGGTCAGTTTCTTCATTGTTGTTATGTAGGTTTGGGTGGTGGTTGGGTTCTTCATTGTGGTTATGTAGGTTTGGGTGGTGGTCAGTTTCTTCATTGTTGTTATGTAGGTTTGGGTGGTGGTTGGGTTCTTCATTGTGCTTATGTAGGTTTGGGTGGTGGTCAAGTCCTTCATTGTGCTTATGTAGGTTTAAGTGGTGGTCAGGTTCTTCATTGTGGTTATGTAGGTTTGGGTGGTGGTCAGGTTCTTCATTATGGTTATATAGGTTTGGGTAGTGGTCAGATTCTTCTTTGTGGTTTTGTAGTTTTGTGTGGTGGTCAGGTTCTTCATAGTGGTTATGTAGCTTTGGTTGATAATCAGGTTCTTCATTGTGGTTATGCAGGTTTGGGTGGTGGTCGGGTTCTTCATTGTGGTTATGTAGCTTCGGGTGGTGGTCAAGTTCTTCATTGTGCTTATGTAGGTTTGGGAGGTGGTCAGGTTCTTCATTGTGGTTATGTAGGTTTGGGTGGTGGTCAAGTTCTTCATTGTGGTTATGTAGGTTTGGGTGGTGGTCCGGTTCTTCAATGTGGTTATGTAGGTTTGGGTGGTGGTCAGGTTCTTCATTGTTGTTATGTAGGTTTGGGTGGTGGTCGGGTTCTTCATTGTGGTTATGTAGGTTTGGGTGGTGGTCAGGTTCTTCATTGTGCTTATGTAGGTTTGGGTGGTGGTTAGGTTCTTCATTGTGCTTATGTAGGTTTGGGTGGTGGTCAGGTTCTTCATTGTTGTTATGTAGGTTTGGGTGGTGGTTGGGTTCTTCATTGTGGTTATGTAGCTTCGGGTGGTGGTCAAGTCCTTCACTGTGCTTATGTAGGTTTGAGTGGTGGTCAGGGTCTTCATTGTGGTTATGTAGGTTTGGGTGGTTGTCAGGTTCTTCATTATGGTTATATAGGTTTGGGTAGTGGTCAGGTTCTTCTTTGTGGTTTTGTAGGTTTGGGTGGTGGTCAGGTTCTTCATAGTGGTTATGTAGCTTTGGTTGATAGTCAGGTTCTTCATTGTGGTTATCTAGGTTTTGGTGGTGGTCAGGTTCTTCATTGTGGTTATATAGGTTTGGGTGGTGGTCGGGTTCTTCATTGTGTTTATGTAGCTTCGGGTGGTGGTCAAGTTCTTCATTGTGCTTATGTAGGTTTGGGTGGTGGTCAGCTTCTTCATTGTGGTTATGTAGGTTTTGGTGGTGGTCAAGTTTTTCATTGTGCTTATGTAGGTTTGAGTGGTGGTCAGGTTCCTCATTGTGGTTATGTACGTTTGGGTGGTGGTCAGGTTCTTCATTGTGGTTATGTAGGTTTGGGTGGTGGTCAGGTTCTTCAATGTGGTTTTGTAGGTTTGGGTGGTGGTCAGATTCTTCATAGTGGTTATGTAGCTTTGGTTGATAGTCAGGTTCTTCATTGTGGTTATGTAGGTTTGGGTGGTGGTCCGGTTCTTCATTGTGGTTATATAGGTTTGGGTGGTGGTCGGGTTCTTCATTGTGGTTATGAAGGTTTGGGTGGTGGTCAGGTTCTTCATTGTGGTTATGTAGGTTTGGGTGATGGTCGGGTTCTTCATTGTGGTTATGTAGCTTCAGGTGGTGGTCAAGTTCTTCATTGTGCTTATGTAGGTTTGAATGGTGGTCAGGTACTTCATTGTGGTTATGTAGGTTTGGGTGGTGGTCAGGTACTTCATTGTGGTTATGTAGGTTTGGGTGGTGGTCAAGTTCTTCATTGTGGTTATGTAGGTTTGGGTGGTGGTCAGCTTCTTCATTGTGGTTATGTAGGTTTTGGTGGTGGTCAAGTTTTTCATTGTGCTTATGTAGGTTTGAGTGGTGGTCAGGTTCCTCATTGTGGTTATGTACGTTTGGGTGGTGGTCGGGTTCTTCATTGTGTTTATGTAGCTTCGGGTGGTGGTCAAGTTCTTCATTGTGCTTATGTTGGTTTGGGTGGTGGTCAGCTTCTTCATTGTGGTTATGTAGGTTTTGGTGGTGGTCAAGTTTTTCATTGTGCTTATGTAGGTTTGAGTGGTGGTCAGGTTCCTCATTGTGGTTATGTACGTTTGGGTGGTGGTCAGGTTCTTCATTGTGGTTATGTAGGTTTGGGTGGTGGTCAGGTTCTTCAATGTGGTTTTGTAGGTTTGGGTGGTGGTCAGATTCTTCATAGTGGTTATGTAGCTTTGGTTGATAGTCAGGTTCTTCATTGTGGTTATGTAGGTTTGGGTGGTGGTCCGGTTCTTCATTGTGGTTATATAGGTTTGGGTGGTGGTCGGGTTCTTCATTGTGGTTATGTAGGTTTGGGTGGTGGTCAGGTTCTTCATTGTGGTTATGTAGGTTTGGGTGGTGGTCGGGTTCTTCATTGTGGTTATGTAGCTTCAGGTGGTGGTCAAGTTCTTCATTGTGCTTATGTAGGTTTGGGTGGTGGTCAGGTACTTCATTGTGGTTATGTAGGTTTGGGTGGTGGTCAGGTACTTCATTGTGGTTATGTAGGTTTGGGTGGTGGTCAAGTTCTTCATTTTGGTTATGTAGGTTTGGGTGGTGGTCAGGTTCTTCATTGTGGTTATGTAGGTTTTGGTGGTGGTCAAGTTTTTCATTGTGCTTATGTAGGTTTGAGTGGTGGTCAGGTTCCTCATTGTGGTTATGTACGTTTGGGTGGTGGTCAGGTTCTTCATTGTGGTTATGTAGGTTTGGGTGGTGGTCAGGTTCTTCAATTTGTTTTTGTATGTTTGGGTGGTGGTCAGATTCTTCATAGTGGTTATGTAGCTTTGGTTGATAGTCAGGTTCTTCATTGTGGTTATGTAGGTTTGGGTGGTGGTCCGGTTCTTCATTGTGGTTATATAGGTTTGGGTGGTGGTCGGGTTCTTCATTGTGGTTATGTAGGTTTGGGTGGTGGTCAGGTTCTTCATTGTGGTTATGTAGGTTTGGGTGGTGGTCGGGTTCTTCATTGTGGTTATGTAGCTTCAGGTGGTGGTCAAGTTCTTCATTGTGCTTATGTAGGTTTGGGTGGTGGTCAGGTACTTCATTGTGGTTATGTAGGTTTGGGTGGTGGTCAGGTACTTCTTTGTGGTTATGTAGGTTTGGGTGGTGGTCAAGTTCTTCATTGTGGTTATGTAGGTTTGGGTGGTGGTCCGGTTCTTTATTGTGGTTATGTAGGTTTGGGTGGTGGTCCGGTTCTTCATTGTGGTTATGTAGGTTTGGGGGGTGGTCAGGTTCTTCAATGTGGTTATGTAGGTTTGGGTGGTAGTCAGGTTCTTCATTGTGCTTATGTAGGTTTTGGTGGTGGTTAGGTTCTTTATTGTGGTTATGTAGCTTTGGGTGATGGTCAGGTTCTTCATTGTTGTTATGTAGGTTTGGGTGGTGCTTGGGTTCTTCATTGTGGTTATGTAGCTTCGGGGGGTGGTCAAGTTCTTCATTGTGCTCATGTAGGTTTGAGTGGTGGTCAGGTTCTTTATTGTGGTTATGTAGGTTTGGGTGGTGGTCAGGTTCTTCATAGTGGTTAAGTAGCTTTGGTTGATAGTCAGGTTCTTCATTGTGGTTATGTAGGTTTGGGTGGTGGTTAGGTTCTTCATTGTGGTTATGTAGGTTTGGGTGGTGGTCAGGTTCTTCATTGTTGTTATGTAGGTTTGGGTGGTGGTCAGGTTCTTCATTATGGTTATATAGGTTTGGGTAGTGGTCAGATTCTTCTTTGTGGTTTTGTAGTTTTGTGTGGTGGTCAGGTTCTTCATAGTGGTTATGTAGCTTTGGTTGATAATCAGGTTCTTCATTGTGGTTATGCAGGTTTGGGTGGTGGTCGGGTTCTTCATTGTGGTTATGTAGCTTCGGGGGGTGGTCAAGTTCTTCATTGTGCTTATGTAGGTTTGGGAGGTGGTCAGGTTCTTCATTGTGGTTATGTAGGTTTGGGTGGTGGTCAAGTTCTTCATTGTGGTTATGTAGGTTTGGGTGGTGGTCCGGTTCTTCAATGTGGTTATGTAGGTTTGGGTGGTGGTCAGGTTCTTCATTGTTGTTATGTAGGTTTGGGTGGTGGTCGGGTTGTTCATTGTGGCTATGTAGGTTTGGGTGGTGGTCAGGTTCTTCATTGTGCTTATGTAGGTTTGGGTGGTGGTTAGGTTCTTCATTGTGCTTATGTAGGTTTGGGTGGTGGTCAGGTTCTTCATTGTTGTTATGTAGGTTTGGGTGGTGGTTGGGTTCTTCATTGTGGTTATGTAGCTTCGGGTGGTGGTCAAGTCCTTCACTGTGCTTATGTAGGTTTGAGTGGTGGTCAGGGTCTTCATTGTGGTTATGTAGGTTTGGGTGGTTGTCAGGTTCTTCATTATGGTTATATAGGTTTGGGTAGTGGTCAGGTTCTTCTTTGTGGTTTTGTAGGTTTGGGTGGTGGTCAGGTTCTTCATAGTGGTTATGTAGCTTTGGTTGATAGTCAGGTTCTTCATTGTGGTTATCTAGGTTTTGGTGGTGGTCAGGTTCTTCATTGTGGTTATATAGGTTTGGGTGGTGGTCGGGTTCTTCATTGTGTTTATGTAGCTTCGGGTGGTGGTCAAGTTCTTCATTGTGCTTATGTAGGTTTGGGTGGTGGTCAGCTTCTTCATTGTGGTTATGTAGGTTTTGGTGGTGGTCAAGTTTTTCATTGTGCTTATGTAGGTTTGAGTGGTGGTCAGGTTCCTCATTGTGGTTATGTACGTTTGGGTGGTGGTCAGGTTCTTCATTGTGGTTATGTAGGTTTGGGTGGTGGTCAGGTTCTTCAATGTGGTTTTGTAGGTTTGGGTGGTGGTCAGATTCTTCATAGTGGTTATGTAGCTTTGGTTGATAGTCAGGTTCTTCATTGTGGTTATGTAGGTTTGGGTGGTGGTCCGGTTCTTCATTGTGGTTATATAGGTTTGGGTGGTGGTCGGGTTCTTCATTGTGGTTATGAAGGTTTGGGTGGTGGTCAGGTTCTTCATTGTGGTTATGTAGGTTTGGGTGATGGTCGGGTTCTTCATTGTGGTTATGTAGCTTCAGGTGGTGGTCAAGTTCTTCATTGTGCTTATGTAGGTTTGAATGGTGGTCAGGTACTTCATTGTGGTTATGTAGGTTTGGGTGGTGGTCAGGTACTTCATTGTGGTTATGTAGGTTTGGGTGGTGGTCAAGTTCTTCATTGTGGTTATGTAGGTTTGGGTGGTGGTCAGCTTCTTCATTGTGGTTATGTAGGTTTTGGTGGTGGTCAAGTTTTTCATTGTGCTTATGTAGGTTTGAGTGGTGGTCAGGTTCCTCATTGTGGTTATGTACGTTTGGGTGGTGGTCGGGTTCTTCATTGTGTTTATGTAGCTTCGGGTGGTGGTCAAGTTCTTCATTGTGCTTATGTTGGTTTGGGTGGTGGTCAGCTTCTTCATTGTGGTTATGTAGGTTTTGGTGGTGGTCAAGTTTTTCATTGTGCTTATGTAGGTTTGAGTGGTGGTCAGGTTCCTCATTGTGGTTATGTACGTTTGGGTGGTGGTCAGGTTCTTCATTGTGGTTATGTAGGTTTGGGTGGTGGTCAGGTTCTTCAATGTGGTTTTGTAGGTTTGGGTGGTGGTCAGATTCTTCATAGTGGTTATGTAGCTTTGGTTGATAGTCAGGTTTTTCATTGTGGTTATGTAGGTTTGGGTGGTGGTCCGGTTCTTCATTGTGGTTATATAGGTTTGGGTGGTGGTCGGGTTCTTCATTGTGGTTATGTAGGTTTGGGTGGTGGTCAGGTTCTTCATTGTGGTTATGTAGGTTTGGGTGGTGGTCGGGTTCTTCATTGTGGTTATGTAGCTTCAGGTGGTGGTCAAGTTCTTCATTGTGCTTATGTAGGTTTGGGTGGTGGTCAGGTACTTCATTGTGGTTATGTAGGTTTGGGTGGTGGTCAGGTACTTCATTGTGGTTATGTAGGTTTGGGTGGTGGTCAAGTTCTTCATTTTGGTTATGTAGGTTTGGGTGGTGGTCAGGTTCTTCATTGTGGTTATGTAGGTTTTGGTGGTGGTCAAGTTTTTCATTGTGCTTATGTAGGTTTGAGTGGTGGTCAGGTTCCTCATTGTGGTTATGTACGTTTGGGTGGTGGTCAGGTTCTTCATTGTGGTTATGTAGGTTTGGGTGGTGGTCAGGTTCTTCAATTTGTTTTTGTATGTTTGGGTGGTGGTCAGATTCTTCATAGTGGTTATGTAGCTTTGGTTGATAGTCAGGTTCTTCATTGTGGTTATGTAGGTTTGGGTGGTGGTCCGGTTCTTCATTGTGGTTATATAGGTTTGGGTGGTGGTCGGGTTCTTCATTGTGGTTATGTAGGTTTGGGTGGTGGTCAGGTTCTTCATTGTGGTTATGTAGGTTTGGGTGGTGGTCGGGTTCTTCATTGTGGTTATGTAGCTTCAGGTGGTGGTCAAGTTCTTCATTGTGCTTATGTAGGTTTGGGTGGTGGTCAGGTACTTCATTGTGGTTATGTAGGTTTGGGTGGTGGTCAGGTACTTCTTTGTGGTTATGTAGGTTTGGGTGGTGGTCAAGTTCTTCATTGTGGTTATGTAGGTTTGGGTGGTGGTCCGGTTCTTTATTGTGGTTATGTAGGTTTGGGTGGTGGTCCGGTTCTTCATTGTGGTTATGTAGGTTTGGGGGGTGGTCAGGTTCTTCAATGTGGTTATGTAGGTTTGGGTGGTAGTCAGGTTCTTCATTGTGCTTATGTAGGTTTTGGTGGTGGTTAGGTTCTTTATTGTGGTTATGTAGCTTTGGGTGATGGTCAGGTTCTTCATTGTTGTTATGTAGGTTTGGGTGGTGCTTGGGTTCTTCATTGTGGTTATGTAGCTTCGGGGGGTGGTCAAGTTCTTCATTGTGCTCATGTAGGTTTGAGTGGTGGTCAGGTTCTTTATTGTGGTTATGTAGGTTTGGGTGGTGGTCAGGTTCTTCATAGTGGTTAAGTAGCTTTGGTTGATAGTCAGGTTCTTCATTGTGGTTATGTAGGTTTGGGTGGTGGTTAGGTTCTTCATTGTGGTTATGTAGGTTTGGGTGGTGGTCAGGTTCTTCATTGTTGTTATGTAGGTTTGGGTGGTGGTCAGGTTCTTCATTATGGTTATATAGGTTTGGGTAGTGGTCAGATTCTTCTTTGTGGTTTTGTAGTTTTGTGTGGTGGTCAGGTTCTTCATAGTGGTTATGTAGCTTTGGTTGATAATCAGGTTCTTCATTGTGGTTATGCAGGTTTGGGTGGTGGTCGGGTTCTTCATTGTGGTTATGTAGCTTCGGGTGGTGGTCAAGTTCTTCATTGTGCTTATGTAGGTTTGGGAGGTGGTCAGGTTCTTCATTGTGGTTATGTAGGTTTGGGTGGTGGTCAAGTTCTTCATTGTGGTTATGTAGGTTTGGGTGGTGGTCCGGTTCTTCAATGTGGTTATGTAGGTTTGGGTGGTGGTCAGGTTCTTCATTGTTGTTATGTAGGTTTGGGTGGTGGTCGGGTTCTTCATTGTGGTTATGTAGGTTTGGGTGGTGGTCAGGTTCTTCATTGTGCTTATGTAGGTTTGGGTGGTGGTTAGGTTCTTCATTGTGCTTATGTAGGTTTGGGTGGTGGTCAGGTTCTTCATTGTTGTTATGTAGGTTTGGGTGGTGGTTGGGTTCTTCATTGTGGTTATGTAGCTTCGGGTGGTAGTCAAGTCCTTCACTGTGCTTATGTAGGTTTGAGTGGTGGTCAGGGTCTTCATTGTGGTTATGTAGGTTTGGGTGGTTGTCAGGTTCTTCATTATGGTTATATAGGTTTGGGTAGTGGTCAGGTTCTTCTTTGTGGTTTTGTAGGTTTGGGTGGTGGTCAGGTTCTTCATAGTGGTTATGTAGCTTTGGTTGATAGTCAGGTTCTTCATTGTGGTTATCTAGGTTTTGGTGGTGGTCAGGTTCTTCATTGTGGTTATATAGGTTTGGGTGGTGGTCGGGTTCTTCATTGTGTTTATGTAGCTTCGGGTGGTGGTCAAGTTCTTCATTGTGCTTATGTAGGTTTGGGTGGTGGTCAGCTTCTTCATTGTGGTTATGTAGGTTTTGGTGGTGGTCAAGTTTTTCATTGTGCTTATGTAGGTTTGAGTGGTGGTCAGGTTCCTCATTGTGGTTATGTACGTTTGGGTGGTGGTCAGGTTCTTCATTGTGGTTATGTAGGTTTGGGTGGTGGTCAGGTTCTTCAATGTGGTTTTGTAGGTTTGGGTGGTGGTCAGATTCTTCATAGTGGTTATGTAGCTTTGGTTGATAGTCAGGTTCTTCATTGTGGTTATGTAGGTTTGGGTGGTGGTCCGGTTCTTCATTGTGGTTATATAGGTTTGGGTGGTGGTCGGGTTCTTCATTGTGGTTATGAAGGTTTGGGTGGTGGTCAGGTTCTTCATTGTGGTTATGTAGGTTTGGGTGATGGTCGGGTTCTTCATTGTGGTTATGTAGCTTCAGGTGGTGGTCAAGTTCTTCATTGTGCTTATGTAGGTTTGAATGGTGGTCAGGTACTTCATTGTGGTTATGTAGGTTTGGGTGGTGGTCAGGTACTTCATTGTGGTTATGTAGGTTTGGGTGGTGGTCAAGTTCTTCATTGTGGTTATGTAGGTTTGGGTGGTGGTCAGCTTCTTCATTGTGGTTATGTAGGTTTTGGTGGTGGTCAAGTTTTTCATTGTGCTTATGTAGGTTTGAGTGGTGGTCAGGTTCCTCATTGTGGTTATGTACGTTTGGGTGGTGGTCGGGTTCTTCATTGTGTTTATGTAGCTTCGGGTGGTGGTCAAGTTCTTCATTGTGCTTATGTTGGTTTGGGTGGTGGTCAGCTTCTTCATTGTGGTTATGTAGGTTTTGGTGGTGGTCAAGTTTTTCATTGTGCTTATGTAGGTTTGAGTGGTGGTCAGGTTCCTCATTGTGGTTATGTACGTTTGGGTGGTGGTCAGGTTCTTCATTGTGGTTATGTAGGTTTGGGTGGTGGTCAGGTTCTTCAATGTGGTTTTGTAGGTTTGGGTGGTGGTCAGATTCTTCATAGTGGTTATGTAGCTTTGGTTGATAGTCAGGTTCTTCATTGTGGTTATGTAGGTTTGGGTGGTGGTCCGGTTCTTCATTGTGGTTATATAGGTTTGGGTGGTGGTCGGGTTCTTCATTGTGGTTATGTAGGTTTGGGTGGTGGTCAGGTTCTTCATTGTGGTTATGTAGGTTTGGGTGGTGGTCGGGTTCTTCATTGTGGTTATGTAGCTTCAGGTGGTGGTCAAGTTCTTCATTGTGCTTATGTAGGTTTGGGTGGTGGTCAGGTACTTCATTGTGGTTATGTAGGTTTGGGTGGTGGTCAGGTACTTCATTGTGGTTATGTAGGTTTGGGTGGTGGTCAAGTTCTTCATTTTGGTTATGTAGGTTTGGGTGGTGGTCAGGTTCTTCATTGTGGTTATGTAGGTTTTGGTGGTGGTCAAGTTTTTCATTGTGCTTATGTAGGTTTGAGTGGTGGTCAGGTTCCTCATTGTGGTTATGTACGTTTGGGTGGTGGTCAGGTTCTTCATTGTGGTTATGTAGGTTTGGGTGGTGGTCAGGTTCTTCAATTTGTTTTTGTATGTTTGGGTGGTGGTCAGATTCTTCATAGTGGTTATGTAGCTTTGGTTGATAGTCAGGTTCTTCATTGTGGTTATGTAGGTTTGGGTGGTGGTCCGGTTCTTCATTGTGGTTATATAGGTTTGGGTGGTGGTCGGGTTCTTCATTGTGGTTATGTAGGTTTGGGTGGTGGTCAGGTTCTTCATTGTGGTTATGTAGGTTTGGGTGGTGGTCGGGTTCTTCATTGTGGTTATGTAGCTTCAGGTGGTGGTCAAGTTCTTCATTGTGCTTATGTAGGTTTGGGTGGTGGTCAGGTACTTCATTGTGGTTATGTAGGTTTGGGTGGTGGTCAGGTACTTCTTTGTGGTTATGTAGGTTTGGGTGGTGGTCAAGTTCTTCATTGTGGTTATGTAGGTTTGGGTGGTGGTCCGGTTCTTTATTGTGGTTATGTAGGTTTGGGTGGTGGTCCGGTTCTTCATTGTGGTTATGTAGGTTTGGGGGGTGGTCAGGTTCTTCAATGTGGTTATGTAGGTTTGGGTGGTAGTCAGGTTCTTCATTGTGCTTATGTAGGTTTTGGTGGTGGTTAGGTTCTTTATTGTGGTTATGTAGCTTTGGGTGATGGTCAGGTTCTTCATTGTTGTTATGTAGGTTTGGGTGGTGCTTGGGTTCTTCATTGTGGTTATGTAGCTTCGGGGGGTGGTCAAGTTCTTCATTGTGCTCATGTAGGTTTGAGTGGTGGTCAGGTTCTTTATTGTGGTTATGTAGGTTTGGGTGGTGGTCAGGTTCTTCATAGTGGTTAAGTAGCTTTGGTTGATAGTCAGGTTCTTCATTGTGGTTATGTAGGTTTGGGTGGTGGTTAGGTTCTTCATTGTGGTTATGTAGGTTTGGGTGGTGGTCAGGTTCTTCATTGTTGTTATGTAGGTTTGGGTGGTGGTCAGGTTCTTCATTATGGTTATATAGGTTTGGGTAGTGGTCAGATTCTTCTTTGTGGTTTTGTAGTTTTGTGTGGTGGTCAGGTTCTTCATAGTGGTTATGTAGCTTTGGTTGATAATCAGGTTCTTCATTGTGGTTATGCAGGTTTGGGTGGTGGTCGGGTTCTTCATTGTGGTTATGTAGCTTCGGGTGGTGGTCAAGTTCTTCATTGTGCTTATGTAGGTTTGGGAGGTGGTCAGGTTCTTCATTGTGGTTATGTAGGTTTGGGTGGTGGTCAAGTTCTTCATTGTGGTTATGTAGGTTTGGGTGGTGGTCCGGTTCTTCAATGTGGTTATGTAGGTTTGGGTGGTGGTCAGGTTCTTCATTGTTGTTATGTAGGTTTGGGTGGTGGTCGGGTTGTTCATTGTGGCTATGTAGGTTTGGGTGGTGGTCAGGTTCTTCATTGTGCTTATGTAGGTTTGGGTGGTGGTTAGGTTCTTCATTGTGCTTATGTAGGTTTGGGTGGTGGTCAGGTTCTTCATTGTTGTTATGTAGGTTTGGGTGGTGGTTGGGTTCTTCATTGTGGTTATGTAGCTTCGGGTGGTGGTCAAGTCCTTCACTGTGCTTATGTAGGTTTGAGTGGTGGTCAGGGTCTTCATTGTGGTTATGTAGGTTTGGGTGGTTGTCAGGTTCTTCATTATGGTTATATAGGTTTGGGTAGTGGTCAGGTTCTTCTTTGTGGTTTTGTAGGTTTGGGTGGTGGTCAGGTTCTTCATAGTGGTTATGTAGCTTTGGTTGATAGTCAGGTTCTTCATTGTGGTTATCTAGGTTTTGGTGGTGGTCAGGTTCTTCATTGTGGTTATATAGGTTTGGGTGGTGGTCGGGTTCTTCATTGTGTTTATGTAGCTTCGGGTGGTGGTCAAGTTCTTCATTGTGCTTATGTAGGTTTGGGTGGTGGTCAGCTTCTTCATTGTGGTTATGTAGGTTTTGGTGGTGGTCAAGTTTTTCATTGTGCTTATGTAGGTTTGAGTGGTGGTCAGGTTCCTCATTGTGGTTATGTACGTTTGGGTGGTGGTCAGGTTCTTCATTGTGGTTATGTAGGTTTGGGTGGTGGTCAGGTTCTTCAATGTGGTTTTGTAGGTTTGGGTGGTGGTCAGATTCTTCATAGTGGTTATGTAGCTTTGGTTGATAGTCAGGTTCTTCATTGTGGTTATGTAGGTTTGGGTGGTGGTCCGGTTCTTCATTGTGGTTATATAGGTTTGGGTGGTGGTCGGGTTCTTCATTGTGGTTATGAAGGTTTGGGTGGTGGTCAGGTTCTTCATTGTGGTTATGTAGGTTTGGGTGATGGTCGGGTTCTTCATTGTGGTTATGTAGCTTCAGGTGGTGGTCAAGTTCTTCATTGTGCTTATGTAGGTTTGAATGGTGGTCAGGTACTTCATTGTGGTTATGTAGGTTTGGGTGGTGGTCAGGTACTTCATTGTGGTTATGTAGGTTTGGGTGGTGGTCAAGTTCTTCATTGTGGTTATGTAGGTTTGGGTGGTGGTCAGCTTCTTCATTGTGGTTATGTAGGTTTTGGTGGTGGTCAAGTTTTTCATTGTGCTTATGTAGGTTTGAGTGGTGGTCAGGTTCCTCATTGTGGTTATGTACGTTTGGGTGGTGGTCGGGTTCTTCATTGTGTTTATGTAGCTTCGGGTGGTGGTCAAGTTCTTCATTGTGCTTATGTTGGTTTGGGTGGTGGTCAGCTTCTTCATTGTGGTTATGTAGGTTTTGGTGGTGGTCAAGTTTTTCATTGTGCTTATGTAGGTTTGAGTGGTGGTCAGGTTCCTCATTGTGGTTATGTACGTTTGGGTGGTGGTCAGGTTCTTCATTGTGGTTATGTAGGTTTGGGTGGTGGTCAGGTTCTTCAATGTGGTTTTGTAGGTTTGGGTGGTGGTCAGATTCTTCATAGTGGTTATGTAGCTTTGGTTGATAGTCAGGTTTTTCATTGTGGTTATGTAGGTTTGGGTGGTGGTCCGGTTCTTCATTGTGGTTATATAGGTTTGGGTGGTGGTCGGGTTCTTCATTGTGGTTATGTAGGTTTGGGTGGTGGTCAGGTTCTTCATTGTGGTTATGTAGGTTTGGGTGGTGGTCGGGTTCTTCATTGTGGTTATGTAGCTTCAGGTGGTGGTCAAGTTCTTCATTGTGCTTATGTAGGTTTGGGTGGTGGTCAGGTACTTCATTGTGGTTATGTAGGTTTGGGTGGTGGTCAGGTACTTCATTGTGGTTATGTAGGTTTGGGTGGTGGTCAAGTTCTTCATTTTGGTTATGTAGGTTTGGGTGGTGGTCAGGTTCTTCATTGTGGTTATGTAGGTTTTGGTGGTGGTCAAGTTTTTCATTGTGCTTATGTAGGTTTGAGTGGTGGTCAGGTTCCTCATTGTGGTTATGTACGTTTGGGTGGTGGTCAGGTTCTTCATTGTGGTTATGTAGGTTTGGGTGGTGGTCAGGTTCTTCAATTTGTTTTTGTATGTTTGGGTGGTGGTCAGATTCTTCATAGTGGTTATGTAGCTTTGGTTGATAGTCAGGTTCTTCATTGTGGTTATGTAGGTTTGGGTGGTGGTCCGGTTCTTCATTGTGGTTATATAGGTTTGGGTGGTGGTCGGGTTCTTCATTGTGGTTATGTAGGTTTGGGTGGTGGTCAGGTTCTTCATTGTGGTTATGTAGGTTTGGGTGGTGGTCGGGTTCTTCATTGTGGTTATGTAGCTTCAGGTGGTGGTCAAGTTCTTCATTGTGCTTATGTAGGTTTGGGTGGTGGTCAGGTACTTCATTGTGGTTATGTAGGTTTGGGTGGTGGTCAGGTACTTCTTTGTGGTTATGTAGGTTTGGGTGGTGGTCAAGTTCTTCATTGTGGTTATGTAGGTTTGGGTGGTGGTCCGGTTCTTTATTGTGGTTATGTAGGTTTGGGTGGTGGTCCGGTTCTTCATTGTGGTTATGTAGGTTTGGGGGGTGGTCAGGTTCTTCAATGTGGTTATGTAGGTTTGGGTGGTAGTCAGGTTCTTCATTGTGCTTATGTAGGTTTTGGTGGTGGTTAGGTTCTTTATTGTGGTTATGTAGCTTTGGGTGATGGTCAGGTTCTTCATTGTTGTTATGTAGGTTTGGGTGGTGCTTGGGTTCTTCATTGTGGTTATGTAGCTTCGGGGGGTGGTCAAGTTCTTCATTGTGCTCATGTAGGTTTGAGTGGTGGTCAGGTTCTTTATTGTGGTTATGTAGGTTTGGGTGGTGGTCAGGTTCTTCATAGTGGTTAAGTAGCTTTGGTTGATAGTCAGGTTCTTCATTGTGGTTATGTAGGTTTGGGTGGTGGTTAGGTTCTTCATTGTGGTTATGTAGGTTTGGGTGGTGGTCAGGTTCTTCATTGTTGTTATGTAGGTTTGGGTGGTGGTCAGGTTCTTCATTATGGTTATATAGGTTTGGGTAGTGGTCAGATTCTTCTTTGTGGTTTTGTAGTTTTGTGTGGTGGTCAGGTTCTTCATAGTGGTTATGTAGCTTTGGTTGATAATCAGGTTCTTCATTGTGGTTATGCAGGTTTGGGTGGTGGTCGGGTTCTTCATTGTGGTTATGTAGCTTCGGGTGGTGGTCAAGTTCTTCATTGTGCTTATGTAGGTTTGGGAGGTGGTCAGGTTCTTCATTGTGGTTATGTAGGTTTGGGTGGTGGTCAAGTTCTTCATTGTGGTTATGTAGGTTTGGGTGGTGGTCCGGTTCTTCAATGTGGTTATGTAGGTTTGGGTGGTGGTCAGGTTCTTCATTGTTGTTATGTAGGTTTGGGTGGTGGTCGGGTTCTTCATTGTGGTTATGTAGGTTTGGGTGGTGGTCAGGTTCTTCATTGTGCTTATGTAGGTTTGGGTGGTGGTTAGGTTCTTCATTGTGCTTATGTAGGTTTGGGTGGTGGTCAGGTTCTTCATTGTTGTTATGTAGGTTTGGGTGGTGGTTGGGTTCTTCATTGTGGTTATGTAGCTTCGGGTGGTAGTCAAGTCCTTCACTGTGCTTATGTAGGTTTGAGTGGTGGTCAGGGTCTTCATTGTGGTTATGTAGGTTTGGGTGGTTGTCAGGTTCTTCATTATGGTTATATAGGTTTGGGTAGTGGTCAGGTTCTTCTTTGTGGTTTTGTAGGTTTGGGTGGTGGTCAGGTTCTTCATAGTGGTTATGTAGCTTTGGTTGATAGTCAGGTTCTTCATTGTGGTTATCTAGGTTTTGGTGGTGGTCAGGTTCTTCATTGTGGTTATATAGGTTTGGGTGGTGGTCGGGTTCTTCATTGTGTTTATGTAGCTTCGGGTGGTGGTCAAGTTCTTCATTGTGCTTATGTAGGTTTGGGTGGTGGTCAGCTTCTTCATTGTGGTTATGTAGGTTTTGGTGGTGGTCAAGTTTTTCATTGTGCTTATGTAGGTTTGAGTGGTGGTCAGGTTCCTCATTGTGGTTATGTACGTTTGGGTGGTGGTCAGGTTCTTCATTGTGGTTATGTAGGTTTGGGTGGTGGTCAGGTTCTTCAATGTGGTTTTGTAGGTTTGGGTGGTGGTCAGATTCTTCATAGTGGTTATGTAGCTTTGGTTGATAGTCAGGTTCTTCATTGTGGTTATGTAGGTTTGGGTGGTGGTCCGGTTCTTCATTGTGGTTATATAGGTTTGGGTGGTGGTCGGGTTCTTCATTGTGGTTATGAAGGTTTGGGTGGTGGTCAGGTTCTTCATTGTGGTTATGTAGGTTTGGGTGATGGTCGGGTTCTTCATTGTGGTTATGTAGCTTCAGGTGGTGGTCAAGTTCTTCATTGTGCTTATGTAGGTTTGAATGGTGGTCAGGTACTTCATTGTGGTTATGTAGGTTTGGGTGGTGGTCAGGTACTTCATTGTGGTTATGTAGGTTTGGGTGGTGGTCAAGTTCTTCATTGTGGTTATGTAGGTTTGGGTGGTGGTCAGCTTCTTCATTGTGGTTATGTAGGTTTTGGTGGTGGTCAAGTTTTTCATTGTGCTTATGTAGGTTTGAGTGGTGGTCAGGTTCCTCATTGTGGTTATGTACGTTTGGGTGGTGGTCGGGTTCTTCATTGTGTTTATGTAGCTTCGGGTGGTGGTCAAGTTCTTCATTGTGCTTATGTTGGTTTGGGTGGTGGTCAGCTTCTTCATTGTGGTTATGTAGGTTTTGGTGGTGGTCAAGTTTTTCATTGTGCTTATGTAGGTTTGAGTGGTGGTCAGGTTCCTCATTGTGGTTATGTACGTTTGGGTGGTGGTCAGGTTCTTCATTGTGGTTATGTAGGTTTGGGTGGTGGTCAGGTTCTTCAATGTGGTTTTGTAGGTTTGGGTGGTGGTCAGATTCTTCATAGTGGTTATGTAGCTTTGGTTGATAGTCAGGTTCTTCATTGTGGTTATGTAGGTTTGGGTGGTGGTCCGGTTCTTCATTGTGGTTATATAGGTTTGGGTGGTGGTCGGGTTCTTCATTGTGGTTATGTAGGTTTGGGTGGTGGTCAGGTTCTTCATTGTGGTTATGTAGGTTTGGGTGGTGGTCGGGTTCTTCATTGTGGTTATGTAGCTTCAGGTGGTGGTCAAGTTCTTCATTGTGCTTATGTAGGTTTGAGTGGTGGTCAGGTACTTCATTGTGGTTATGTAGGTTTGGGTGGTGGTCAGGTACTTCATTGTGGTTATGTAGGTTTGGGTGGTGGTCAAGTTCTTCATTTTGGTTATGTAGGTTTGGGTGGTGGTCAGGTTCTTCATTGTGGTTATGTAGGTTTTGGTGGTGGTCAAGTTCTTCATTGTGCTTATGTAGGTTTGGGTGGTGGTCAAGTTCTTCATTGTGGTTATGTTGGTTTGGGTGGTGGTCAGGTTCTTCATTGTGGTTATGTAGGTTTGGGTGGTGGTCGGGTCCTTCTTTGTGGTTATGTTGGTTTGGGTGGTGGTCAGGTTCTTCATTGTGGTTATGTAGGTTTGGGTGGTGGTTGGGTCCTTCTTTGTGGTTATGTAGGTTTGGGTGGTGGTCAGGTTCTTCATTGTGGTTATGTAGTTGTGGGTGGTGGTCGGGTTCTCACTCCTTTGCTTCATTTCAGGATCAAAGGGAGACACAATGACACTGGCACCAACCTCTTCTCGCCCCCTGACCCTGACTACAATGCCGCAGGTAGGTCACCAGTGCCATCAGTCCCCAGCATAGGGGTCACCAATCCAGGAGCCCAGGGGGGTAGGTGCTTCCCCTCATCCCAGGGAGCTGCTGGGAAGTCACATGACAAGTCAGCCCTGCTATTGGAGAGTTGGGGTCCGGTGACCAGCTGGGCCTTGTGCAGGAATGAGGGGGAACACGAGAGAGGAAGGTAAGTATTTTGCTGCTGTGAGATACCTTTGGGGGGGGACCTGCCTATCAGGAGAAGCTCTATTAGACCACCAGACAGGTCACAACTCCGCCCATCACTCCTCATTGGACCACACTGTATGGCGAGGGACACGTGGCCGAGCCTCGAAAAGAATATCTTCTCACTTAAGAGAACAACGAGGGACAGCGGGACATGGATTTAAAAGAGGGACAGTCCCTCCAAATCAGCGACACTTTGTAGGTATGGATTTTCCCACAGACTCACTCCAGGCCATTGTAAGTGGGTGGGGGAGGGTCAGCTGCCTGTGACCCCAGTGGGGTAATTGTCTGATTTGCCCCCAGGTATGGCCGATGCCTGCTCGGATGAAGGCTTTGGCGCCATGACGCTGGATGATAAGGGGGTCATGCACTACTTCAGAGGTAAGTGGCTGCCGCTCCCCGGACTGATCCGGAGAGATGATAGATTGGAGGACGATCAGTTATTAATGTACAGGTTCCTCAGCCGTAATCCTGGGGAGGGGCCCTCAGGGGCAATATAATGAGAGGTAAGACATGGCCACCAGTGGCCCAGCAATAGTTATGTAGGTGGTAGAGGTCTGGATAGTCAGGGCAGGGTGGTCACATTCATCATGGTGGTAAGTGGTGGTCATGTTGGTTAGGGTGGTCATCAGGGGGCAGAGTGGGTAGGAGGGTCAGCAGGGGGCAGGTGGCCAGTAGTGGTCAGCAGGGGGCAGGGTGGGTAGGAGGGTCAGCAGGGGGCAGGGTGGCCAGTAGTGGTCAGCAGGGGGCAGGGTGGCCAGTAGTGGTCAGCAGGAGGCAGGGTGGGTAGGAGGGTCAGCAGGGGGCAGGGTGGGTAGGAGGGTCAGCAGGGGGCAGGGTGGCCAGTAGTGGTCAGCAGGGGGCAGGGTGGGTAGGAGGGTCATCAGGGGGCAGGGTGGCCAGTAGTGGTCAGCAGGGGGCAGGGTGGGTAGGAGGGTCAGCAGGAGGCAGGGTGGCCAGTAGTGGTCAGCAGGAGGCAGGGTGGCCAGTAGTGGTCAGCAGGAGGCAGGGTGGGTAGGAGGGTCAGCAGGGGGCAGGGTGTTCAGCAGTGGTCAGTGGGGGGGGGGGGGAAGGGTGGGTAGAAGGGACAGCAGGGGGCAGGGTGGCTAGGGCAGGCAGCAGTAGTTATGTTGGCGGGGGGAGGTCTGGATGGTCAGATTCATGATGGTGGTCATGTTGGTCGGAGCAGTAGTCAGGTTTGTCAGTGGTGGTCATGTTGGCTAGGGTGGGTAGGAGGGTCAGCAGGGTGGGTAGGAGGGTCAGCAGGGTGGGTAGGAGGGGCAGCAGGGAGCAGGGTGGTCACCAGGAGGAGGGTGGGTAGGAGGGTCAGCAGGGGGCCCAGTGGTTAGCAGTGGGCAGGGTGGGTAGGAGGGTCAGCAGTGGGCAGGGTGGCCACCTGGAGGAGGGTGGGTAGGAGGCTCAGCAGTGGTCAGCGGGGGCAGGGTGGGTAGGAGGGTCAGCAGTGGGCAGGGTGGTCACCAGGAGGAGGGTGAGTAGGAGGGTCAGCAGTGGGCAGGGTGGGTAGGAGGGTCATCAGTGGGCAGGGTGGGTAGAAGGGTCAGCAGGGGGCAGGGTGGTCAGCAGTGGTCAGCAGAGGGCAGGGTGGTCAGCAGTGGTCAGCAGGGGGCAGGGTGGTCAGCAGTGGTCAGCAGGGGGCAGGGTGGTCAGCAGTGGTCAGCAGGGGGCAGGGTGGGTAGGAGGGTAAGCAGGGGGCAGGGAGGTCACCAGGAGGAGCGTGGGTAGGAGGGTCAGCAGGGGGCAGGGTGGATAGGAGGGTCAGCAGGGGGCAGGGTGGGTAGGAGGGTCAGCAGGGGGCAGGGTGGATAGGAGGGTCAGCAGGGGGCAGGGTGGTCACTAGGAGGAGGGTGGGTAGGATGGTCATCAAGGGACAGGGTGGGTAGGAGGGTCAGCAGGGGGCAGGGTGGGTAGGAGGGTCAACAATGGTCAGCAGTTGACAGGGTGGGTAAAAGGGTCAGCAGGGGGCAGGGTGGTCACCAGGAGGAGGATGGGTAAGAGGCTCAGCAGGGGGCAGGATGGGTAGGAGGGTCAGCAGGGGGCAGGGTGGTCACCTGGAGGAGGGTGGGTAGGAGGGTCAGCAGTGGGCAGGGTGGGTAGGAGGGTCAGCAGGGGGCAGGGTGGGTAGGAAGGTCAGCAGGGGGCAGGGTGGTCACCAGGAGGAGGGTGGGTAGGAGGGTCAGCAGGGGGCAGGGTGGTCAGCAGGAGGAGGGTGGGTAGGAGGGTCAGCGGGGGCAGGGTGGTCAGCAGTGGTCAGATTGCTCAGGGTGTTCATGTTGGTTAGGGAGGTCAGGGGTGACCAGGAACAGTCAGGTTGGTCAGATGGTGGTCGGGTTGGTCAGAGGTGGTCGGGTTGGTCAGAGGTGTTCGGGTTGGTCAGAGGTGGTCGGGTTGGTCAGAGGTGGTCAGGTTGGTCAGAGGTGTTCGGGTTGGTCAGAGGTGTTCGGGTTGGTCAGAGGTGGTCAGGTTGGTCAGAGGTGTTCGGGTTAGTCAGAGGTGGTCGGGTTGGTCAGAGGTGGTCGGGTTGGTCAGAGGTGTTCGGGTTAGTCAGAGGTGGTCGGGTTGGTCAGAGGTGTTCGGGTTGGTCAGAGGTGGTCGGGTTGGTCAGAGGTGTTTGGGTTAGTCAGAGGTGTTTGGGTTAGTCAGAGGTGGTCGGGTTGGTCAGAGGTGGTCGGGTTGGTCAGAGGTGGTCGGGTTGGTCAGAGGTGTTTGGGTTAGTCAGAGGTGGTCGGGTTGGTCAGAGGTGGTCGGGTTGGTCAGAGGTGTTCGGGTTAGTCAGAGGTGGTCGGGTTGGTCAGAGGTGTTCGGGTTAGTCAGAGGTGGTCGGGTTGGTCAGAGGTGGTCGGGTTGGTCAGAGGTGGTCGGGTTGGTCAGAGGTGTTCGGGTTAGTCAAAGGTGGTCGGGTTGGTCAGAGGTGTTTGGGTTGGTCAGAGGTGGTCGGGTTGGTCAGAGGTGGTCGGGTTAGTCAGAGGTGGTCGGGTTGGTCAGAGGTGTTCGGGTTGGTCAGAGGTGTTCGGGTTAGTCAGAGGTGGTCGGGTTGGTCAGAGGTGTTCGGGTTAGTCAGAGGTGGTCGGGTTGGTCAGAGGTGGTCGGGTTGGTCAGAGGTGTTCGGGTTAGTCAGAGGTGGTCGGGTTGGTCAGAGGTGGTCGGGTTGGTCAGAGGTGGTCAGGTTGGTCAGAGGTGGTCAGGTTGGTCAGAGGTGTTCGGGTTGGTCAGAGGTGGTCGGGTTGGTCAGAGGTGGTCGGGTTGGTCAGAGGTGGTCGGGTTGGTCAGAGGTGGTCGGGTTGGTCAGAGGTGTTCGGGTTAGTCAGAGGTGGTCGGGTTGGTCAGAGGTGTTCGGGTTGGTCAGAGGTGGTCGGGTTGGTCAGAGGTGGTCAGGTTGGACAGAGGTGGTCGGGTTGGTCAGAGGTGTTCGGGTTGGTCAGAGGTGTTCGGGTTAGTCAGAGGTGGTCGGGTTGGTCAGAGGTGTTCGGGTTAGTCAGAGGTGGTCGGGTTGGTCAGAGGTGTTCGGGTTGGTCAGAGGTGGTCGGGTTGGTCAGAGGTGTTCGGGTTGGTCAGAGGTGTTCAGGTTGGTCAGAGGTGGTCGGGTTGGTCAGAGGTGGTCAGGTTGGACAGAGGTGGTCGGGTTGGTCAGAGGTGTTCGGGTTGGTCAGAGGTGTTCGGGTTGGTCAGAGGTGGTCGGGTTGGTCAGAGGTGGTCAGGTTGGACAGAGGTGGTCGGGTTGGTCAGAGGTGTTCGGGTTAGTCAGAGGTGGTCGGGTTGGTCAGAGATGGTCGGGTTGCTCAGAGGTGGTCGGGTTGGTCAGAGGTGGTCGAGTTGCTCAGAGGTGGTCGGGTTGCTCAGAGGTGGTCGGGTTAGTCAGAGGTGGTCGAGTTGGTCAGAGGTGGTCGGGTTGGACAGAGGTGGTCGAGTTGCTCAGAGGTGGTCGGGTTGCTCAGAGGTGGTCGGGTTAGTCAGAGGTGGTCGAGTTGGTCAGAGGTGGTCGGGTTGGACAGAGGTGGTCGGGTTGGTCAGAGGTGTTCGGGTTGGTCACAATTTGTGAATGGCCGGTGTGGGCGCAATCCCTGTTAGAGGGAAGCGGGGGATGCGGCCACCAGTGCGATCAGAGCTGCTGGCCTTAGACGACGTGCAAAAAATGGAGATACCCAAACTCCCCAAAGAGTCAAATCCAGAGGCTTATTACTGCACACACCAAGAAGGATATAAAGAATATTTATTTAATTAGTCCACAATGTGCAATAAACTAAAAAGACAATTTAAAATCCATAAAAGACCTACAATATCATAATCTGCCACATGGGACTAATCATCAATATCCACTAAATTGCACATAATGCTCAAAGACTTGTATTAAATACATCAATAGTGATTATAATATAAAGTGCCAAGTGCATCATCATAAAGTGCATCAATAACCAAAGAGACCTCAATGTCATTCAGTGCAAAAAGACATCACAAATAATGTAAAGTAAAAGCCAAATCATGAAAAAAAAGTGCTACTTACCTTGCTAACAAATTGTGCGTGTGTCCAGGCCAGCAGGTGCGCCCCCCAGAGAAAGCTTAGACAACGTGACGTCAGCGGCTCCGAGCGCGCTGATTGGACGATCGGCCGCGCATGCTCCGTAGGACCGGGAAGAGGTGAGTTGCGCTCGACGATCTGCGGGGTTTCACACAGCGGGGCATCCCCGGATAGTCAAATTCCTGGGTTTTGGTCCACTTTAAAGAGGAAGTTCGCAGGCCGTCTCTGTGTTGTGGCCACATTCCCGCTCACTTCTAGCCGTGTGCACGCTGGGCCTTTCTGAATGGGCGGCTCAGCCACGGCTAGGAGGTGAGCGGGGGATGCGACCACGGCTCGCACATGCGCTGTTGGACTGCGAAACAATGTAAGTGTATGGGGCGACCTGGGGGGTTTCACACAGCGGGGATTTTGCCCTGGGGGAGGGGGAGCGATCGGCCCAGGAATCTTTCGCCGTGGGTTTTGATCCACTTTAATAGCCCTCACCTTTCTCTGTATTACACTATTACATCATTACATTACATTACTTACATTATGACATTATTACTTACATTATTATCGTTATTATTACTTACATCATTACTTACATTATTTCTCCGTATTATACTATTACATCATTACATTACATTACTTACATTATTACTTACATTACATTACTTTACTTACATTATTACATCATTACTTACATTATTATTATTATTACTTACATCATTACTTACATTATTACATTATTATTATTACTTACATTATTTCTCTGTATTACACTATTACATCATTACATTACATTATTCTCATTATTACTTACAACATTACTTACATTATTATTATTACTTACATTACTCTGTATTACAATGGCTTCTTCTTTCATCAGGAATAGATTATGAATTGATATGTTAGAATATTACTGGAATCTGGCCCAGGCCCCGCCCCCTGATGATGCGCATGGTGGGCGGGTCTCACATACAGGTGACATGTCCGGTTCTCCCGGCAGGTGAATTTACCTGGATGGGATTCCAGGGCCCAACGCGGAGGATAAACGAGACCTGGGAGGGTCTGACGGGGCCCATCGATGCCGCATTCAGGAAGAACAACCCCAACCAGCCGCTGGAGCATCACAGGATCTACCTGTTCCAGGTGAAAGCACAGCCAATCAATGCAGGGCTCCGCCCCCTCACTGCTGTTGATTTATTGGTAACTCCTCCCCCCTGACACCATCAGTGACTCTGCACACCATCAGTGACCCTGCATTAGAGAGATACTCCCCTTCTCCTAGCAGAGCTCCATCTGATGGGGGACATGAAACTACTGCACCTCCCCCATCACACCATCAGTGACCCTGCATTAGAGAGATACTCCCCTTCTCCTAGCAGAGCTCCATCTGATGGGGGACAGGAAACTACTGCACCTCTCCCCTCACACCATCAGTGAGCCCTGCATTAGAGAGATACTCACCTTTTCCTAACAGGTCAGCCATGTTTGGGGGCCCCTCCTGTGTTATCGCTGTGTTTCCTGCAGGGCTCCCGGGTGTGGAGTTACCTGGAGGGGCAGTTGGTGTCCGGGTACCCGCGGCCCATCAGTGAGGAGTTCCCAGGGATCCCGGATGAGCTGGACGCGGCGGTGGAGTGTCACAAGGGCGAGTGCCGGGAGGACAGTGTCATCTTCTTTAAAGGTGAGGGAGGGGCCCAGGAGGACGGGGCGGGGTGATGGGCGGGGCCCAGGAGGAGGGGGCGGGGTGATGGGCAGGGTAAGTAGCTGAGCCCGTGTGTCCCTCCTCCTCAGGGGGCCGGGTGTATATCTACAGCTTCCAGGAGGTTCCGGCGGTGAAGATCAGATCCTGGGCGGAGCTGGGGAACTGCACGGCGGCGCTGCGATGGCTGGAGAGACATTACTGCTTCACAGACGTCTCCTTTAAGAGGTTCAACCCGGTGACCGGAGAGATGCTCTCCCCCCACCCGCTGGATGCCCGGGATTACTTCTTGCGTTGCCCCGGCCGAGGTAAGGGGGTGGGCAGGGGAGGGGCAGAGAATGGGCAGGAAATGGGGAGGGGCAGGAAATGGGCAGGGGTTGGGTAGGGAATGGGCAGGGGAGGAGCGGGAAATGGGCAGGGCAGGGTAGGGAATGGGCAGGGGTTGGGTAGGGAATGGCAGGGGAGGGGCAGGAAATGGGGAGGGGCAGAGAATGGGCGGGGGAGGGGCAGGAAATGGGCAGGGGTAGGGAATGGGCAGGGGAGAGGGTGGGGATGGGCAGGAAATGGGAAGGGGAGGGGCAGAGAATGGGCAGGGGAGGGGCATGGTAGGGAATGGGCAGGGAAGAGGCGGGGGATGGGCAGGGGATAGGCAGGAAATGGGAAGGGGAGGGGCAGGAAGGATGGGCAAGGAATGGGCAGGGACAGGGCAGGGGAGGGGCAGAGAATGGGCAGGGGCAGGGTAGGGAAGTGGCAGAGAATGGGCAGGGGAGAGGCCGGGTAAGGGGCAGGGAATGGGCAGGGGATGAGTAGAGAGTGGGCAGGGGAGGAGCGGGAAATGGGCAGGGGATGGGCAAGAAATGGGCAGGGGCAGGGTAGGGAATGGGCAGGGGAGGGGCAGGGGAGAGGCCGGGGAGGGGAAGGGAATGGGCAGGGGGGTGGCAGGGAATGGGCAGGGGAGTGGCAGGGAATGGGCAGGGGGGGGCATGGGAAGGGGCAGGGAATGGGCAGGAAAGTGGCAGGGAATGGGCAGGGGAGAGGCCGGGGAGGGGCAGGGAATGGGCATGGGAAGGGGCATAGAATGGGCAGGAGAGGGGCAGGGAATGGGGCAGGGGGGTGGCAGAGGATGGGCAGGGGAGGGGCAGGGGAGAGGCCGGGGAGGGGCAGGGAATGGGCAGGGGGGTGGCAGGGAATGGGCAGGGGAGTGGCAGGGAATGGGCAAGGGGAGGGGCAGGGAATGGGCAGGGGAGGGGCAGGAAATTGGCAGGGGAGGGGAAGTACCGGGGTGCACCAAGATGGCCGCCTCTCACCTCGTATCTTCCCGCAGGTCACGGGCACGCCGCCCGTCAGAACGCCACCCGCATGGACATCAAGAACCGCTGCAGCGGCCGCCCCTTCCACGCCTTCAGCTCCGACGACCAATCACGAATCTACGCTATACGAGGTAATTTCCCGGGGGGCGGGGCTACACCTCACCTGTGCCAGGTGCGAGCCAATAACCTGAGGCCACTGTCAGACTTCCCGGCTACAACCAAGGTAAAGGTAGACTTCTGGCAAGAAGTGAGGGCTGGGTGGAGCTCCAGATGTGGGGTGAAGCATGGAAATGAAGGTCGAATAAGACAGAACAGAGTTCAGGGGTTAAATAAAGACCGATAACAGATACAAATTCCAGGGCTGGCGGCAGACAGGCAAAGTCCATTAAACAATCTGTGTTCAGAGGCTGGCGACAGACCAAATACAAATTCCAGGGTTGGCAGCAGACAGGCAAAGGGATCAGCAGTGTGGGAGGTCAGGGATGCTTTGATTTTACACTGTGTCTGGCCGATTGTACGACGATATGATTGGCCAAGCAGTGATTGTGGGCGGGGCCGTCTTGCCTTGGCAGATGACGTGTACTTCCGGGTGGACAGCAGGAAGGACGGTTGGCACGCATGGCCCCTCAACCACACCTGGCGTGGCCTACAGGGACCCGTGGACGCCGCCTTTGCCTATATCAACCACATGTACTTCATCCAGGTGAGGTCTGCTGCTGATTGGTCCCCTGTGACATAGGTGATTGCCGGCATGTCACATGACCTCCTCCTCTGCCCCTCCCCTGCAGGGCTCACAGGTCACCATCTTCCTGACGGATCAGATCTTCATTCCGGTGATCGGATACCCGAAGCCCATCCAGGAGGAATGGGGCATCCCAGGGCTCACCGGCATGGACGCCGCCTTCACTTGCCCCCACTCCAGCCTTCTCTACATCATCAGAGGTAAGTGCCCCCCCCCAAAGGAATCAGCAGGAGGGAGGGAGGTGACCCACCAAGGAATCAGCCAGAGGGAGGTGACCCATGGCAGACACTAAAGGAGGGTAGGTAGGTGACCCATGGCAGACACTAGAGGAGGGTAGGTAGGTGACCCATGGCAGACACTAGAGGAGGGTAGGTAGGTGACCCATGGCAGACACTAGAGGAGGGTAGGTAGGTGACCCATGGCAAACACTAGAGGAGGGTAGGTAGGTGACCCATGGCAGACACTAGAGGAGGGTAGGTAGATGACCCATGGAAGACACTAGAGGAGGGTAGGTAGAGAATTCATTAGCATAATAAAGGTCAGTGGGTGGGGCTGATAACTCATTATCATAATAAAGGTCGGTGGGTGGGGCTGATAACTCATTATCATAATAAAGGTCGGTGGGTGGGGCTGATAACTCATTGTCATAATAAAGATCAGTGGGTGGGGCTGATAACTCATCATAATTAAGGTCGGTGGGTGGGGCTGATAACTCATTATCATAATAAAGGTCAGTGGGTGGGGCTGAGAACTCATCATAATAAAGGTCGGTGGGTGGGGCTGATAACTCATTATCATAATAAAGGTCAGTGGGTGGGGCTGATAACTCATTGTCATAATAAAGATCAGTGGGTGGGGCTGATAACTCATCATAATTAAGGTCGGTGGGTGGGGCTGATAACTCATCATAATAAAGGTCAGTGGGTGGGGCTGAGAATTCATCATAATAAAGGTCGGTGGGTGTGGCTGGGAGCTCATTATTATACCAGGTACATGGGGGCTCATTATAAAACGATGTTGGTGGGTGGAGCTGAGAACTCATTAGTCATACCAAAGCTTGGTGGGTGGGGCTAAGAAGAATTTTGGAGAACCCACAGGAAGAAGATTGCCCCCCCCCCCCCCCGTGTGGAGACCACACCTTAACAAGCTGGAATACACAATGTGACCCAATGGGCTGGTATGGAATCAAGGTGTTAATAATGATCCAGAACAACCTTGATGGTGGGCGCTAGGCGTGCCCACACCAAGAAACCACCTTTGAGACCAACCACGCCTTTATCATCTGACAAAACAGAGCTCTCAAAATAATATTCATTAAACTATCACTTTTATTGAAAAACTACCTATATCATCGCACCATCTCCACATTTGCTATGATGCCTCTAGGTGTAGTCACATACCACGGGAATCAGCAATGGATTGACATTACATTCAATAAAACCATTACACTCAAACATACATCTATAACTACATAGACACTCAATGCTAAAAACAGTTCATAAATCTAATTCGGCAATCCTTAATTAAACCATGGCAGGGCGACAACATTTTTTTGGGCCAAGGACGGACTCGTTTCGCCCCACTCGGGGCTTTCTCAACATCAAATGCACACTCGATTCCTTTGTCGACACATCTGGGTTGCCTGAATGTCAATGTGAATTCCTGTTCCAAGGAAAAGAAAAGAAAAAAAATACACCACCAGGGAAAAGCATATATTACATACGTATCAAATCACAAATCCATAGAATTTAGCATTATAGTGCGTGCCCCCTGACTTAACAAAAATTAGTAATGAGAAATGAGAATCCAACAGGCTTCTTATAACACACTCCTCAATTAATTATTGCACAGCGTATATTGATTATTCACCACGCATCTGTAATACAAATGGTAACACTACTAAGTGTCCTTTCGGGTTCTTGGTGACACTACACATAGGGTCCAAAATAAGAAGCATAAGCTGTGACAGACGCTCTGTCTTTTGGATGTCATCACTATTCAGTTGCCCACCGGGTCATTCACTGGACTTTTCTTAATTAGGTTCCAGACAATGTCATTGTATTTTGATACTGTTACAGGCAATGTCATTGTAGTTTGGATTGTATTATAGACTGCCATTGTGTTGATTGATTACGTCACAGACAATGGCATTGTTCTGATTGATTGTGTTACAGACGTCTATTGTGTTGCTGATTGCGTCACCGGCAGAGTTGAGGGATTGTGTGCCCTGCTGCTATTGGTCGGTGTGTGTGTCATGCAGTTCTCCATCAGGTCCACCTTGCATGGAGACTTGTGTATATAAGGCCTAGAGTGGCACTAATAAAGACACTTCACCTTCACCCTCAATACTGAACTTCTGTCTCTTATTGGGGGAAACGCTATATTACAATTCACTAGCCCTTGTAAGGGCTGTTCCTGGTTCCTCACGGACGACTCTGGAATTCCGGCAGCACCTCTCACCATTGGGAAAAGGACGTCTCGGGCGGTGAAGCCCTCCGGCGATAAGGGTTATCGCTACAATTGGTGGCAAGCGGTGGGACGGTCCTTTCTACCCAGAGAGAGTGCTACCCTGATGGAGAGTCAGTATGACAAGTTGAAAAGGCTGACCCTGAAGGATCTACTCGAGAGCCAGGGAAGGTCAGCTAGCAACCGCCCACGTCGGGAACTGATAGCCGAGCTGATCGAAATGGATCGTGCAGCAGTGAGGACCGAAACCAATATAGAGATCGATGAAGACGCTGCTCTTGTTCAAGCGGTTCGGAACAGATTGTCGGTCTATGGCCCGAATCCATCACAGGAACTGATCGACCGAGTCTTCGCCGCAGCGGAGGCAGAGGCCAGTAAGCGAAGGGAAGATCGGCGACTTTCAACCCAGCAGCCTCTCAGCCTCAGTTACACTGGGGGGAGAAAGATTCCATTTGCAGCATTTAAGTCCTTCCAGGAAAGTGACGACGAGATTGACGGATTTTTGGCCGATTTTGAACGGCAGTGCGCTTTACACCGGGTACCCACGGAGGAATGGGTCACCATATTATCAGGGAAACTATCTGGGAAAGCTTCCGATGCTTTCCGGGCCATCCCTGATGCGGACTTACCACACTACCATCTGGTAAAGGAGGCTTTGTTAGCCCGGTACGCTGTCACCCCGGAAGCCTACAGGCGACGATTTCGGGAATCCCAAAAGAAGGGAGGGGATTCTTACACGGAGTGGGCATGTCGCCTCCATCGTACAGCATCACACTGGGTCACTGGATGCAAAGCCACGACCGCGGAGGATGTACTACAGTTGTTTTTACTAGAACATTTTCTCAATACCCTGCAACCAGAGCTAAGAGAGTGGGTACGTGACCGGAGGCCTCTAACGCTACCTGAGGCTGCTCGTCTAGCCGACGAGTACACCGATGCGCGCCGGACAGAACAGTCCGCTCCAAAACCACAACCTCCCATCAAATTTCAAGCACCTGTGGCTTCAGCGCCAACTCGTGACTCTGGGCCACATAGGCCAGCGCAGCAACCGAACCTCTCCACAGTTCAGTGCCATCGTTGCAAACAATGGGGACATTATCGCAGTGATTGCGTCCTAGAGCGTCCCCGAAACACGTGGGGGCAAAAGCAACCTTCCACCTCCCGTACTCCTGTGGCACACTGTTTGGAAGCTGAGAGCAGTTCGGAAGAGTATCTGGGGGTACTGTATGAAGCTGATCCCGTACAAGCGGCCATCCAAGACAACCGACAGCACCATTGCCAGGAGGTACGAGTCAATGGGCGCACCGCGCAAGGATTACGCGACACCGGAGCCACACTTACCTTGCTCCAACCTCATTTGGTCAAGAACAAAGACCGCACTGGACACACCGTTGCAGTAAGGGTGGCGGGAGGAGCTGTGTTTCGACTCCCCACCGCCCGAGTACATCTTGACTGGGGCGCTGGATCCGGCAGGGTACAGGTGGGACTTATGGGCAACTTACCAGCAGAAGTACTATTGGGAAATGATCTAGGACCAATGACTTCTGCCTACGCTACCTCTGGGCCAGCCAGCGTCAACCCTGTTACAACCCGGTCTCCAGCCCGAGCTGCCGACTCCAGCCCACTGGTCGGGGAGACCCAGGGGTTTCGTCTGCATCACGTCATGTCTGTTACACGAAGTCAAGAAGAGGATCAGCCGTCAGGTTACGTCCTTCCAGAAGGGAAACTTATGCCAAACACTATTTTTGTTGGGGGCATTGACCGTCGGATTAATCAGCCTGAAATTAAGGATGTTTTTTCAAAGTATGGCGCTGTAAAGAATGTCAAAATTATTAGGGATGCCTCTGGCGTTTCTAAGGGTTATGGTTTTGTCTACTTTTACGACGATGTAGATGTGCAGAAAATTGTGGATTCTCCGATCAGCTTCCATGGAAAGAGATTGAAACTTGGGCCAGCTATAAGAAAGCGAAGCACCTGTGCACACATCCAACCAAGGACTTTGGTGCTGAACTCACCAACGCCACAATATCCCAGTGTTTGGACCCCACCCATGACCGATTCCTATGTACAGCCCACGTCAATGTTTAGTCCGGTTACTCACTATTTGCAGACTTGTCCTTACACAGAACTCTGCCCATAACAAGAGTCCGGACAGCCCCACGTTAACCCGAACAGGGTCACTCCGGGTATGCCGGGTGTTCCACAAAAAGGGGGCATTGTGACAGACTCTCTGTCTTTTGGATGTCATCACTATTCAGTTGCCCACCGGGTCATTCACTGGCCTTTTCTTAATTAGGTTCCAGACAATGTCATTGTATTTTGATACTGTTACAGGCAATGTCATTGTAGTTTGGATTGTATTATAGACTGCCATTGTGTTGATTGATTACGTCACAGACAATGGCATTGTTCTGATTGATTGTGTTACAGACGTCTATTGTGTTGCTGATTGCGTCACCGGCAGAGTTGAGGGATTGTGTGCCCTGCTGCTATTGGTCGGTGTGTGTGTCATGCAGTTCTCCATCAGGTCCACCTTGCATGGATGGAGACTTGTGTATATAAGGCCTAGAGTGGCACTAATAAAGACACTTCACCTTCACCCTCAATACTGAAGTTCTGTCTCTTATTGGGGGAAACGCTATATTACAATTCACTAGCCCTTGTAAGGGCTGTTCCTGTTTCCTCATGGACGACTCTGGAATTCAAGCAGCACCTTTTACGATTGGGAAAAGGACGTCTCGGGCGGTGAAGCCCTCCGGCGATAAGGGTTATCGCTACATAAGCATCTTATAAAACTTGTTACTTACATATTTTGGTGGGAGAGACTGGATAAGCAGAGCGCCTGCGAAAGCTTGCTACATAGTCTCCAGGTCAGCTGGCTACATACACTCTGTAAAATAGAAAGAAACACGTGGAGCAGAGGGGGATTGTCACGCTCAGGTAACTCCAGCCGCCCAGGTAAGCCCTCAACCCCCAATCTACGCAGCCAGCTTCACCTATAGGAGACCCCGCTTGCCGGGACGCAGTACTCGCCTACCCGGGATCAGTTGCCCCCAGGACTTCAATGGCTCAAAGGATGAGAGCTTACTGGGTGGGGGTCTGGAGAACCAATAGCGAGGAGCGAGAAAAGAGTGGGTCCCAGTGATGATGCAGGAAATGCTAGGAAGTCCAAAGACAGGCCAGAGTTCAAACCGGAGGAGCAGAGATCGCGACAGTACAGTAGGATAAGGCAGCTCGAGGTCAGGGTACGAAGCAGGGGTCAAGGCTGGCAGCGGTCTAGATGGTCGTGGACAGGCAAAGGACGGCAGCGGAGATCAATCAGAAGAATAGTCGGTTTCAGGCAGGGATCGGCAACAGTACAATAGCTAAGCAAGGTCCAACAAGGCTCTATCACGGGCACTGAGCAAGTGACAAGGTGAAGCCTTTATACCCCAGTAACACACAGGATTGGTAGTAAGGCAGGGAGATAATGATTGGAGTCCTGCACAATCCTTTCATTAATTGGTGGACCTGAGAGCAGTTCGCCCAGTGAGTGCTGGGACGTATCAGCCCTAACTGAACTAGACCATGATTGGTCTCTTAACTTTCCTCCGGTGGCCACACTGAGAACGGAAGGCGTTAGAGACGTACAGCGTCTCATCGCCATGGAGATCTCCGCCCTCGTCCGGCGGGGAGACGTGGGTCGCCGCCCATTCGGCCGGGGGGGGGGGGGGAGAGGAGACAGAAAAGAGGAGGGAACGGGGTGCAGCCCCACCAACGCGCTGGAGGCGGGGAGCCTATGTCAGGCGTGCGCACACATCGCCGCCCGCGCACATTCGCTGTCACAACAGCCGGGCAGCAACAAACCACCTGTAGCCCCCAAACACTGGAGGGCGCGCACGTGCGTTCATCCTCAGGAGACGCGCCCAGTCACGGGCAATCATGTGCCACCAGGGAACCAGGGCCGCCGCCCATGGGCAGACCGGCGGCCCCGTCCACCTCGGCCCAGCGGCGCCGCGCCTGCCCCCCCCGCCAAAACCTGCCTGTCTCCCCCCCCCCCCCAGGCCGGGATCAGCCCACCATCCTCGGATGGCACAGAGTGCCATATGCGGCGCTAAATGGGGCAAGGAAAATAACCCCCGCCCCCCTACCCAGGCGACTGCGGCGATATCTCCAAGTGTAATGATATTTAGAGTGGCCAAAGTGAAATATATTCAAAAAGCCAGGTCCCTATGTGCTTCTACCTTTTATTCTATGTGAGGCTCCAAGACCCGTTACAATACCTCTTACACGTACCAAGATAAAGAGCAATAAATATATATAAACATGCATAGAGTAAAAAAAAAAACAGGAATTCACATTGACATTCAGGAAACCCAGATGTGTCGACAAAGGAATCGAGTAGGCATTTGACGTTGAGAAAGCCCCGAGTGGGGCGAAACGAGAAAAAAATGTTGTCGCCCTGCCATGGTTTAATTAAGGATTGCCGAATTAGATTTATGTACTGTTTTTAGCATTGTAATAGAGTCTATGTAGTTATAGATGTATGTTAGAGTGTAATGGTTTTATTGAATGTCATGTCAATCCATTGCTGGTTCCCGTGACTACACCTAGAGGTATCATAGCAAATGTGGAGATGGTGCGATGATATAGGTAGTTTTTCAATAAAAGTGATAGTTTAATGAATATTATTTTGAGAGTTCTGTTTTGTCAGATGATAAAGGCGTGGTTGGTCTCAAAGGCGGTTTCTTGGTGTGGGCACGCCTAGCGCCCACCATCAATGTTGTTCTGGGGCTAAGAAGGCGTTATCATTCCAGGTTGGTGGGAGGAGCTAAGAACTAATTAGTCATAAAATAGGCTGGTGGGCGGGGCTTAGAACTCATTATCATACCAGGTTGCTGGGAGGAGCTGGGAACTCATTAGTCATAACAAATCTTGGTGGCTGGGGCCAAGAACTCATTATCATACCCGGTTGGTGGGAGGAGCTGAGAACTCATTAGTCATATCAAAGCTTGGTGGGTGGGGCTAAGAACTCATTATCATACCAGGTTGGTGGGAGGAGCTAAGAACTAATTAGTCATACCAAATCTTGATGGGTGAGGCTAAGACCTCATTACCATACCACGTTGGTGGGAGGAGCTGAGAACTCATACTAAAGGTTGGTGGGAGGAGCTGAGAACTCATTATCATACCAGGCTGGTGGGAGGAGCTGAGAACTCATACTAAAGGTTGGTGGATAGGGCTAAGAAGGCATTATCATACCAAATCTTAGTGGGTGGGGCTAAGAACACATTAAAGGTGTATGTAGCACAGGCCACACACTGCCTTCTGATTGGCCGGTGTGGTTGAGTGGTGTCAGTGGGCGGGGTTAGATGATGTATGGGTCACATGGGGTCAGGCAGGTGAAGGCTTGGCACAGGGAGCTGACAATATTTCCCCCCGGCAGGTGATCAGGTGACCCTGATGGACCTGAAGACGCGGACGCAGTCGGGATTGGACAGATCCATCGCACACAAGGAGGTGGACAGCGCCATGTGCACCGAGCAGGGCGTCTACCTCTTCCATGGCCCCAACTACTACCGCTATGCAAATGTGGAGGCCCTGCTAAGCTCCACCCAGGCCCCCACCCCCGCCAACACTGCCTCCCACTTCTTCTACTGCTAGTCCCTGGCAGTTCATGTGACCCCCGCAACGTCTGCTCTATTCTCTGTACACCGGAGCTGCATATACATGAATAAGAATGTAAGGGGTGTGGCTACCAAAGCAATAAATTATAGGCCATGCCCCCTTTCCCGTCATCAACCAATGGGAATGCTTTGCTGAGAGATCCAATCAATAAAAGCCAATGACTTTGACAAACAAGAATGAGAGCTTGTTATCATAAGAAAGCTTGGGGGTGGGGCTAACCACACATTGGCATATTTTTCTTTCCAATCCATTCCAGGCAGTCCAGAAGTAATCACGATTGCGTAGCTCTGCCCCAAAGGGGGCGTGGACTGCAAGATCAGAGATGTGGCTCCTCAACCCAGCCCCAGTTCTCTTCTTGCAGTGGGCTGCACAGGATCGCTTACACTCTCTCAGGATTTAGCCTGTCGGCCAGCTGCAGGACCCTATTTCCTCGGATCTCCTCACCCATCTGATGCCTCCCAGCTTCGGCTGTTTTGGGATCCGTGTACGGTAGGGTGAAGGGTAGGGGGTCTGGGGCGTTCTGGCAGAGCACATGGCTCTGGGCCGCAGGCTTTCTTACAAAAAGCAGGTCGGCCGCAGGCATTTTATGGTGAACCTGCTGGGAAACCACTGTATATTCTTATATATACCCTCCCTTCTCCCATATGCTTTATTGTTTTATGTGTTATGTGATGTGTGGGTGGTTGGTGCTACTTAATGGGGGAGCGGTGGCGAGCTCCATCGCCATAGCACACTACACCGAGGAGCGGTCCGCTGCCGCTCCTCCCACATACTTACCTCCCTCGTTTCCTCACCGTGCAGAGGTCCCTGGCAGGGGAACGGGCCACATCCGGGCAGGTGCACCCCGCGGGCTCCTCGCGAGTCAGGGGGGGGGGGGGGTTGGCTCCACGGAGGAAGGTGAGTCGCCAGATGACCCACTCTCAGTAGGTGAGTTGCTCTCCACTGGAGACGACAGCATCTCTGGTTCCTTCTCGGATGAGGATTCCTTCCTTCTGGATGACATGGAAAGTTTGCTTTCTTCCGTTTTTAATACCTTGCACATTGTTCCTCCCAGAATGGCTAAGAGGAAAAAGGGTGATTTGTTTCGGCCTGAAAGACAGCGGCGGGTTTTTCCTGAGCAGCCGCATTTTTCTAATATTATACTTAAGGAGTGGGAGAGGCCCAACAAGCTACCGTCGGTTCCTAAGGGCCTGGATAGACGGTATCCTTTCCCTGCCGAGTTGATTAGGTTGTGGTCTCATCCTCCTGAGGTGGACCCTTCAGTTTCAGGTCTGTCCAACACCACGGTTGCCGTCACCTGACAATGCATCTTTACGAGACCCTACAGACAAACGCATGGATCAGCTGGCTTGCCATGCTTTTACCTTGGTTGGTTCCCTCTTATGCCCTGTGTGTGCCACGGCAATTGTTTCCTTAGCCACGAGGAAAAAGGTTAAGCAGCTTGTGGCTAAGGCTAAATCTCGCAAATGGGCGGAGGAGTTTAAGGAGCTCAAGGCCTGTTTGGATTTCATCAGCTTTGTTGTTACTGCCATGGATGATGTGGTCAGGCTTGGTGCCAGGATTTCGGCCTTGCTTGTAGCATTACACCGTTCGCTGTGGTTGAAGCAGTGGTCAGCCGATGCGGCCACCAAAAAGTCCCTCACAAGTTTGCCCTTTGTGGGGGGGTCGGCTGTTCGGGGAGTGACTGGACCTTTTGGTCAAGGATGGTAAGCTCCCTCAGAGAAGAAAGCCTACTCAGCCCTTTCGGCACTCCCCTTCTTACCGGCCCTTTCGGGGGGGGGGGGGGAGAGGTTCTTCATTCTCCGGTGCCCGCAGAGATACCCGGGGCAGGATACCTGCAGCCGGCCCAACCTCGCCTGGGGAGTTAAGCCCAAACCCCCAGCCAAGCCTACTCAGGCATGAGGGGGCGCCCTCACCCGTATGGGTAGGGGGACAGTTACTGCTGTTTGCTCCAATCTGGAGACGTCATGTCTCGGATCTTTGGATTCGGTAGGTGGTGTCGTCAGGTTACAAAATCAAGCTGGCAGCCAGACCACCCACAAGATGTCTATGGTCAAGGACATCCCAAAATCCGCTAAAAGCGGAGGCTTTGAGAGCAGCTGTTCAGCACCTCCTGCGGATAGGGGTGATTTGCCATGTGCCCCGGCAGGAACAAGGTCGGGGATTCTACTCCAACCTGTTCACGGCCCCCAAGAAGGATGGATCGGTGCGGCCGAACTTGGACCTGAAGGGTCTCAACAAATTTATAAAGGTCAGACATTTCCGCATGGAGACATTGCGGTTGGCGGTTAGGTTGCTTCGGCCCGGCAACTTTGACTACGGTGGACATCAGGGACGCTTATCTGCACATCCCAATTTTTCAGGCACATCAAAAGTTCTTGAGGTTTGCACTGGAGGATCAGCATTACCAGTTTGTGGCACTCCCCTTCGGCATATCCTCAGCTCCCAGAGGGTTCAACAAGGTTCTGGCGGGCATCATGGCTATCCTGAGGAGGGGGTGGAGAACCAGGAGGCAGACTCCCTGAGCAGGAGCTCCTTGCACCTGGGGGAATGGTCTCTTTCATGCTCCGTGCCTCTGCTGGAGTCAACCGGACGTGGATCTTTTTGCGTCCAGACACAATCACAAGCTTCCAAGGTTCGTATCTCTCAAGAGACCCTCTGGCCATAGCAACAGACGCCCTGGCGTTTCCTTGGACGGAGTTCAATCTTCTGTATGCTTTTCCTCCATTTCCGCTCCTGGACCGAGTACTACGCAAGATAGTCCAGGAGGGGGTACCAACCATCCTGGTGGCTCCTCGTTGGCCAAGGAGGAGTTGGTTTGCGGACATAGTAAAGATGTCAATAGATCACTACATCATGCTTGACGATCCGGCACCCGAATTTATGGACCCTGGCTTTGACGGCCTGGCTATTGAAACCTCCATCCTGATGGAGAAGGGATTATCGGCCACGGTTATTCACACAATGATTCAGGCACGGAAGAGGTCTTCTTCCATGATATACTGCAGAGTTTGGCTGGCCTATATCGCTTGGTGCGAGGCCAGGAGTCTTACTTGTCAGAAATATTCTGTTTCTAGAGTCCTTGAGTTTCTACAGAACGGTCTAGACTTGAGCCTCTAGCTGAGCACCCTCAAGGGTCAGGTCTCGGCCCTATCCACTTTTTTTCCAGAAGTCTATTGCCAATCATAGACTTTTTTCCAGGGGGTCACCCATGTCCGTCCACCATGTCTTACCGGTATGGGACCTAAATCTGGTGTTATCTGCTCTCCAGGGTGCCCCCTTCGAGCCATTGAATGACACTACATTGTCTATGCTGACACTCAAAGTGTTTTTTCTGGTGGCGATCACCTCGGTGCGTCGAGTATTGGAAATGGCCGCGTTATGTATGAAGCCACCCTATTTTGAATTGCACAGAGACAAGGTGGTTTTTCGTTTTAAGACTGATTTTTTTGCCTAAGGTTGTTTCTCCTTTTCACCTTAATGAGGAAGTTGACCTACCTTCCTTGTGTCCAGCACCGGCTAATCCTAAAGAAAGAACTCTCCATGCTTTGGATGTGGTTAGAGCCATAAGATATCACCTAGCTGCGACTGAATCTTTCCGGAAGTCGGATTTGCTTTTTGTCTTAGCGGAAGGCTCTTGGAAGGGATTTCCACCGGCCAAGTCCACACTCGGTAAGTGGATTAGACAGGCGGTGGTAAGAGCCTATTCTGCCAGGGGGAAGGAACCCTCTTTTCGAATCACAGCTCATTCTACCTGAGCCATTGGTGCTTCCTGGGCTTTTCAGCATCAGGCCTCGGTGAAACAGTTTTTTAAGGCTGCCACTTGGTCTTCCGTTCATACTTTCACAAAGTTTTACAGGGTGGATGTCAGGGCCTCAGCTGTTTTTGGCCGAAAGGTGCTTCAGGCGCCAGTGAAATGAACTACATGCTGTTCTGCACTGGGGATCCCGCCCATATGGACACTGCTTTTGGATGTCCCAATCGTGATGACTTCTGGACGGGATGGAATGGATTGGAAAGAAAAACGCGATTCTGTGAAACTCACCTGTAGAATTGCTTTGGTTTCCGATCCATTCCAGGCCGTCCACCCCACCCTTGAGGTTTATTATGTCCTGCATGCCTGTTACGGTGATTGAACCATTTTTTGCTCATAGGACACTAGTTATACAAGTTTTGGATTTTCGTTTTTTATTCGAGAGAGTACAAGCGGAGGCTATGTGAAGTAACATGGTCTCCTATTTTTTGGATCTCCCAGCCTGCTTCTTCTATTGAGTAATGCTTTTGAATTGTTGGGGCCTGCGTTGAGAGGCAGCTGCCTTTATAGGGGGCCGGGAGGAGCCACATCTTTGATCTTGCAGTCCACGCCCCCTTTGGGGCGGAGCTACCCAATCGTGATTACTTCTGGACGGCCTGGAATGGATCGGAAATAAAAGCAATTCTACAGGGGAGTATCACAGAATTGCCTTATTATACTAAAGATTGGTGGGTGGAGCTCATTATCATACCAGGTTGGTGGGAGGAGCTGAGAACTCAGTTATTCCAAAGGTTGGTGGGTTGGGTTAAGAACTGATAATCGGGTTGGTGGGTGGGGCTGACATATCATTATCATACCAGGCTGGTGGGAGGAGCTGAGAACTCATTAGTCATACTAAAGATTGATGTGTGGGATTATGACCTCATGATCATACAAAAGGTTGATGGTGGAGCTGGAAACTCATTATCATACCATAGTTTGGTGGGCGGGGCTTGTAACTCATCATACTAAAGGTTGTTGGTTTGGGCTGAGAAAGTCTTTCCAAAGGTTTGTGTGTGGGGCTAGTAACTCATTATCATACCAGGTTGGTGGGAGGAGCAAACACGAATGCTCTCCATGGGGGAGGAGCTTAGTGGACGATCACAATAAACAAATAAACACCCGAGTCAGTATTTTGCTATGTGTTTATATTGCGCAATCACATGCCGTGACATTGTACAAAGCAGAGAATCATGGGTAATGTACAAATATTACAGACAACCGTGTAGACTGGGGGGGGGGGGAGCCTACCCCAAAGAGCTTACAATCTAACCTCAGTCTAAGTTACATCTTGGTGGGGGTGGGCCCAGGCCGGAGAGCTGGGGTATAATCTCTGGGGCAGGATTGTAGGTGGGGTACACCCTCCGTGGCAGGATTGTAGGTGGGGTACACCCTCCGGGGCAGGATTGTAGGTGGGGTACACCCTCCGTGGCAGGATTGTAGGTGGGGTACACCCTCCGGGGCAGGATTGTAGGTGAGGTACACCCTCCGGGGCAGGGTGGTAGGTGGGGTACACCCTCCGGGGCAGGATTGTAGGTGGGGTACACCCTCCGGGGCAGGGTGGTAGGTGGGGTACACCCTCCGGGGCAGGATTGTAGGTAGGATACCCCCTCAAGGACTAGTAGGATACCCCCTCAGGGGTATGAGGGTGGGTAGGATACCCCCTCAGGGGCAGGAGGGTGGGTGTGTTACCCCCCTCAGGGGTAGGTGGGTGGGTGTGATACCCCCTCAGGGGTAGGTGGGTGGGTTTTGCGCTCAGCCGAATATGCAGACGGTTCCGGTGGCCATTCGGTGTTTGTACTCGTACAGGAGGCAGGAAGCTCGGGGGAAGTCCCCAGCCATGTCCATCTTGCCGGGCACGGTGTGTATGGTCACGCCCCCACTTAGCCCCGCCTCCAGCTTCTTGAGCATGCGCTCGGCCAGGTAGCGCTTGGCGTAGCCGGGGTCGGCCTCGATGTTGGCGTAGACGTCGGGCGGGGGGTTCGGCAGCTTCCACTCCAGCTCGCCGATCAGCTGGTTGATCTTGGCCTTGTCCAGGGACCCGGGACTCTCGCGGTAGCTGAGAACCACCTGTGTGCCGCACTCCCCGCGCACCGCGATGACATCACCGCTCACCAGCGCCGCGGCCCCGCCCACCGGCGGGTTAGAGACCATGACGCCCCAGCGCAGCCAATCGTAATTCTTCTGCATGATCTTTAGGAGGCTGGAGGCCTTCTCGTCATTGGGCAGCTCCCGGTTGAGGGGGAGGAACCTCTCCAGATCCTCCTGGGCCTGTTCCTTGAAGTAGGCGGCGCAGTCACGTGACGTGTCCTCCATGCGCCGGTACAGGGCGGCCATCTTGTCGGTCCAGCGGCTCATCATGAGGTGGGTGTCGCGGCCGGTCAGGGCTCCGTGGAGGAGGAGACACAGAAGCCCCGTGGCCAGCACGAAGTTCACCTGCTGGCAGAAAGCGATCATCTGCCATCGGCGGGGGCGGTGCTCGCGGATCACATGCTGCAGGAGGGTCACGTGATCGCACAGCACCGACACCCCCAGCAGGCGGTTGTAGAGGGCGTGGAGCTGCCGGTCGAGCTTGTAGCCGGTCACGTGCTCCAGGAAGACCTCCTTCTCCCGCTCCTTGTGGGCGTTGCCCGCGCGCACCGCGGCCGCCAGCTGCTGGTAGACCACGCCCACGCTATCCTCGCACTTGGTGACGTCAGCGTCCCGCATTAACCCTTTGCCCGCCGCCAGCTGCCGGTCTATAGACTCCAGGGTCTTCTTCACCAACTCGATCTCCTCGCCCGTGGCCGAACCGTTCAACTGAGCCACCAGACCCGGCAGCACCGCGCTCACTGATTGGACGAAGCCCACGGGCTCCCACGCCTTGGCGAAGACAGCCATTGGCTCTGCGGAGACACGAGGGAGGAGCTCATTATCATACCAAAGTGGGAGGGGCTAGTAACTCATTATCATACTAAGACAGCCATTGGCTCTGCGGAGACATGAGGGAGGAACTCATTATCATACCAAAGTGGGAGGGGCTAGCAACTCATTATCACACTAAGACAGCCATTGGCTCTGTGGAGACAGGAGGGAGGAACTCATTATCATACCAAAGTGGGAGGGGCTAGTAACTCATTATCATACTAAGACAGCCATTGGCTCTGCGGAGACATGAGGGAGGAACTCATTATCATACCAAAGTGGGAGGGGCTAGTAACTCATTATCATACTAAGACAGCCATTGGCTCTGCGGAGACATGAGGGAGGCGTAAAGGAGAACTCTGGACTAACCTCAAGGCAACTCATTAGCATACAAAAGCTTGGTGGGAGGAGCCAGGAACTCATTATCATAGAAAAGCTTGGTGGGAGGAGCCAGGAACTCATTATCATAGCAAAGCTTGGTGGGAGGAGCCAGAAACTCATTATCATAGCAAAGCTTGGTGGGAGGAGCCAGGAACTCATTATCATAGCAAAGTGGGAGGGGCTTGTAACTCATTACGCCAAAGCGGGAGAGGTTAGTAACTCATTATTATACCAAAGGTTCGTGATGTCACCTAGGGGCCACACACATACTAAGGGCCCCACATGTCATCCAGGGGCCACACACATACTAAGGGCCCCACATATCATCCAGGGGCCACACACATACCAAGGGCCCCACATGTCATCCAGGGGCCACACACATACTAAGGGCCCCACATATCATCCAGGGGCCACACACATACTAAGGGCCCCACATATCATCCAGGGGCCACACACATACTAAGGGCCCCACATATCATCCAGGGGCCACACACATACTAAGGGCCCCACATATCATCCAGGGGCCACACACATACCAAGGGCCCCACATGTCATCCAGGGGCCACACACATACTAAGGGCCCCACATGTCATCCAGGGGCCACACACATACTAAGGGCCCCACATATCATCCAGGGGCCACACACATACTAAGGGCCCCTCATGTCATCCAGGGGCCACACACATACTAAGGGCCCCACATATCATCCATGGGCCACACACATACTAAGGGCCCCTCATGTCATCCAGGGGCCACACACATACTAAGGGCCCCACATATCATCCAGGGGCCACACACATACTAAGGGCCCCACATATCATCCATGGGCCACACACATACTAAGGGCCCCTCATGTCATCCAGGGGCCACACACATACTAAGGGCCCCACATATCATCCATGGGCCACACACATACTAAGGGCCCCACATGTCATCCAGGGGCCACACACATACAAAGGGCCCCTCATGTCACCTAGGGGCCACACATACTAAGGGCCCCACATATCATCCAGGGGCCACACATATACTAAGGGCCCCTCATGTCACCTAGGGGCCACACACATACTAAGGGCCCCACATATCATCCAGGGGCCACACATATACTAAGGGCCCCTCATGTCATCCAGGGGCCACACACATACAAAGGGCCTCTCATGTCACCTAGGGGCCACACACATACTAAGGGCCCCTCATGTCACCTAGGGGCCACACACATACTAAGGGCCCCACATATCATCCAGGGGCCACACATATACTAAGGGCCCCTCATGTCACCTAGGGGCCACACACATACTAAGGGCCCCACATATCATCCAGGGGCCACACATATACTAAGGGCCCCTCATGTCACCTAGGGGCCACACACATACTAAGGGCCCCACATATCATCCAGGGGCCACACATATACTAAGGGCCCCTCATGTCACCTAGGGGCCACACACATACTAAGGGCCCCACATATCATCCAGGGGCCACACATATACTAAGGGCCCCTCATGTCACCTAGGGGCCACACACATACTAAGGGCCCCACATATCATCCAGGGGCCACACATATACTAAGGGCCCCTCATGTCATCCAGGGGCCACACACATACAAAGGGCCCCTCATGTCACCTAGGGGCCACACACATACTAAGGGCCCCACATATCATCCAGGGGCCACACACATACTAAGGGCCCCAATATATCATCCAGGGGCCACACACATACTAAGGGCCCCTCATGTCATTCAGGGGCCACACACATACTAAGGGCCCCTCATATAATCCAGGGGCCACACACATACTAAGGGCCCCACATATCATCCAGGGGCCACACACATACTAAGGGCCCCTCATGTCATCCAGGGACCACACACATACAAAGGGCCCCTCATGTCACCTAGGGGCCACACACATACTAAGGGCCCCACATATCATCCAGGGGCCACACACATACCAAGGGCCCCACATGTCATCCAGGGGCCACACACATACTAAGTGCCCCTCATGTCATCCAGGGGCCACACACATACTAAGGGCCCCTCATGTCATCCAGGGGCCACACACATACTAAGGGCCCCTCATGTCATCCAGGGGCCACACACATACTAAGGGCCCCACATATCATCCAGGGGCCACACACATACTAAGGGCCCCTCATGTCATCCAGGGGCCACACACATACTAAGGGCCCCTCATGTCATCCAGGGGCCACACACATACTAAGGGCCCCACATATCATCCAGGGGCCACACACATACTAAGGGCCCCACATATCATCCATGGGCCACACACATACTAAGGGCCCCTCATGTCATCCAGGGGCCACACACATACTAAGGGCCCCTCATGTCACCTAGGGGCCACACATACTAAGGGCCCCACATATCATCCAGGGGCCACACATATACTAAGGGCCCCTCATGTCACCTAGGGGCCACACACATACTAAGGGCCCCACATATCATCCAGGGGCCACACATATACTAAGGGCCCCTCATGTCATCCAGGGGCCACACACATACAAAGGGCCTCTCATGTCACCTAGGGGCCACACACATACTAAGGGCCCCACATATCATCCAGGGGCCACACACATACTAAGGGCCCCACATATCATCCAGGGGCCACACACATACTAAGGGCCCCACATATCATCCAGGGGCCACACACATACTAAGGGCCCCTCATGTCATCCAGGGGCCACACACATACTAAGGGCCCCACATATCATCCATGGGCCACACACATACTAAGGGCCCCACATATCATCCAGGGGCCACACATATACTAAGGGCCCCTCATGTCATCCAGGGGCCACACACATACTAAGGGCCCCTCATGTCATCCAGGGGCCACACACATACTAAGGGCCCCACATATCATCCATGGGCCACACACATACTAAGGGCCCCACATATCATCCAGGGGCCACACATATACTAAGGGCCCCTCATGTCACCTAGGGGCCACACACATACTAAGGGCCCCACATATCATCCAGGGGCCACACATATACTAAGGGCCCCTCATGTCACCTAGGGGCCACACACATACTAAGGGCCCCACATATCATCCAGGGGCCACACATATACTAAGGGCCCCTCATGTCACCTAGGGGCCACACACATACTAAGGGCCCCACATATCATCCAGGGGCCACACATATACTAAGGGCCCCTCATGTCATCCAGGGGCCACACACATACAAAGGGCCCCTCATGTCACCTAGGGGCCACACACATACTAAGGGCCCCACATATCATCCAGGGGCCACACATATACTAAGGGCCCCTCATGTCATCCAGGGGCCACACACATACAAAGGGCCTCTCATGTCACCTAGGGGCCACACACATACTAAGGGCCCCACATATCATCCAGGGGCCACACACATACTAAGGGCCCCAATATATCATCCAGGGGCCACACACATACTAAGCGCCCCTCATGTCATTCAGGGGCCACACACATACTAAGGGCCCCTCATATAATCCAGGGGCCACACACATACTAAGGGCCCCACATATCATCCAGGGGCCACACACATACTAAGGGCCCCTCATGTCATCCAGGGACCACACACATACAAAGGGCCCCTCATGTCATCCAGGGGCCACACACATACAAAGGGCCCCTCATGTCACCTAGGGGCCACACACATACTAAGGGCCCCACATATCATCCAGGGGCCACACACATACAAAGGGCCCCTCATGTCACCTAGGGGCCACACACATACTAAGGGCCCCACATATCATCCAGGGGCCACACACATACTAAGGGCCCCACATATCATCCAGGGGCCACACACATACCAAGGGCCCCACATGTCATCCAGGGGCCACACACATACTAAGTGCCCCTCATGTCATCCAGGGGCCACACACATACTAAGGGCCCCACATATCATCCAGGGGCCACACACATACTAAGGGCCCCAATATATCATCCAGGGGCCACACACATACTAAGGGCCCCAATATATCATCCAGGGGCCACACACATACTAAGGGCCCCAATATATCATCCAGGGGCCACACACATACTAAGGGCCCCAATATATCATCCAGGGGCCACACACATACTAAGGGCCCCTCATGTCATCCAGGGGCCACACACATACTAAGGGCCCCTCATGCCACCTAGGGGCCACACACATACTAAGGGCCCCACATATCATCCAGGGGCCACACACATACTAAGGGCCCCTCATATAATCCAGGGGCCACACACATACTAAGGGCCCCACATATCATCCAGGGGCCACACACATACTAAGGGCCCCACATGTCATCCAGGGGCCACACACATACTAAGGGCCCCACATATCATCCAGGGGCCACACACATACTAAGGGCCCCACATATCATCCAAGGGCCACACACATACTAAGGCCCCTCATGTCATCCAGGGGGCACACACATACTAAGGGCCCCACATATCATCCAGGGGCCACACACATACTAAGGGCCCCTCATGTCATCCAGGGGCCACACACATACTAAGGGCCCCTCATGTCATCCAGGGGCCACACACATACTAAGGGCCCCACATATCATCCAAGGGCCACACACATACTAAGGGCCCCTCATGTCATCCAGGGGCCACACACATACTAAGGGCCCCTCATGTCATCCAGGGGCCACACACATACTAAGGGCCCCTCATGTCATCCAGGGGCCACACACATACTAAGGGCCCCTCATGTCATCCAGGGGCCACACACATACTAAGGGCCCCACATATCATCCAGGGGCCACACACATACTAAGGGCCGCTCTCTTATACCCTCAAATGTCAATGGCCTCACATAGCATCTAGTAATATAACTCTGGGGCCCACCCATACTATGCCACCCCAATAATTCTGTAGGGCCACCCATACTATGCCACCCATACTATGCCACCCCAATAATTCTGTGGGGCCCACCCATACTATGCCACCCCAATAATTCTGTAGGGCCACCCATACTATGCTACCCCAATAATTCTGTGGGGCCCACCCATACTATGCTACCCCAATAATTCTGTAGGGCCACCCATACTATGCTACCCCAATAATTCTGTGGGGCCCACCCATACTATGCCACCCCAATAATTCTGTAGGGCCACCCATACTATGCCACCCATACTATGCCACCCCAATAATTCTGTGGGGCCCACCCATACTATGCCACCCCAATAATTCTGTAGGGCCCACCCATATTATGCCACCCATACTATGCCACCCCAATAATTCTGTAGGGCCACCCATACTATGCCACCCATACTATGCTACCCCAATAATTCTGTGGGGCCCACCCATACTATGCCACCCCAATAATTCTGCAGGGCCACCCATACTATGCCACCCCAATAATTCTGTGGGGCCCACCCATACTATGCTTTGGGGTCCCCCATACAGTCCTGCGGGGCCCACCCATTCTATGCTTCGGGGCCCACCCATACAGTCCTGCAGGGCCCACCCATACTATGCTTTGGGGCCCACCCATACTATGCTTTGGGGTCCCCCATACAGTCCTGTGGGGCCCACCCATACTATGCTTTGGGGTCCCCCATACAGTCCTGTGGGGCCCACCCATACTATGCTTTGGGGTCCCCCATACAGTCCTGTGGGGCCCACCCATACTATGCTTTGGGGTCCCCCATACAGTCCTGTGGGGCCCACCCATACTATGCTTTGGGGTCCCCCATACAGTCCTGTGGGGCCCACCCATACTATGCTTTGGGGTCCCCCATACAGTCCTGTGGGGCCCACCCATACAGTCCTGCGGGGCCCACCCATACTATGCTTTGGGGCCCACCCATACAGTCCTGCGGGGCCCACCCATACTATGCTTTGGGGTCCCCCATACAGTCCTGTGGGGCCCACCCATACAGTCCTGCGGGGCCCACCCATACAGTCCTGCGGGGCCCACCCATACTATGCTTTGGGGCCCACCCATACAGTCCTGTGGGGCCCATCCATACTATGCTTTGGGGCCCACCCCAGTCATTCTGTGGGGCCCTCACGCAATAAACATGAACCACACATTGAGCACATGGCTGGAGCCTGTTTGGGCCCCATTTACAGCAGGAAATTGTCCGGGCCCCATATTGGAGTCCTGCCTCATTCTAGCCCCTCCCCCTGTGTTCCACCAATAAACAGCTAGAGGTCCCCTTTAACAGAACACTGGCAGTGAAAGAACCCCCCCCCCCCCCGCATGAGGCCAGAGCTCCCCTTAATATGAATGAACCAATCAGGGCTGGCGCCTGGAGATACAATGTATCACTGGAGGCGGAGCAACCGCAGGTCACATGAGGGGGAGGTGACCAGTGATTAGGGGGAACTCCATGTTACAGGTGTTACATCGTACTTAAAGGGAAACTCCGCCACTCTAACATGCCATTATTATCTTAAAGGAGAACTCTGGAAACAAGCCACGACTCCTCTGTGTGTCATACAGGATTATGTTACACGCTTTACACACAGGTCTTATGGAAGAGCTTCCCCACCTCACCTGGAGAGCTTCCCCACCTCACCTGGAGAGCTTCCCCATCTCACCTGGAGAGCTTCCCCATCTCACCTGGAGAGCTTCCCCATCTCACCTGGAGAGCTTCCCCACCTCACCTGGAGAGCTTCCCCACCTCACTGGAGACCTCTACACCTCACTGGAGAGCTTCCCCACCTCACCTGGAGAGCTTCCCCACCTCACTGGAGACCTCTACACCTCACTGGAGAGCTTCCCCAACTCACTGGAGAGCTTCCCCACCTCACTGGAGACCTCTACACCTCACTGGAGAGCTTCCCAACCTCACCTGGAGACCTCTACACCTCACCTGGAGACCTCTACACCTCACCTGGAGACCTCTACACCTCACCTGGAGAGCTTCTACACCTCACCTGGAGAGCTTCTACACCTCACCTGGAGACCTCTACACCTCACCTGGAGACCTCTACACCTCACCTGGAGAGCTTCTACACCTCACCTGGAGAGCTTCTACACCTCACCTGGAGAGCTCTACACCTCACCTGGAGAGCTCTACACCTCACTGGAGAGCTTCCCAACCTCACCTGGAGACCTCTACACCTCACCTGGAGACCTCTACACCTCACCTGGAGACCTCTACACCTCACCTGGAGAGCTTCTACACCTCACCTGGAGAGCTTCTACACCTCACCTGGAGAGCTCTACACCTCACTGGAGACCTCTACACCTCACCTGGAGAGCTTCTACACCTCACCTGGAGAGCTTCTACACCTCACCTGGAGAGCTTCTACACCTCACCTGGAGAGCTCTACACCTCACTGGAGACCTCTACACCTCACCTGGAGAGCTTCTACACCTCACCTGGAGAGCTTCTACACCTCACCTGGAGAGCTCTACACCTCACTGGAGACCTCTACACCTCACCTGGAGAGCTTCCCCACCTCACTGGAGAGCTTCCTCACCTCACCTGGAGACCTCTACGCCTCACCTGGAGACCTCTACACCTCACCTGGAGAGCTCTACACCTCACCTGGAGAGCTTCCCCACCTCACCTGGAGACCTCTACACCTCACCTGGAGACCTCTACACCTCACCTGGAGAGCTTCCCCACCTCACCTGGAGACCTCTACACCTCACTGGAGACCTCTACACCTCACCTGGAGACCTCTACACCTCACCTGGAGAGCTTCCCCACCTCACTGGAGACCTCTACACCTCACCTGGAGAGCTTCCCCACCTCACTGGAGACCTCTACACCTCACCTAGAGAGCTTCCCAACCTCACCTGGAGACATCTACACCTCACTGGAGACCTCTACACCTCACCTGGAGACCTCTACACCTCACCTGGAGAGCTTCCCCACCTCACTGGAGAGCTTCCCCACCTCACCTGGAGAGCTTCCCCACCTCACCTGGAGACCTCTACACCTCACTTGGAGAGCTTCCCCACCTCACTGGAGACCTCTGCACCTCACTGGAGAGCTTCCCCACCTCACTGGAGACCTCTACACCTCACTGGAGACCTCTACACCTCACCTGGAGACCTCTACACCTCATTGGAGACCTCTACACCTCACTGGAGACCTCTACACCTCACTGGAGACCTCTACACCTCACCTGGAGAGCTTCCCCACCTCACTGGAGACCTCTACACCTCACTGGAGACCTCTACACCTCACCTGGAGACCTCTACACCTCATTGGAGACCTCTACACCTCACTGGAGAGCTTCCCCACCTCACTGGAGACCTCTACACCTCACCTGGAGACCTCTACACCTCACCTGGAGACCTCTACACCTCACTGGAGAGCTTCCCCACCTCACTGGAGACCTCTGCACCTCACCTGGAGACCTCTACACCTCACCTGGAGACCTCTACACCTCACTTGGAGAGCTTCCCCACCTCACCTGGAGACCTCTACACCTCACCTGGAGACCTCTGCACCTCACCTGGAGAGCTTCCCCACCTCACTGGAGACCTCTGCACCTCACCTGGAGAGCTTCCTCACCTCGCCCACATTTCAGATCCACTGATTGATTAGCAGGATTGGAGCGATCGGATGGATCAGACCTTCGGGCAGGTGGAGCTGTGACTTACCTGCAGGACGGGCGCTCGCTCGCTCTCTCCTGCCCGTGTGTCCTGCGTCCCGCGTCTTACCTGCGCTGTTATCAGCAGCCTGGGTCAGGTGACCAGAGACCACAGCTGCCTGGGCTGTGATTGGCCAGCTCCCCAGGTACACACCTTGCATAGGTGATGCTGAGGACACCACAAAGTCACAGCACCCCCCCCCCCTGCATGGCTGCAGAGGGGGCCCACTTACCTGCTCCCTATGGTGGGGTCCCACTGTGAGGCGGGTTCAGTTCCACATCATTATGGAATGATCATGCAGTCATTAATCCGGACCTTCACCAGGATTTATTGAGAAGCCCAAACCCTTATAAAACGATTCCCCAGCATCTAATATTAATATATTTTAAGTTTTTGGTCACTTACTTATTATTCTTTCCCCCACTGGGCTGCAACTGCAACTCTGTTCAGGACTCTAGGATACGGGAGCCGCCATCTTGCCTCAGAAGCATCACACTTACTGAGGAGAGTGGGATAAAGTACAGGGGGCGGGGTTATAGCTGTGCTTTGCTCACACACAGCAGAGCTGGGGTCAGGAAAAGGTCAGCAATCCCAGAATGCAGAGCAGCACAGTCAGAAGACACTTCCTGTTTGCAGGCTGCCTGATGCTCCATGAGCCGCCATCTTGGATGTTTAAAGGCTCATAACATGCAGTAGATGCAGGTAGGATGATATTTATTGTTAGCAATCTGTATGTACAGGGTGTGGGAAACATATAAGATAGGCTCTTATTCAGGGTGAGGGTCTGGATTAATGTGAGCAATCTGTATGTACAGGGTGTGGGAAACATATAAGATAGGCTCTTATTCAGGGTGAAGGTTCCGGATTAATGTGGGCAATCTGTATGTACAGGGTGTGGGAAACATATAAGATAGGCTCTTATTCAGGGTGAGGGTCTGGATTAATGTGAGCAATCTGTATGTACAGGGTGTGGGAAACATATAAGATAGGCTCTTATTCAGGGTGAGGGTCCGGATTAATGTGGGCAATCTGTATGTACAGGAGGGAAACATATAACATAGGCTCTTATTCAGGGTGAAGGTCCGGATTAATGTGAGCAATCTGTATGTACAAGGCGGAAACATACAAGATAGGCTCTTATTCACGGTGAGGGTCCGGATTAATGTGACCAATCTGTATGTACAGGATGTGGGAAACATATAAGATAGGCTCTTATTCAGGGTGAGGATCCGGAATAATGTGGGCAATCTGTATGTACGGGGGGGGACATCAAGATAGGCTTTTGTTCAGGGTGATGGTCCGGATTAATGTGAGCAATCTGTATGTACAGGAGGGAAACATACAAGATAGGCTCTTATTCAGGATGAGGGTCCAGATTAATGTGAGCAATCTGTATGTACAGGGGGGGAACATATAAGATAGGCTCTTATTCAGGGTGAAGGTCTGGATTAATGTGGGCAATCTGTATGTACAGGGTGAGGGAAACATACAAGATAGGCTCTTATTCAGGGTGAAGGTCTGGATTAATGTGGGCAATCTGTATGTACAGGGTGTGGGAAACATATAAGATAGGCTCTTATTCAGGGTGAAGGTCCGGATTAATGTGAGCAATCTGTATGTACAGGGTGTGGGAAACATATAAGATAGGCTCTTATTCAGGGTGAAGGTCTGGATTAATGTGGGCAATCTGTATGTACAGGGGGAAACATATAAGATAGGCTCTTATTCAGGGTGAAGGTCCGGATTAATGTGAGCAATCTGTATGTACAGGGTGTGGGAAACGTATAAGATAGGCTCTTATTCAGGGTGAGGGTCCGGATTAATGTGAGCAATCTGTATGTACAGGGTGTGGGAAACATATAAGATAGGCTCTTATTCAGGGTGAAGGTCTGGATTAATGTGAGCAATCTGTATGTACAGGGTGTGGGAAACATATAAGATAGGCTCTTATTCAGGGTGAAGGTCTGGATTAATGTGGGCAATCTGTATGTACAGGAGGGAAACATATAAGATAGGCTCTTATTCAGGGTGAAGGTCCGGATTAATGTGGGCAATCTGTATGTACAAGGCGGAAACATACAAGATAGGCTCTTATTCACGGTGAGGGTCCGGATTAATGTGGGCAATCTGTATGTACAGGGGGGGGCATACAACATAGGCTCTTATTCAGGGTGAGGATCCGGAATAATGTGAGCAATCTGTATGTACAGGGTGAGGGAAACATATAAGATAGGCTCTTCTTCAGGGTGAAGGTCCGGAATAATATGGGCAATCTATATGTACAGGGTGTGGGAAACATATAAGATAGGCTCTTATTCAGGGTGAAGGTCCGGATTAATGTGGGCAATCTGTATGTACGGGGGGGGGGGACATACAAGATAGGCTTTTGTTCAGGGTGAAGGTCCGGATTAATGTGGGCAATCTGTATGTACAGGGGGGAAACATATAAGATAGGCTCTTATTCAGGGTGAGGATCCGGAATAATGTGAGCAATCTGTATGTACAGGGTGAGGGAAACATATAAGATAGGCTCTTCTTCAGGGTGAAGGTCCGGAATAATATGGGCAATCTATATGTACAGGGTGTGGGAAACATATAAGATAGGCTCTTATTCAGGGTGAAGGTCCGGATTAATGTGGGCAATCTGTATGTACGGGGGGGGGGGGGGACATACAAGATAGGCTTTTGTTCAGGGTGAAGGTCCAGATTAATGTGAGCAATCTGTATGTACAGGAGGGAAACATACAAGATAGGCTCTTATTCAGGGTGAGGGTCCGGATTAATGTGAGCAATCTGTATGTACAGGGGGGAAACATACAAGATAGGCTCTTATTCAGGGTGAGGGTCCGGATTAATGTGAGCAATCTGTATGTACAGGGTGTGGGAAACATATAAGATAGGCTCTTCTTATTCAGGGTGAAGGTCCAGATTAATGTGGGCAATCTGTATGTACAGGGGGGAAACATACAAGATAGGCTCTTCTTATTCAGGGTGAAGGTCCGGATTAATGAGCAGCACATAAGAGCTTCCTGTCTCCCTATAGCAGAAATTCCGGCCCCTGATTGGCAGCTGGAGGATGGCAACGGTCCCAGCTTCCACATTTAGGAGACAATGAATGGCCACGCCCACTAGCAAGTCCCACCCACATCAGCGAATACAATGTAGCGGATATGTCAGTGTGACATTGTCCCAATGTCGCCGCTATCAGCCAATCGCGTGCAGATAAGAGGGACAATGTAATCTCACCTCCCGCCACCTCCAATGTCACCCACTGGCTGCTGGGTAATGAGGTATAACCAGGTTTCTATACCTCCCAGCCTCACTTAAAGGGGAACTCCGGAGGCCCTGGAGTCTTAAGAATTTCTAGGGCCACCCGAGTCTTGGGGCATCACATGTTGATGGCTGAAGCCACGCCCCCTCATTGAGGGATGGCTGAAGCCACGCCCCCTCATTGAGGGATGGATGAAGCCACGCCCACTCATTGAGGGATGGATGAAGCCACGCCCCCATCGAGGGATGGATGAAGCCACGCCCCCCATTGAGGGATGGATGAAGCCACGCCCCCTCATCGAGGGATGGATGAAGCCACGCCCCCATTGAGGGATGGATGAAGCCACGCCCCCCATTGAGGGATGGATGAAGCCACGCCCCCTCATTGAGGGATGGATGAAGCCACGCCCCCTCATTGAGGGATAGATGAAGCCACACTCTATCATTGAGGGATAGATGAAGCCACACTCTATCATTGAGGGATAGATGAAGCCACACTCTATCATTGAGGAATGGATGAAGCCACGCCCCCTCATTGAGGGATGGATGAAGCCACGCCCCCATTGAGGGATGGATGAAGCCACACCCCTCATTGTGGGATGGATGAAGCCACGCCCCCTCATTGAGGGATGGATGAAGCCACGCTCTCTCATTGAGGGATAGATGAAGCCACACCCCCTCATTGAGGGATAGATGAAGCCCCGCCCCCTCATTAAGGGATAGATGAAGCCACACTCTCTCATTGAGAGACAGATGAAGCCACATTCTATCATTGAGGGATGGATGAAGCCACGCTCTCTCATTGAGGGATAGATGAAGCCACACCCCCTCATTGAGGGATAGATGAAGCCCCGCCCCCTCATTAAGGGATAGATGAAGCCACGCTCTCTTATTGAGGGATAGATGAAGCCCCACCCCCTCATTAAGGGATAGATGAAGCCACATTCTCTCATTGAGGGATAGATGAAGCCACGCCTCCTCATTGAGGGATGGATGAAGCCACGCTCTCTTATTGAGGGATAGATGAAGCCCCGCCCCCTCATTAAGGGATAGATGAAGCCACACTCTCTTATTGAGGGATAGATGAAGCCCCGCCCCCTCATTAAGGGATAGATGAAGCCACATTCTCTCATTGAGGGATAGATGAAGCCACGCTTTCTCATTGAGGGATAGATGAAGCCACGCTCTCTCATTGAGGGATAGATGAAGCCACACTCTCTCATTGAGGGATAGATGAAGCCACACTCTCTCATTGAGGGATAGATGAAGCCACGCTCTCTCATTGAGGGATATATGAAGCCACGCTCTCTCATTGAGGGATAGATGAAGCCACGCCCCCTCATTGAGGGATAGATGAAGCCACGCTCTCTCATTGAGGGATAGATGAAGCCACGCTCTCTTATTGAGGGATGGATAAAGCCACGCTCTCTTATTGAGGGATAGATGAAGCCACGCCCCCTCATTGAGGGATAGATGAAGCCACGCCTCCTCATTGAGGGATGGATGAAGCCACGCTCTCTTATTGAGGGATAGATGAAGCCACGCTCTCTCATTGAGGGATAGATGAAGCCACGCCCCCTCATTGAGGGATAGATGAAGCCACGCCTCCTCATTGAGGGATGGGTGAAGCCACGCTCTCTTATTGAGGGATAGATGAAGCCACGCTCTCTCATTGAGGGATAGATGAAGCCACGCCCCCTCATTGAGGGATAGATGAAGCCACGCCTCCTCATTGAGGGATGGGTGAAGCCACGCTCTCTTATTGAGGGATAGATGAAGCCACGCTCTCTCATTGAGGGATAGATGAAGCCACGCTCTCTCATTGAGGGATAGATGAAGCCACGCTCTCTCATTGAGGGATAGATGAAGCCACGCTCTCTCATTGAGGGATAGATGAAGCCACGCTCTCTCATTGAGGGATAGATGAAGCCACGCCTCCTCATTGAGGGATGGATGAAGCCACGCTCTCTCATTGAGGGATAGATGAAGCCACGCTCTCTCATTGAGGGATAGATGAAGCCACGCTCTCTCATTGAGGGATAGATGAAGCCACGCTCTCTTATTGAGGGATAGATGAAGCCACGCTCTCTCATTGAGGGATAGATGAAGCCACGCTCTCTTATTGAGGGATAGATGAAGCCACGCTCTCTCATTGAGGGATAGATGAAGCCACGCTCTCTCATTGAGGGATAGATGAAGCCACGCTCTCTTATTGAGGGATAGATGAAGCCACGCTCTCTCATTGAGGGATAGATGAAGCCACGCTCTCTCATTGAGGGATAGATGAAGCCACGCTCTCTCATTGAGGGATAGATGAAGCCACGCTCTCTCACTGAGGGATAGATGAAGCCACGCTCTCTCATTGAGGGATAGATGAAGCCACGCTCTCTCATTGAGGGATAGATGGAGCCACGCTCTCTCATTGAGGGATAGATGGAGCCACGCCCCCTCATTGAGGGATAGATGGAGCCACGCTCTCTCATTGAGGGATAGATGGAGCCACGCCCCCTCATTGAGGGATAGATGAAGCCACGCCTCCTCATTGAGGGATAGATGAAGCCACGCTCTCTCATTGAGGGATAGATGGAGCCACGCTCTCTCATTGAGGGATAGATGAAGCTACACTCTCTCATTGAGGGATAGATGAAGCCACGCTCTCTCATTGAGGGATAGATGAAGCCACGCTCTCTCATTGAGGGATAGATGGAGCCACGCCCCCTCATTGAGGGATAGATGAAGCCACGCCTCCTCATTGAGGGATAGATGAAGCCACGCTCTCTCATTGAGGGATAGATGGAGCCACGCTCTCTCATTGAGGGATAGATGGAGCCACGCTCTCTCATTGAGGGATAGATGAAGCCACACTCTCTCATTGAGGGATAGATGGAGCCACGCTCTCTCATTGAGGGATGGATGAAGCCACGCCCCCTCATTGAGGGATAGATGAAGCCACGCTCTCTCATTGAGGGATAGATGAAGTCACGCTCTCTCATTGAGGGATAGATGAAGCCACGCCCCCTCATTGAGGGATAGATGAAGCCACACTCTCTCATTGAGGGATAGATGAAGCCACGCTCTCTCATTGAGGGATAGATGAAGCCACGCCCCCTCATTGAGGGATAGATGAAGCCACACTCTCTCATTGAGGGATAGATGAAGCCACGCTCTCTCATTGAGGGATAGATGAAGCCACACTCTCTTATTGAGGGATGGATGAAGCCACGCTCTCTTATTGAGGGATAGATGAAGCCACGCCCCCTCATTGAGGGATAGATGAAGCCACGCTCTCTCATTGAGGGATAGATGAAGCCACACTCTCTTATTGAGGGATGGATGAAGCCACGCTCTCTTATTGAGGGATAGATGAAGCCACGCCCCCTCATTGAGGGATAGATGAAGCCACGCCTCCTCATTGAGGGATGGATGAAGCCACGCTCTCTTATTGAGGGATAGATGAAGCCACGCTCTCTCATTGAGGGATAGATGAAGCCACGCCCCCTCATTGAGGGATAGATGAAGCCACGCCTCCTCATTGAGGAATGGATGAAGCCACGCTCTCTTATTGAGGGATAGATGAAGCCACGCTCTCTTATTGAGGGATAGATGAAGCCACGCTCTCTCATTGAGGGATAGATGAAGCCACGCCCCCTCATTGAGGGATAGATGAAGCCACGCCTCCTCATTGAGGGATGGATGAAGCCACGCTCTCTCATTGAGGGATAGATGAAGCCACGCTCTCTCATTGAGGGATAGATGAAGCCACGCTCTCTCATTGAGGGATAGATGAAGCCACGCTCTCTCATTGAGGGATAGATGAAGCCACGCTCTCTCATTGAGGGATAGGTGAAGCCACGCCTCCTCATTGAGGGATGGATGAAGCCACGCTCTCTTATTGAGGGATAGATGAAGCCACGCTCTCTCATTGAGGGATAGATGAAGCCACGCTCTCTCATTGAGGGATAGATGAAGCCACGCTCTCTCATTGAGGGATAGATGAAGCCACGCTCTCTCATTGAGGGATAGATGAAGCCACGCTCTCTCATTGAGGGATAGATGGAGCCACGCCCTCTCATTGAGGGATAGATGGAGCCACGCCCCCTCATTGAGGGATAGATGAAGCCACGCCTCCTCATTGAGGGATAGATGAAGCCACGCTCTCTCATTGAGGGATAGATGGAGCCACGCTCTCTCATTGAGGGATAGATGAAGCTACACTCTCTCATTGAGGGATAGATGAAGCCACACTCTCTCATTGAGGGATAGATGAAGCCACGCTCTCTCATTGAGGGATAGATGGAGCCACGCCCCCTCATTGAGGGATAGATGAAGCCACACTCTCTCATTGAGGGATAGATGAAGCCACGCTCTCTCATTGAGGGATAGATGAAGCCACGCTCTCTCATTGAGGGATAGATGAAGCCACACTCTCTCATTGAGGGATAGATGAAGCCACGCCCCCTCATTGAGGGATAGATGAAGCCACACTCTCTCATTGAGGGATAGATGAAGCCACGCTCTCTCATTGAGGGATAGATGAAGCCACGCTCTCTCATTGAGGGATAGATGAAGCCACGCCTCCTCATTGAGGGATAGATGAAGCCACACCCTCTCATTGAGGGATAGATGAAGCCACGCCCCCTCATTGAGGGATAGATGAAGCCACACTCTCTCATTGAGGGATAGATGAAGCCACGCCCCCTCATTGAGGGATAGATGAAGCCACGCCCCCTCATTGAGGGATAGATGAAGCCACACTCTCTCATTGAGGGATAGATGAAGCCACGCCCCCTCATTGAGGGATAGATGAAGCCACGCCCCCTGATTGAGGGATAGATGAAGCCACACTCTCTCATTGAGGGATAGATGAATCCACACTTTCTCATTGAGGGATAGATGAAGCCACACCCTCTCATTGAGGGATAGATGAAGCCACGCCCCCTGATTGAGGGATAGATGAAGCCACACCCTCTCATTGAGGGATAGATGAAGCCACGCCCCCTGATTGAGGGATAGATGAAGCCACACTCTCTCATTGAGGGATAGATGAAGCCACACCCTCTCATTGAGGGATATATGAAGCCACACCCCCTCATTGAGGGATAGATGAAGCCACGCCCCCTGATTGAGGGATAGATGAAGCCACACTCTCTCATTGAGGGATAGATGAAGCCACGCTCTCTCATTGAGGGATAGATGAAGCCACACCCCCTCATTGAGGGATAGATGAAGCCACGCCCCCTGATTGAGGGATAGATGAAGCCACACTCTCTCATTGAGGGATAGATGAAGCCACGCTCTCTCATTGAGGGATAGATGAAGCCACGCCCCCTCATTGAGGGATAGATGAAGCCACACTCTCTCATTGAGGGATAGATGAAGCCACACCCTCTCATTGAGGGATAGATGAAGCCACGCCCCCTCATTGAGGGATAGATGAAGCCACGCCCCCTCATTGAGGAATAGATGAAGCCACACCCCCTCATTGAAGGATAGATGAAGCCACGCCCCCTGATTGAGGGATAGATGAAGCCACACTCTCTCATTGAGGGATAGATGAAGCCACGCCCCCTGATTGAGGGATAGATGAAGCCACACTCTCTCATTGAGGGATAGATGAAGCCACGCCCCCTGATTGAGGGATAGATGAAGCCACACCCCCTCATTGAGGGATAGATGAAGCCACGCCCCCTGATTGAGGGATAGATGAAGCCACACTCTCTCATTGAGGGATAGATGAAGCCACACCCTCTCATTGAGGGATAGATGAAGCCACACCCCCTCATTGAGGAATAGATGAAGCCACGCCCCCTAATTGAGGGATAGATGAAGCCACACTCTCTCATTGAGGGATAGATGAAGCCACACCCCCTCATTGAGGGATAGATGAAGCCACACCCTCTCATTGAGGGATAGATGAAGCCACACCCCTTCATTGAGGGATAGATGAAGCCACGCCCCCTGATTGAGGGATAGATGAAGCCACACTCTGTCATTGAGGGATAGATGAAGCCACACCCTCTCATTGAGGGATAGATGAAGCCACGCCCCCTCATTGAGGGATAGATGAAGCCACGCCCCCTCATTGAGGGATAGATGAAGCCACACCCCCTCATTGAGGGATAGATGAAGCCACGCCCCCTGATTGAGGGATAGATGAAGCCACACTCTCTCATTGAGGGATAGATGAAGCCACGCCCCCTGATTGAGGGATAGATGAAGCCACACTCTCTCATTGAGGGATAGATGAAGCCACGCCCCCTGACTGAGGGATAGATGAAGCCACACCCCCTCATTGAGGGATAGATGAAGCCACGCCCCCTGATTGAGGGATAGATGAAGCCACACTCTCTCATTGAGGGATAGATGAAGCCACACCCTCTCATTGAGGGATAGATGAAGCCACACCCCCTCATTGAGGGATAGATGAAGCCACGCCCCCTGATTGAGGGATAGATGAAGCCACACTCTCTCATTGAGGGATAGATGAAGCCACGCTCTCTCATTGAGGGATAGATGAAGCCACACCCCCTCATTGAGGGATAGATGAAGCCACGCCCCCTGATTGAGGGATAGATGAAGCCACACTCTCTCATTGAGGGATAGATGAAGCCACACCCTCTCATTGAGGGATAGATGAAGCCACACACCCTCATTGAGGGATAGATGAAGCCACGCCCCCTGATTGAGGGATAGATGAAGCCACACTCTCTCATTGAGGGATAGATGAAGCCACGCCCCCTGATTGAGGCATAGATGAAGCCACACACCCTCATTGAGGGATAGATGAAGCCACGCCCCCTGATTGAGGGATAGATGAAGCCACACTCTCTCATTGAGGGATAGATGAAGCCACGCCCCCTGATTGAGGGATAGATGAAGCCACACTCTCTCATTGAGGGATAGATGAAGCCACGCCCCCTGATTGAGGGATAGATGAAGCCACGCTCTCTCATTGAGGGATAGATGAAGCCACGCCCCCTCATTGAGGGATAGATGAAGCCACGCTCTCTCATTGAGGGATAGATGAAGCCACGCCCCCTCATTGAGGGATAGATGAAGCCACGCCCCCTCATTGAGGGATAGATGAAGCCACACTCTCTCATTGAGGGATAGATGAAGCCACACCCTCTCATTGAGGGATAGATGAAGCCACGCCCCCTCATTGAGGGATAGATGAAGCCACGCCCCCTCATTGAGGGATAGATGAAGCCACACTCTCTCATTGAGGGATAGATGAAGCCACACCCTCTCATTGAGGGATAGATGAAGCCACGCCCCCTCATTGAGGGATAGATGAAGCCATACTCTCTCATTGAGGGATAGATGAAGCCACGCCCTCTCATTGAGGGATAGATGAAGCCACACCCTCTCAATGAGGGATAGATGAAGCCACGCCCCCTCATTGAGGGATAGATGAAGCCACACTCTCTCATTGAGGGATAGATGAAGCCACACCCTCTCATTGAGGGATAGATGAAGCCACGCCCCCTCATTGAGGGATAGATGAAGCCCTGAATAAGAGCCTATCTTATATGTTTCCCACACCCTGTACATACAGATTGCCCACTTTAATCCGGACCCTCACCCTGAATAAGAGCCTATCTTATATGTTTCGCTCCTGTACATACAGATTGCCCACATTAATCCGGACCTTCACCCTGAATAAGAGCCTATCTTATATGTTTCCCCCCTGTACATACAGATTTGCCACATTAATCCGGACCTTCACCCTGAACAAGAGCCTATCTTATATGTTTTCCACACCCTGTACATACAGATTGCCCACATTAATCCGGACCCTCACCCTGAATAAGAGCCTATTTTATATGTTTCACTCCTGTACACACAGATTGCCCACATTAATCCGGACCTTCACCCTGAATAAGAGCCTATTTTATATGTTTCCCTCACCCTGTAAATACAGATTTGCCACATTAATCCGGACCTTCACCCTGAATAAGAGCCTATCTTATATGTTTCCCACACCCTGTACATACAGATTGCCCACATTAATCCGGACCTTCACCCTGAACAAGAGCCTATCTTATATGTTTCGCACACCCTGTACATACAGATTGCCCACATTAATCCGGACCCTCACCCTGAATAAGAGCCTATCTTATATGTTTCCCACACCCTGTACATACAGATTGCTCACATTAATCCGGACCCTCACTCTGAATAAGAGCCTATCTTATATGTTTCCCACACCCTGTACATACAGATTGCTCACATTAATCCGGACCTTCACCCTGAATAAGAGCCTATCTTATATGTTTCCCACACCCTGTAAATACAGATTGCCCACATTAATCCGGACCCTCACCCTGAATAAGAGCCTATCTTATATGTTTCACTCCTGTACATACAGATTGCCCACATTAATCCGGACCCTCACCCTGAATAAGAGCCTATCTTATATGTTTCCCCCTGTACATACAGATTGCTCACATTAATCCGGACCTTCACCCTGAATAAGAGCCTATCTTATATGTTTCCCCCTGTACATACAGATTGCTCACATTAATCCGGACCCTCACCCTGAATAAGAGCCTATCTTATATGTTTCACTCCTGTACATACAGATTGCCCACATTAATCCGGACCCTCACCCTGAATAAGAGCCTATCTTATATGTTTCCCCCTGTACATACAGATTGCTCACATTAATCCGGACCCTCACCCTGAATAAGAGCCTATCTTGTATGTTTCCCTCCTGTACATACAGATTGCTCACATTAATCCGGACCCTCACCCTGAATAAGAGCCTATCTTATATGTTTCCCTCCTGTACATACAGATTGCTCACATTAATCCGGACCTTCACCCTGAACAAAAGCCTATCTTGTATGTCCCCCCCCCCCGTACATACAGATTGCCCACATTAATCCGGACCTTCACCCTGAATAAGAGCCTATCTTATATGTTTCCCACACCCTGTACATACAGATTGCCCACATTAATCCGGACCTTCACTCTGAATAAGAGCCTATCTTATATGTTTCCCACACCCTGTACATACAGATTGCTCACATTAATCCGGACCCTCACCCTGAATAAGAGCCTATCTTATATGTTTCCCACACCCTGTACATACAGATTGCTCACATTAAAAATCATCCTACCTGCATCTACTGCATGTTATGAGCCTTTAAATATCGAAGATGGCGCCTCATGGAGCATCAGGCAGCCTGCAAATAGGAAGTGCCTTCTGACTCTGGGGTTGCTGACCTTTTCCTGACCCCAGCTCTGCCCTGTCAGAGCAAAGCACCGCTATAACTCCGCCCCCTGCACTTTATTATTATTATTGTTTATTTATATAGCGCCATCATCTTCCGTAGCGCTTTACAAAGTAGTAATTATAGACAGGGTAGAAACATACGGTACATATACCATTTCAAATGCAGTTTTACAGAGTTGACAGTGGATATTCTGAGTACAAGATACAATAGAGGAGAGAGCCCCGCCCCCGAGGAGCTGACAGGATGAGGAGGGAAGACGAGGGGGAAGGATCACACACAGTCAGTATTGAGCTTTGTGCCCTTTAGAAGATTGGATTATATGATTGTCTAAATATGTGAGTTTTAAGGGCGCCTTTGAAGGTTTTGAGGGTTGTGGAGTGGCGGATTGGGTGGGGGAGGGCATTCCAGAATATTGGGGTTGCACGTGAGAAGTCCTGGAGGCGGGCGTGAGAGGAGGTGACCAGGGTGGAGGACAGGAGAAGGTCAGCAGCAGAGAGGAGAGGAGGTGACCAGAGTGGAGGACAGGAGAAGGTCAGCAGCAGAGCATGAGAGGAGGTGACCAGGGTGGAGGACAGGAGAAGGTCAGCAGCAGAGCATGAGAGGAGGTGACCAGGGAGGAGGACAGGAGAAGGTCGGCAGCAGAGAGGAGAGGAGGTGACCAGGGTGGAGGACAGGAGAAGGTCAGCAGCAGAGCATGAGAGGAGGTGACCAGGGAGGAGGACAGGAGAAGGTCAGCAGCAGAACATGAGAGGAGGTGACCAGGGAGGAGGACAGGAGAAGGTCAGCAGCAGAGCATGAGAGGAGGTGACCAGGGTGGAGGACAGGAGAAGGTCAGCAGCAGAGCATGAGAGGAGGTGACCAGGGTGGAGGACAGGAGAAGGTCGGCAGCAGAGAGGAGAGGAGGTGACCAGGGTGGAGGACAGGAGAAGGTCAGCAGCAGAGCATGAGAGGAGGTGACCAGGGAGGAGGACAGGAGAAGGTCAGCAGCAGAGCATGAGAGGAGGTGACCAGGGTGGAGGACAGGAGAAGGTCGGCAGCAGAGAGGAGAGCATGAGAGGAGGTGACCAGGGAGGAGGACAGGAGAAGGTCGGCAGCAGAACATGAGAGGAGGTGACAAGGGTGGAGGACAGGAGAAGGTCAGCAGAAGAACATGAGAGGAGGTGACCAGGGTGGAGGACAGGAGAAGGTCGGCAGCAGAGAGGAGAGGAGGTGACCAGGGTGGAGGACAGGAGAAGGTCAGCAGCAGAGCATGAGAGGAGGTGACCAGGGAGGAGGACAGGAGAAGGTCAGCAGCAGAGCATGAGAGGAGGTGACCAGGGTGGAGGACAGGAGAAGGTCGGCAGCAGAGCATGAGAGGAGGTGACCAGGGAGGAGGACAGGAGAAGGTCGGCAGCAGAGAGGAGAGCATGAGAGGAGGTGACCAGGGAGGAGGACAGGAGAAGGTCGGCAGCAGAACATGAGAGGAGGTGACAAGGGTGGAGGACAGGAGAAGGTCAGCAGAAGAACATGAGAGGAGGTGACCAGGGTGGAGGACAGGAGAAGGTCGGCAGCAGAGAGGAGAGGAGGTGACCAGGGTGGAGGACAGGAGAAGGTCAGCAGCAGAGCATGAGAGGAGGTGACCAGGGAGGAGGACAGGAGAAGGTCGGCAGCAGAGAGGAGAGGAGGTGACCAGGGTGGAGGACAGGAGAAGGTCGGCAGCAGAGAGGAGAGGAGGTGACCAGGGTGGAGGACAGGAGAAGGTCGGCAGCAGAGAGGAGAGGAGGTGACCAGGGAGGAGGACAGGAGAAGGTCGGCAGCAGAGCATGAGAGGAGGTGACCAGGGTGGAGGACAGGAGAAGGTCAGCAGCAGAGAGGAGAGCATGAGAGGAGGTGACCAGGGAGGAGGACAGGAGAAGGTCGGCAGCAGAGCATGAGAGGAGGTGACCAGGGAGGAGGACAGGAGAAGGTCGGCAGCAGAGCATGAGAGGAGGTGACCAGGGAGGAGGACAGGAGAAGGTCGGCAGCAGAGCATGAGAGGAGGTGACCAGGGTGGAGGACAGGAGAAGGTCAGCAGCAGAGCGTGAGAGGAGGTGACCAGGGAGGAGGACAGGAGAAGGTCAGCAGCAGAGAGGAGAGCATGAGAGGAGGTGACCAGGGTGGAGGACAGGAGAAGGTCGGCAGCAGAGCATGAGAGGAGGTGACCAGGGTGGAGGACAGGAGAAGGTCAGCAGCAGAGCGTGAGAGGAGGTGACCAGGGAGGAGGACAGGAGAAGGTCAGCAGCAGAGAGGAGAGCATGAGAGGAGGTGACCAGGGTGGAGGACAGGAGAAGGTCGGCAGCAGAGCATGAGAGGAGGTGACCAGGGTGGAGGACAGGAGAAGGTCGGCAGCAGAGCGTGAGAGGAGGTGACCAGGGAGGAGGACAGGAGAAGGTCAGCAGCAGAGCGTGAGAGGAGGTGACCAGGGAGGAGGACAGGAGAAGGTCAGCAGCAGAGAGGAGAGCATGAGAGGAGGTGACCAGGGTGGAGGACAGGAGAAGGTCAGCAGCAGAGCATGAGAGGAGGTGACCAGGGTGGAGGACAGGAGAAGGTCAGCAGCAGAGAGGAGAACATGAGAGGAGGTGACCAGGGTGGAGGACAGGAGAAGGTCGGCAGCAGAGCATGAGAGGAGGTGACCAGGGTGGAGGACAGGAGAAGGTCGGCAGCAGAGCATGAGAGGAGGTGACCAGGGTGGAGGACAGGAGAAGGTCAGCAGCAGAGCATGAGAGGAGGTGACCAGGGTGGAGGACAGGAGAAGGTCAGCAGCAGAACATGAGAGGAGGTGACCAGGGTGGAGGACAGGAGAAGGTCAGCAGCAGAACATGAGAGGAGGTGACCAGGGTGGAGGACAGGAGAAGGTCAGCAGCAGAGCATGAGAGGAGGTGACCAGGGTGGAGGACAGGAGAAGGTCAGCAGCAGAGCATGAGAGGAGGTGACCAGGGTGGAGGACAGGAGAAGGTCAGCAGCAGAGCATGAGAGGAGGTGACCAGGGTGGAGGACAGGAGAAGGTCGGCAGCAGAGCGGAGGCTGCGTCTAGGTTGATACTGTTGGATTAGAGATGAGATGTAGGGGGAGGGGCCTGGTTGGACAGAGCTTTGTAGGTGAGGGTTAGAGTTTTGAACAGGATTCGCTGTGGGACTGGCAGCCAGTGTAGGGATTGGCAGAGAGGCGCAGAGCTGGAGGAGCGAGAGGAGAGATGGATGAGGCGAGCAGCAGAGTTCAGGATAGATTGGAGGGATGGAGGAGCAGAGCTGGAGGAGCGAGAGGAGAGATGGATGAGGCGAGCAGTGGAGTTCAGGATAGATTGGAGGGATGGAGGAGCAGAGCTGGAGGAGCGAGAGGAGAGATGGATGAGGCGAGCAGCAGAGTTCAGGATAGATTGGAGGGATGGAGGAGCAGAACTGGAGGAGCGAGAGGAGAGATGGATGAGGCGAGCAGCAGAGTTCAGGATAGATTGGAGGGATGGAGGAGCGAGAGGAGAGATGGATGAGGCGAGCAGCAGAGGTCAGGATAGATTGGAGGGATGGAGGAGCAGAGCTGGAGGAGCGAGAGGAGAGATGGATGAGGCGAGCAGCAGAGTTCAGGATAGATTGGAGGGATGGAGGAGCAGAGCTGGAGGAGCCAGAGGAGAGATGGATGAGGCGAGCAGCAGAGTTCAGGATAGATTGGAGGGATGGAGGAGCGAGAGGAGAGATGGATGAGGCGAGCAGCAGAGTTCAGGATAGATTGGAGGGATGGAGGAGCAGAGCTGGGGGAGCGAGAGGAGAGATGGATGAGGCGAGCAGCAGAGTTCAGGATAGATTGGAGGGATGGAGGAGCAGAGCTGGGGGAGCGAGAGGAGAGATGGATGAGGCGAGCAGCAGAGTTCAGGATAGATTGGAGGGATGGAGGAGCAGAGCTGGGGGAGCGAGAGGAGAGATGGATGAGGCGAGCAGCAGAGCTCAGGATAGATTGGAGGGATGGAGGAGCAGAGCTGGGGGAGCGAGAGGAGAGATGGATGAGGCGAGCAGCAGAGCTCAGGATAGATTGGAGGGATGGAGGAGCAGAGCTGGGGGAGCGAGAGGAGAGATGAATGAGGCGAGCAGCAGAGTTCAGGATAGATTGGAGGGATGGAGGAGCAGAGCTGGAGGAGCAAGAGGAGAGATGGATGAGGTGAGCAGCAGAGTTCAGGATAGATTGGAGGGATGGAGGAGCAGAGCTGGAGGAGCGAGAGGAGAGATGGATGAGGCGAGCAGCAGAGCTCAGGATAGATTGGAGGGATGGAGGAGCGGGAGGAGAGATGGATGAGGCGAGCAGCAGAGCTCAGGATAGATTGGAGGGATGGAGGAGCGAGAGGAGAGATGGATGAGGCGAGCAGCAGAGTTCAGGATAGATTGGAGGGATGGAGGAGCAGAGCTGGAGGAGCGAGAGGAGAGATGGATGAGGCGAGCAGCAGAGTTCAGGATAGATTGGAGGGGTGGAGGAGCGAGAGGAGAGATGGATGAGGCGAGCAGCAGAGCTCAGGATAGATTGGAGGGATGGAGGAGCGAGAGGAGAGATGGATGAGGCGAGCAGCAGAGCTCAGGATAGATTGGAGGGATGGAGGAGCAGAGCTGGAGGAGCCATAGGAGAGATGGATGAGGCGAGCAGCAGAGCTCAGGATAGATTGGAGGGATGGAGGAGCGAGAGGAGAGATGGATGAGGCGAGCAGCATAGTTCAGGATAGATTGGAGGGATGGAGGAGCAGAGCTGGAGGAGCGAGAGGAGAGATGGATGAGGCGAGCAGCAGAGTTCAGGATAGATTGGAGGGATGGAGGCGCGAGAGGAGAGATGGATGAGGCGAGCAGCAGAGCTCAGGATAGATTGGATGGATGCCAGTCTGCCACAAAGAAGGATGTTGCAGTAATCCAGACGGGATATGACCAGGGCATGCACTAACATTTTAGTGGTGTCAGGTGAGAGGAAAGGACGGATGCGGGAGATGTTTTTAAGTTGGAGGCGACAGGAGGTGGCCAGGATGTGAATATGTGGTGTGAGGAAGGGGCAGGGCCAGGAGATGATAGGAGGCGGGGCCAGGGAGTGAATATGTGATGTGAGGAAGGGGCGGGGCCAGGAGATGATAGGAGGCGGGGCCAGGGAGTGAATATGTGGTGTGAAAGAGAGGGCAGAGTCCAGAATGACTCCCAGGCACAGAGCTTGGGGAGTTGCTGTTAGTGTGTAATTGTTACCAGTGATAGACGTGTTAGAGAGGGGAGGGGAGTTGCTGGTATTGTGTAATTGTTACCAGTGATAGACGTGTTAGAGAGAGGAGGGGAGTTGCTGGTATTGTGTAATTGTTACCAGTGATAGACGTGTTAGAGAGGGGAGGGGAGTTAGATGGTGGGACAATGACCAGTTCTGTCTTGTCCATGTTTAGCTTGAGGTAGCGAGATGACATGAATGAAGAAATAGCTGAGAGGCAGTTGGGGAGGTGAGATAGGAGAGAGGAGAGATTGGGGCCTGAGAGATATATCTGAGTGTCATCCGCATAGAAGTGGTATTGGAAGCCTAATGAAGTTATAAGTTTGCCAAGGCCATGGGTGTAGACTGAGAAAAGCAGGAGGCCTAGGACAGAACCTTGCGGCACACCAACAGAAAGGGAACGTGAGGATGAGACTGTGTTAGAATAGAATACACTGAATGACCTGTCAGAGAGGTAAGAGGTGAGCCAAGAGAGTGCAAGGCCTCGAACCCCAAGAGAGGAGAGAATATCAAGAAGCAGAGAGTGGTCGACAGTGTCAAAGGCTGAGGAGAGGTCAAGAAGGATGAGGATGGAGGAGTGACCAATGCTTTTGGCAGTGAGCAGATCATTGGTGACTTTGGTGAGGGCAGATTCAGTGGAGTGGTTACGGCGGAATCCTGATTGTAACGGGTCAAATAAGTTGTTAGTGGATAAGTATTGTGACAGATCTGAGTGGACATGTTCAAGAAGTTTGGAGAAGAAAGGGAGTAGTGAGATAGGGCTGTAGCTGGAGAAGGGGAGCTGTGAGATAGGGCTGTAGCTGGAGAAGGGGAGCAGTGAGATAGGGCTGTAGCTGGAGATGGGGAGCAGTGAGATAGGGCTGTAGCTGGAGAAGAGCAGTGAGATAGGGCTGTAGCTGGAGAAGGGGAGCAGTGAGATAGGGCTGTAGCTGGAGAAGGGGAGCAGTGAGATCGGGCTGTAGCTGGAGATGGGGAGCAGTGAGATAGGGCTGTAGCTGGAGAAGGGGAGCAGTGAGATAGGGCTGTAGCTGGAGAAGGGGAGCAGTGAGATAGGGCTGTAGCTGGAGAAGGGGAGCAGTGAGATAGGGCTATAGCTGGAGAAGGGGAGCAGTGAGATAGGGCTGTAGCTGGAGAAGGGGAGCAGTGAGATAGGGCTGTAGCTGGAGAAGGGGAGCAGTGAGATAGGGCTGTAGCTGGAGAAAGGGAGCAGTGAGATAGGGCTGTAGCTGGAGAAGGGGAGCAGTGAGATAGGGCGGTAGCTGGAGAAGGGGAGCAGTGAGATAGGGCTGTAGCTGGAGAAGGGGAGCAGTGAGATAGGGCTGTAGCTGGAGAAGGGGAGCAGTGAGATATGGCTGTAGCTGGAGAAGGGGAGCAGTGAGATAGGGCTGTAGCTGGAGAAGGGGAGCAGTGAGATCGGGCTGTAGCTGGAGATGGGGAGCAGTGAGATAGGGCTGTAGCTGGAGAAGGGGAGCATTGATATAGGGCTGTAGCTGGAGATGGGGAGCAGTGAGATAGGGCTGTAGCTGGAGAAGGGGAGCAGTGAGATAGGGCGGTAGCTGGAGAAGGGGAGCAGTGAGATAGGGCGATAGCTGGAGAAGGGGAGCAGTGAAATAGGGCTGTAGCTGGAGATGGGGAGCAGTGAGATAGGGCTGTAGCTGGAGATGGGGAGCAGTGAGATAGGGCTGTAGCTGGAGAAGGGGAGCAGTGAGATAGGGCGGTAGCTGGAGAAGGGGAGCAGTGAGATAGGGCGATAGCTGGAGAAGGGGAGCAGTGAAATAGGGATGTAGCTGGAGAAGGGGAGCAGTGAGATAGGGCGGTAGCTGGAGAAGGGGAGCAGTGAGATAGGGCTGTAGCTGGAGATGGGGAGCAGTGAGATAGGGCTGTAGCTGAAGATGGGGAGCAGTGAGATAGGGCGGTAGCTGGAGAAGGGGAGCAGTGAGATAGGGCGATAGCTGGAGAAGGGGAGCAGTGAGATAGGGCTGTAGCTGGAGAACGGGAGCAGTGAGATAGGGCTGTAGCTGAAGAAAGGGAGCAGTGAGATAGGGCGGTAGCTGGAGAAGGGGAGTAGTGAGATGGGGCTGTAGCTGGAGAAGGGGAGCAGTGAGATAGGGCTGTAGCTGGAGAAGGGGAGCAGTGAGATAGGGCTGTAGCTGGAGAAGGGGAGCAGTGAGATAGGGCGGTAGCTGGAGAAGGGGAGCAGTGAGATAGGGCTGTAGCTGGAGAAAGGGAGCAGTGAGATAGGGCGGTAGCTGGAGAAGGGGAGCAGTGAGATAGGGCTGTAGCTGGAGAAGGGGAGCAGTGAGATAGGGCTGTAGCTGGAGAAAGGGAGCAGTGAGATAGGGCTGTAGCTGGAGAAGGGGAGCAGTGAGATAGGGCGGTAGCTGGAGAAGGGGAGCAGTGAGATAGGGCTGTAGCTGGAGAAGGGGAGCAGTGAGATAGGGCTGTAGCTGGAGAAGGGGAGCAGTGAGATATGGCTGTAGCTGGAGAAGGGGAGCAGTGAGATAGGGCTGTAGCTGGAGAAGGGGAGCAGTGAGATCGGGCTGTAGCTGGAGATGGGGAGCAGTGAGATAGGGCTGTAGCTGGAGAAGGGGAGCATTGATATAGGGCTGTAGCTGGAGATGGGGAGCAGTGAGATAGGGCTGTAGCTGGAGAAGGGGAGCAGTGAGATAGGGCGGTAGCTGGAGAAGGGGAGCAGTGAGATAGGGCGATAGCTGGAGAAGGGGAGCAGTGAAATAGGGCTGTAGCTGGAGATGGGGAGCAGTGAGATAGGGCTGTAGCTGGAGATGGGGAGCAGTGAGATAGGGCTGTAGCTGGAGAAGGGGAGCAGTGAGATAGGGCGGTAGCTGGAGAAGGGGAGCAGTGAGATAGGGCGATAGCTGGAGAAGGGGAGCAGTGAAATAGGGATGTAGCTGGAGAAGGGGAGCAGTGAGATAGGGCGGTAGCTGGAGAAGGGGAGCAGTGAGATAGGGCTGTAGCTGGAGATGGGGAGCAGTGAGATAGGGCTGTAGCTGAAGATGGGGAGCAGTGAGATAGGGCGGTAGCTGGAGAAGGGGAGCAGTGAGATAGGGCGATAGCTGGAGAAGGGGAGCAGTGAGATAGGGCTGTAGCTGGAGAACGGGAGCAGTGAGATAGGGCTGTAGCTGAAGAAAGGGAGCAGTGAGATAGGGCGGTAGCTGGAGAAGGGGAGCAGTGAGATGGGGCTGTAGCTGGAGAAGGGGAGCAGTGAGATAGGGCTGTAGCTGGAGAAGGGGAGCAGTGAGATAGGGCTGTAGCTGGAGAAGGGGAGCAGTGAGATAGGGCGGTAGCTGGAGAAGGGGAGCAGTGAGATAGGGCTGTAGCTGGAGAAAGGGAGCAGTGAGATAGGGCGGTAGCTGGAGAAGGGGAGCAGTGAGATAGGGCGGTAGCTGGAGAAGGGGAGCAGTGAGATAGGGCGGTAGCTGGAGAAGGGGAGCAGTGAGATAGGGCGGTAGCTGGAGAAGGGGAGCAGTGAGATAGGGCGGTAGCTGGAGAAGGGGAGCAGTGAGATAGGGCGGTAGCTGGAGAAAGGGAGCAGTGAGATAGGGCGGTAGCTGGAGAAGGGGAGCAGTGAGATAGGGTGGTAGCTGGAGAAGGGGAGCAGTGAGATAGGGCGGTAGCTGGAGAAGGGGAGCAGTGAGATAGGGCTGTAGCTGGAGATGGGGAGCAGTGAGATAGGGCGGTAGCTGGAGAAGGGGAGCAGTGAGATAGGGCTGTAGCTGGAGATGGGGAGCAGTGAGATAGGGCTGTAGCTGGAGAAGGGGAGCAGTGAGATAGGGCTGTAGCTGGAGATGGGGAGCAGTGAGATAGGGCTGTAGCTGGAGATGGGGAGCAGTGAGATAGGGCTGTAGCTGGAGAAGGGGAGCAGTGAAATAGGGATGTAGCTGGAGAAGGGGAGCAGTGAGATAGGGCAGTAGCTGGAGAAGGGGAGCAGTGAGATAGGGCGGTAGCTGGAGAAGGGGAGCAGTGAGATAGGGCTGTAGCTGGAGAAGGGGAGCAGTGAGATAGGGCTGTAGCTGGAGATGGGGAGCAGTGAGATAGGGCTGTAGCTGGAGAAGGGGAGCAGTGAAATAGGGATGTAGCTGGAGAAGGGGAGCAGTGAGATAGGGCAGTAGCTGGAGAAGGGGAGCAGTGAGATAGGGCGGTAGCTGGAGAAGGGGAGCAGTGAGATAGGGCTGTAGCTGGAGATGGGGAGCAGTGAGATAGGGCTGTAGCTGGAGAAGGGGAGCAGTGAGATAGGGCTGTAGCTGGAGAAGGGGAGCAGTGAGACAGGGCGGTAGCTGGAGAAGGGGAGCAGTGAGACAGAGCGATAGCAGGAGAAGGGGAGCAGTGAGACAGGGCGATAGCTGGAGAAGGGGAGCAGTGAGATAGGGTTGTAGCTGGAGAAGGGGAGCAGTGAGATAGGGCTGTAGCTGGAGAAGGGGAGCAGTGAGATAGGGTTGTAGCTGGAGAAGGGGAGCAGTGAGATAGGGCTGCAGCTGGAGAAGGGGAGCAGTGAGATAGGTCTGTAGCTGGAGAAGGGGAGGAGTGAGATAGGGCTGTAGCTGGAGAAGGGGAGCAGTGAGATAGGGCTGTAGCTGGAGAAGGGGAGGAGTGAGATAGGGCGGTAGCTGGAGAAGGGGAGCAGTGAGATAGGGCTGTAGCTGGAGAAGGGGAGCAGTGAGATAGGGCTGTAGCTGGAGAAGGGGAGGAGTGAGATAGGTCTGTATCTGGAGAAGGGGAGCAGTGAGATAGGGCTGTATCTGGAGAAGGGGAGGAGTGAGATAGGTCTGTAGCTGGAGAAGGGGAGTAGTGAGAAAGGGCTGTAGCTGGAGAAGGGGAGGAGTGAGATAGGTCTGTAGCTGGAGAAGGGGAGCAGTGAGATAGGGCTGTAGCTGGAGAAGGGGAGGAGTGAGATAGGGCGGTAGCTGGAGAAGGGGAGCAGTGAGATAGGGCTGTAGCTGGAGAAGGGGAGCAGTGAGATAGGTCTGTAGCTGGAGAAGTGGAGCAGTGAGATAGGGCTGTAGCTGGAGAAGGGGAGCAGTGAGATAGGGCTGTAGCTGGAGAAGGGGAGCAGTGAGATAGGGCTGTAGCTGGAGAATGGGAGCAGTGAGATAGGGCTGTAGCTGGAGAAGGGGAGCAGTGAGATAGGGCGGTAGCTGGAGAAGGGGAGCAGTGAGATAGGGCTGTAGCTGGAGAAGGGGAGCAGTGAGATCGGGCTGTAGCTGGAGATGGGGAGCAGTGAGATAGGGCTGTAGCTGGAGAAGGGGAGCAGTGATATAGGGCTGTAGCTGGAGAAGGGGAGCAGTGAGATCGGGCTGTAGCTGGAGATGGGGAGCAGTGAGATAGGGCTGTAGCTGGAGAAGGGGAGCAGTGAGATAGGGCGGTAGCTGGAGAAGGGGAGCAGTGAAATAGGGCTGTAGCTGGGGAGCAGTGAGATAGGGCTGTAGCTGGAGATGGGGAGCAGTGAGATAGGGCTGTAGCTGGAGAAGGGGAGCAGTGAGATAGGGCGGTAGCTGGAGAAGGGGAGCAGTGAGATAGGGCGATAGCTGGAGAAGGGGAGCAGTGAAATAGGGATGTAGCTGGAGAAGGGGAGCAGTGAGATAGGGCGGTAGCTGGAGAAGGGATGCAGTGAGATAGGGCGGTAGCTGGAGAAGGGGAGCAGTGAGATAGGGCTGTAGCTGGAGATGGGGAGCAGTGAGATAGGGCTGTAGCTGGAGATGGGGAGCAGTGAGACAGGGCGGTAGCTGGAGAAGGGGAGCAGTGAGACAGGGCGATAGCTGGAGAAGGGGAGCAGTGAGACAGGGCGGTAGCTGGAGAAGGGGAGCAGTGAGACAGGGCGGTAGCTGGAGAAGGGGAGCAGTGAGACAGGGCGGTAGCTGGAGAAGGGGAGCAGCGAGATAGGGCGGTAGCTGGAGAAGGGGAGAAGTGAGATAGGGCTGTAGCTGAAGAAAGGGAGCAGTGAGATAGGGCGGTAGCTGGAGAAGGGGAGAAGTGAGATAGGGCTGTAGCTGAAGAAAGGGAGCAGTGAGATCGGGCTGTAGCTGGAGAAGGGGAGAAGTGAGATAGGGCTGTAGCTGAAGAAAGGGAGCAGTGAGATAGGGGGGTAGCTGGAGAAGGGGAGCAGTGAGATAGGGCGGTAGCTGGAGAAGGGGAGCAGTGAGATAGGGCGGTAGCTGGAGAAGGGGAGCAGTGAGACAGGGCGGTAGCTGGAGAAGGGGAGCAGTGAGACAGGGCTGTAGCTGGAGAAGGGGAGCAGTGAGACAGGGCTGTAGCTGGAGATGGGGAGCAGTGAGACAGGGCGGTAGCTGGAGATGGGGAGCAGTGAGACAGGGCGGTAGCTGGAGAAGGGGAGCAGTGAGACAGGGCGGTAGCTGGAGAAGGGGAGCAGTGAGACTGGGCGGTAGCTGGAGAAGGGGAGCAGTGAGACAGGGCTGTAGCTGGAGAAGGGGAGCAGTGAGACAGGGCTGTAGCTGGAGAAGGGGAGCAGTGAGATAGGGCTGTAGCTGGAGAAGGGGAGCAGTGAGACTGGGCGGTAGCTGGAGAAGGGGAGCTGTGAGATAGGGCTGTAGCTGGAGAAGGGGAGCAGTGAGATAGGGCTGTAGCTGGAGAAGGGGAGCAGTGAGACTGGGCGGTAGCTGGAGAAGGGGAGCAGTGAGATAGGGCTGTAGCTGGAGAAGGGGAGCAGTGAGATAGGGCTGTAGCTGGAGAAGGGGAGCAGTGAGATAGGGCTGTAGCTGGAGAAGGGGAGCAGTGAGATAGGGCTGTAGCTGGAGAAGGGGAGCAGTGAGATAGGGCGGTAGCTGGAGAAGGGGAGCAGTGAGATAGGGCTGTAGCTGGAGAAGGGGAGCAGTGAGATAGGGCTGTAGCTGGAGAAGGGGAGCAGTGAGATAGGGCTGTAGCTGGAGAAGGGGAGCAGTGAGATAGGGCGGTAGCTGGAGAAGGGGAGCAGTGAGATAGGGCGGTAGCTGGAGAAGGGGAGCAGTGAGATAGGGCGGTAGCTGGAGAAGGGGAGCAGTGAGATAGGGCTGTAGCTGGAGAAGGGGAGCAGTGAGATAGGGCTGTAGCTGGAGAAGGGGAGCAGTGAGATAGGGCGGTAGCTGGAGAAGGGGAGCAGTGAGATAGGGCGGTAGCTGGAGAAGGGGAGCAGTGAGATAGGGCGGTAGCTGGAGAAGGGGAGCAGTGAGATAGGGCTGTAGCTGGAGAAGGGGAGCAGTGAGATAGGGCTGTAGCTGGAGAAGGGGAGCAGTGAGATAGGGCGGTAGCTGGAGAAGGGGAGCAGTGAGATAGGGCGGTAGCTGGAGAAGGGGAGCAGTGAGATAGGGCGGTAGCTGGAGAAGGGGAGCAGTGAGACAGGGCTGTAGCTGGAGAAGGGGAGCAGTGAGACAGGGCGGTAGCTGGAGAAGGGGAGCAGTGAGACAGGGCTGTAGCTGGAGAAGGGGAGCAGTGAGACAGGGCTGTAGCTGGAGATGGGGAGCAGTGAGACAGGGCGGTAGCTGGAGAAGGGGAGCAGTGAGACAGGGCGGTAGCTGGAGAAGGGGAGCAGTGAGACTGGGCGGTAGCTGGAGAAGGGGAGCAGTGAGACAGGGCTGTAGCTGGAGAAGGGGAGCAGTGAGACAGGGCTGTAGCTGGAGAAGGGGAGCAGTGAGATAGGGCTGTAGCTGGAGAAGGGGAGCAGTGAGACTGGGCGGTAGCTGGAGAAGGGGAGCTGTGAGATAGGGCTGTAGCTGGAGAAGGGGAGCAGTGAGATAGGGCTGTAGCTGGAGAAGGGGAGCAGTGAGACTGGGCGGTAGCTGGAGAAGGGGAGCTGTGAGATAGGGCTGTAGCTGGAGAAGGGGAGCAGTGAGATAGGGCTGTAGCTGGAGAAGGGGAGCAGTGAGATAGGGCTGTAGCTGGAGAAGGGGAGCAGTGAGATAGGGCTGTAGCTGGAGAAGGGGAGCAGTGAGATAGGGCGGTAGCTGGAGAAGGGGAGCAGTGAGATAGGGCGGTAGCTGGAGAAGGGGAGCAGTGAGATAGGGCTGTAGCTGGAGAAGGGGAGCAGTGAGATAGGGCTGTAGCTGGAGAAGGGGAGCAGTGAGATAGGGCTGTAGCTGGAGAAGGGGAGCAGTGAGATAGGGCGGTAGCTGGAGAAGGGGAGCAGTGAGATAGGGCGGTAGCTGGAGAAGGGGAGCAGTGAGATAGGGCTGTAGCTGGAGAAGGGGAGCAGTGAGATAGGGCTGTAGCTGGAGAAGGGGAGCAGTGAGATAGGGCGGTAGCTGGAGAAGGGGAGCAGTGAGATAGGGCGGTAGCTGGAGAAGGGGAGCAGTGAGATAGGGCGGTAGCTGGAGAAGGGGAGCAGTGAGATAGGGCTGTAGCTGGAGAAGGGGAGCAGTGAGATAGGGCTGTAGCTGGAGAAGGGGAGCAGTGAGATAGGGCGGTAGCTGGAGAAGGGGAGCAGTGAGATAGGGCGATAGCTGGAGAAGGGGGGCAGTGAGATAGGGCTGTAGCTGGAGAAGGGGAGCAGTGAGATAGGGCTGTAGCTGGAGAAGGGGAGCAGTGAGATAGGGCTGTAGCTGGAGAAGGGGAGCAGTGAGATAGGGCTGTAGCTGGAGAAGGGGAGCAGTGGGATAGGGCGGTAGCTGGAGAAGGGGAGCAGTGAGATAGGGCGGTAGCTGGAGAAGGGGAGCAGTGAGATAGGGCTGTAGCTGGAGAAGGGGAGCAGTGAGATAGGGCTGTAGCTGGAGAAGGGGAGCAGTGAGATAGGGCTGTAGCTGGAGAAGGGGAGCAGTGAGATAGGGCTGTAGCTGGAGAAGGGGAGCAGTGAGATAGGGCTGTAGCTGGAGAAGGGGAGCAGTGAGATAGGGCTGTAGCTGGAGAAGGGGAGCAGTGAGATAGGGCGGTAGCTGGAGAAGGGGAGCAGTGAGATAGGGCTGTAGCTGGAGAAGGGGAGCAGTGAGATAGGGCGGTAGCTGGAGAAGGGGAGCAGTGAGATAGGGCTGTAGCTGGAGAAGGGGAGCAGTGAGATAGGGCGGTAGCTGGAGAAGGGGAGCAGTGAGATAGGGCGGTAGCTGGAGAAGGGGAGCAGTGAGATAGGGCGGTAGCTGGAGAAGGGGAGCAGTGAGATAGGGCTGTAGCTGGAGAAGGGGAGCAGTGAGATAGGGCTGTAGCTGGAGAAGGGGAGCAGTGAGATAGGGCGATGGCTGGAGAAGGGGAGCAGTGAGATAGGGCTGTAGCTGGAGAAGGAGCAGTGAGATAGGGCTGTAGCTGGAGAGGGGGAGCAGTGAGATAGGGCTGTTGCTGGAGAAGGGGAGCAGTGAGATAGGGCTGTAGCTGGAGAAGGGGAGCAGTGAGATAGGGCTGTAGCTGGAGAAGGGGAGCAGTGAGATAGTGCTGTAGCTGGAGGAGGGGAGCAGTGAGATAGGGCGGTAGCTGGAGAAGGGGAGCAGTGCGATAGGGCTGTAGCTGGAGAAGGGGAGCAGTGAGATAGGGCAGTAGCTGGAGAAGGGGAGCAGCAGATAGGGCTGTAGCTGGAGAAGGGGAGCAGTGAGATAGGGCGATAGCTGGAGAAGGGGAGCAGTGAGATAGGGCTGTAACTGGAGAAGGGGAGCAGTGAGATAGGGCTGTAGCTGGAGAAGGGGAGCAGTGAGATAGGGCTGTAGCTGGAGAAGGGGAGCAGTGAGATAGGGCTGTAGCTGGAGAGGGGGAGCAGTGAGAAAGGGCTGTAGCTGGAGAAGGGGAGCAGTGAGATAGGGCTGTAGCTGGAGAGGGGGAGCAGTGAGATAGGGCTGTAGCTGGAGAAGGGGAGCAGTGAGATAGGGCTGTAGCTGGAGAGGGGGAGCAGTGAGATAGGGCTGTAGCTGGAGAAGGGGAGCAGTGAGATAGGGCTGTAGCTGGAGAAGGGGAGCAGTGAGACAGGGCTGTAGCTGGAGAAGGGGAGCAGTGAGATAGGGCGATAGCTGGAAAAGGGGAGCAGTGAGATAGGGCTGTAGCTGGAGAAGGGGAGCAGTGAGATAGGGCTGTAGCTGGAGAAGGGGAGCAGTGAGATAGGGCGGTAGCTGGAGAAGGGGAGCAGTGAGATAGGGTGGTAGCTGGAGAAGGGGAGCAGTGAGATAGGGCTGTAGCTGGAGAAGGGGAGCGGTGAGATAGGGCTGTAGCTGGAGAAGGGGAGCGGTGAGATAGGGCTGTAGCTGGAGAAGGGGAGCGGTGAGATAGGGCGGTAGCTGGAGAAGGGGAGCAGTGAGATGGGGCGGTAGCTGGAGAAGGGGAGCAGTGAGATGGGGCTGTAGCTGGAGAAGGGGAGCGGTGAGATAGGGCGGTAGCTGGAGAAGGGGAGCAGTGAGATGGGGCGGTAGCTGGAGAAGGGGAGCAGTGAGATGGGGCTGTAGCTGGAGAAGGGGAGCGGTGAGATAGGGCGGTAGCTGGAGAAGGGGAGCAGTGAGATGGGGCGGTAGCTGGAGAAGGGGAGCAGTGAGATGGGGCTGTAGCTGGAGAAGGGGAGCGGTGAGATAGGGCTGTAGCTGGAGAAGAGAAGGGGAGAAGTGAGATAGGGCTGTAGCTGGAGAAGGGGAGCAGTGAGATAGGGCGATAGCTGGAGAAGGGGAGCAGTGAGATGGGGCGATAGCTGGAGAAGGGGAGCAGTGAGATGGGGCGATAGCTGGAGAAGGGGAGCAGTGAGATAGGGCGGTAGCTGGAGAAGGGGAGCAGTGAGATAGGGCTGTAGCTGGAGAAGGGGAGCAGTGAGATAGGGCGGTAGCTGGAGAGGGCAGAGGGGTCGGGAGAGGGTTTCTTGAGTATCGGAGTAATAACTGCATGTTTGTAGGAAGAAGGAAAGGTGCCGGAGGAGAGAGAAAGGTTGCATATGGAGGTTAAGGCTGGAGTGAGGGATGGAGACAGTTGAGGAATAAGGTGAGATGGAATAGGAGGGAGGGAGCAGGTAGTCAGGTGGGCGCTAGAAATGAGAGAGGTTAGTCCAAGCTCAGTTATTGGGGTTAGGTAAGTAAGAGAGTAAGGCGGGGGGATAGTTTGAAGTGGTGAGGTATTCTGAGGGGCGAAGCCAAGTCGAATGTTGTCAATTTTTTCTTTGAAGAATGTGGAAAATTCTTCTGCTGTTATTTGGGAGGTTGGAGGAGGAGGTGGTGGGCGGAGTAAGGAACTGAAAGTGTTGAAGAGTTGTTTGGGATTCGGGGCTTGTGCAGAAATCAGTGAAGAGAAATAAGCTTGCTTAGCAGATGAAAGGTAAGTCCTGAGTTCCTCAAGGGCTTGTTTATAGAATAGAAAGTCACGATTGGCTTTGGTTTTCCTCCATCACCGTTCAGCAGCTCGAGACAGCTGTTTCAATCTGGTTGTACGTGCATTTAGCCAGGGTTGGGGATTTTTGGTGGGGGGTTTTGGTGCTTTATCCCACTCTCCTCTCCTCAGTATGTGATGCTTCTGAGGCAAGATGGCGGCGCCCGTATCTTAAAGTGGACCGAAACCCAGGATTTTCACTATCCTGGGTTTTGGTCCACTTCGGTGGGGCACCCCAATCGGGGGCGCCCCGCTGTTTGAACCCCCCCCCCCGAAAGCCCAGAAACACTCACCTCACCACGCTCCCACGTGACCGCTCCAGCCAATCTCAGCGCTCAGAGCCACTGTGGCATAGCAGCTCAGCGGCTCTGAGCGCTGGAGGCCGCCTCTCGCGCTTCCCTCTAACAGGGAGCGCGCCTGCGTCGGCCATTCACAAACAGCGCCCTGCTAGAGGGAAGCGGGGCTGAGGTAAGGTTTGTGGGCTTCCTGGGGGGGGTTTCACACAGCGGGATATCCCGATTTCGGATGCCCCGCGGGGGAGGGATCTGATCGGTCCGGTAATCTTATAGATTCCCGGGCCAATCCCCCTGGGTTTCAAGCCACTTTAAGAGTCCCAAACAGAGTTGCAGCCCAGTGGGGGAAAGAATAATAAGTGACTAAAAACTTAAAATATATTAACTTTAGATGTTGGGGAATGGTTTTATAAGGGTTTGGGCTTTTCAATAAATCATGCTGAAGGTCCAGTTTAATGAGGGGGCGTGGCTTCATCCATCCCTTAGTAAGTGGGCGTGTCACCACTCCATCCCTCAATGAGGGGGTGTGGCTTCACCAATCCCTCCGTGAGGGGCGTGGCTTCATGTCTCCATCAGCGAGGGGCGTGGCTTCACCGTTCCCTAAGTAAGAGGGTGTTGTTTCATCCATCCCTCAGTGAGGGGGTGTGGCCTTCATTCAATCCCTTGTAAAGGGGAGGGGCGTGGCCTAATCGTGTGCTTGGAAGTCCCGGGATTCAGTTTGCCCCTTCAATATGGCGGCCTGGCACTTACACGGCGCTGGTGCCTCCCTAAAGGTGGCGGCCTCTGGGATGACGCGCCGTGCCTCTCCCAAGATGGCGGGCGCTGCAGGCGGAAGTTGGTCATCACTGGCCGGAAGTGCGGCAGTAGTGTACGGGGAGTGGCAGGTAACGGGACCGGAGGAGGCGGAAATGGCAGGTGAGAGATGCCCGGTGAGATTGCGGGCGCTGATACGCGGCTACACGGAACATGGCCGTATATAGGGGCGGGCCTTCCCTCCTGGGCGGAGTCCGTTACTATGGCAACCCGAGCTCCCCGCTGGCCCGGGGCAGGAAGGTGGTCGCCATGGTGACTAATGGCCGCCAGGCTGGCACCTCACACCGCAGCGTATTAGATTGTAAGCTCCTGGGGCAAGACTGTAATGTCGGCCCACAATGCACTGCGTGTTTACCCAGTCTGTAATGACCGGCTTGTGCTGCGCCACGAAGCATGATGGCGCTATATACATGATAATATGGCGATGCTACAATATAATTCCCTATTGTGACAATCACAGTCACCATTTTTGGCGGGTATGGGGGTATAAACAGAATGGGGGAGTATACGTATGATGGGGGTTAGGGGGGATATAGGTATCATGGGCGGGAGGGTTATGGGGTATAAGCAGAATGGGGGATATAGGTATGATGGGGGGAGGGTTAGGGGGGTATAGGTATGATGGGGGGAGGGTTAGGGGGGTATAGGTATGATGGGGGGAGGGTTAGGGGGTATAGGTATGATGGGGGGAGGGTTAGGGGGGTATAGGTATGCTGGGGGAGGGTTATGGGGGTATAAGCAGAATGGGGGGTATATGTATTATGGGGGTAGGATTATGGGGGTATAGGTATTATGGGGGTATAAGCAGAATGGGGGGTATAGGTATTATGGGGGTAGGATTATGGGGGTATAAGCAGAATGGGGGGTATGAGGATTATGGGGGTATAAGCAGAATGGGGGGAGGATTATGGGGGTATAAGCAGAATGGGGGGTATAGGTATTATGGGGGAGGATTATGGGGGTATAAGCAGAATGGGGGGGTATAGGTATTATGGGGGTATAAGCAGAATGGGGGGTATAGGTATTATGGGGGAAGGATTATGGGGGGGTATAAGCAGAATGGGGGGGTGTAGGGATAGAGGACAGTGACAGCCTTGGTCAGGTGGGCTGACACACTGTTGCCCCGCCCTCTTACCGCCTATGAATGTCTTATAATGACGGTGTGTAGCTCCTCAGGGGGTGGGCACTGTTGATAGCTCCACCTACATGGGACGGTCACTGCTGATAGCTCCACCTACCTAAGGGCGGTCACTGCTATTAGCCCCTCCCACATGGGGGCGGTCTCCAGATGTATTATTTAGGCTCTTGCTTTGTTCTTCAGGTTTCCGTCTTGTTGAGGAATGATTTCCTGCGCTGTCTCCAGGTGAGTCCCAAGGGGGTGGGGCAGGTTTTTTTGGTGGGTGGGGCATGTCTTTGTGGGTGGTAGGAGGGGCTTGTCTGTGTGGGGTTGTGGGCGGGGTAGTTGGTCAGGTGCTCCTCCTGGTTGATTCGGGTGGTGGGCGGGGCAGTTGGTCAGGTGCTCCTCCTGCTTGGTGCGGGTGGTGGGCGGGGCAGTTGGTCAGGTGCTGTCTTGGTTGGTGCAGGTGGTGGGCAGGGCAGTTGGTCAGGTGCTCTTCTTGGTTGGTGGGGATGGTGGGCGGGGCAGTTGGTC